>BSBK01003876.1:0-232500 GCA_027943335.1 Chamaecyparis obtusa
ATATATATATATGTATATATATATCTGTATATATATATATATATATGTATATGTATATATATATGTGTATGTATATATATATATATATATGTATATATATATATATGTATATATATATATATGTATATATATATATATATGTATATATATATATATATATATATATATATATATATATATGTATATATATATATATATGTATGTATATATATATATGTATATAATATTGGTGTGATTCTTGGAGAGGAGATACCAAACACATAACGTGCTTTCCTCCCCTCAAGAATCGGTCTTCCCTGCACATTCAAGACCAGCAATAGAAGGAAAGTGAATATGATCAGAACTTATGCGAAAATGACAAACATGGTGCATATGGAGTGATGTCCAAAATCATTAAGGCTATGAAATATATGACTGGAGTCACCTTTTGCGATATGGATTATCTTCAAGGTCTGCAATCTATCAATATGATCTATATCATATTGAATTAGTGATACATCGATATTTGGATCGTATATATAGAAGATCAGATCTCATACCTTGAGGATCAAAAAGGGAATATCTGAAGACAACATAAGGTCTCTAAATCCAAATAACATCTTGCCTTTTCTTGTGTTTATTATTCTATATTTCCATTCTTAGTGTTTGGAAGATCTCTACAGTTTGATCATTCCTTGGTAAATCTGGAAAATAATAACATGGTATTAGAGCCTAGGTAGAGGAAAGATCTTTTCAGATTTAGGAGTACAAACTAACTTTTTCAAAACTAAGAAACTCTATGGCAACTAGGGTTTGGTCTGAAATTGTAATGAGGGTTTTTACAATATCATTAGTTTCCTTCTATGAGAAATACTATGGTAACTAGGGGTTTGGCCTAAACATAATAAATTTGGTTTTATATATGAATAGCATAAAAGTAAGTCTAAATTTTGCATTAAGGTTGAGTATGAAAATTTCCCTAGTTAGTCCAAACTACTCTAAGAGGGAGTTTATTCATGGGCTCACTTACTACTTGTGTGGATCATTCCCTATTGGATTGACTTAGCTTAACAACATATAGCATATTGTTGATTGGATCATTGGATGGTTTATTGATTCATTAACATACGCTACATTGGCATATTATTATCAATTAGGTCATTAATATTTACATTAATTCAATTGACTGGATCATGATTTGATTCATGCACTTCACTAGCTTATAATTTGGTTCATGCACTTGGCTAGTTCAATGGTATTAGTACTTGCTCATTGGCTGGTTCATAAGTATTGGCATATGTTTCTATGTAGGAAACTACTTGGCTTCTATGCGTGGTCACATCTATTTTGCCTAACACTTGGCTTATGTTAGCATACCCTTCTTCATTGTTATGGCTGATTCTATATGTGACATATAATTGAGACATATTGATTTTGGTATAGATGGATAATTGTTTCATGTATCACATTTATGTGTGAGAGCACACTTTATGTTACCTTAACATATTTTACTTTACATTGGCTATGTATATATGGATTCAGATTCACAAGATTTTATTTGCATTATCCTTCCTTTACTAGTTAAGGAGTTTTAACCTTGTTAGAGGGTGAAGAAAGGATCATCTAGAGGGAGTAGATCTCCCTGAGTAACATATACCCTAGAATAACTTAATTATAGTCATATGGTTTAAGAGGGAGTTCAATTATGGGCTCACTTGACTTTGCGTTATGAACTCCTTCCTTATGTCTTGTTGATCATATGTATAGGTAGGGTTATACCTCATTGGCTTGATCATCATAATTGGTTAGTTTTCAATATATGATTGTATTTATGCAACATACATAGCCGATTGGATCAGCTGGCTAGGAATGTCTAATTATCATAAATCTATTTAGCTGATTGACATAACTGACCTTTATTTTCAGTTGTGTACATTATGTTTCAATTCTGCTTTGTATGAGGAGTATACCTTACATTGTGTTACAACTACATTGACATATTTATGTTATGACACATGGGAAAATTCACAACTGATTAACTTTTTTCCATATTGATGCATGAGTGCATACATTATTGGTTAATGAATGTTGAACATACTTACATTGGAATATGATAGTATAATCATATCTCAAGAGAACATACATTTAGAGATAATTTTGTTGTATGTATGGAAGCATTAATTATATGGATATATGTTATCCTATAAATATGTCTTACTATTGATCATATATATGTGTATGGATACACTTCTTTATAGAGGGAACTATATTGCATCTTGTTGTGATCACATTGCACCTGGTTATAGTTGGATAAATTTGGTTACCTTTCGGTGGTGAAAACTCATGTGATTACTCTTATACTTATGGCTAGGACTTGTCTAGATGCTGGTTCTATGAAGAGAACTACATTTGGATATTGATTACTTAATATGATTGTACAGAGCATACATCATTTGTATACTTTAGCTTATGAAGCATACTTTAGTGGATTATTGCGTATGAATGGATCATACTTTCTTTCATAGCTAAGTCTATATTTACTGATTATAGATAAGACTATATTACATGTGGTTCTATGTGTGAACACATTTTATTTACATTTAACTTGAATTTGTATGATCATATTGGTGTGATTTCATGAGATGAGATTTTGATTATGGGATACATTTGGTTGTGCTTGATTCATTTGGTTACATCTATGCATTTGGCTAAGTTGTTTCTTATGAATTGGATACTTGGAGAATATCATGGATTTGATATTCTTCTCATGGATCAAGGATCCATTGTTGAGCATATGGTGATATCATGGACTTGATGTCGAAAGACCATTACTCCGATCATTTGGTGAATATCATGGATTTGATATTCGTTAGACCAATGCTCAAAGATATCATGGATTTGAAATCTGTTGGATCAGGGATCCTCTTCTCATCATATGGTGTACATCATGGACTTGATGTCTAGAGGCCATTTCTCCGAGCATTTGGTGAATCTCATGGATTTGATATTCGTTAGACCAATGTTTGAGGATATCATGGATTTGATATTTGGTGGATTAGGGATCCACTTCTCAACATCTCATGGACATCATGGACTTGATGTCAGGAGGCCATTACTCCAAGCACTTGGTGAATATCATGGATTTGATATTCGTTAAACCAATGCTCGAGGATATCATGGATTTAATATCTCATGGATCAGGGCTCCACATCTAAGTAATTGGTGGACATCATGGAATTGATGTCGATAGGCCATTACTTCAAGTACTTGGTGAATATCATGGACTTGATATTCATTGGACCAATGCTCTTAACATCATGGACTTAATATTGGTTTGATGTCATGGACTTGAGATTTCTTGAGTCTTGGCGACTCCTGGATTTAGTTATCCATAGATTGGTTGGTATACATCATGGACTTGATGATAACATGAATATCATGGAATTGATATTCTATTTGCTGAGTCAAGCTGACTCAAGGATCTAAGTTATCCAAAAATTGGATAGAAAATATCATGAATTTGATGATAAATTATGTTTGGAAAGTATCATGGAATTGATACTACATTGAATATCATGGACTTGATATTCAAAAGAGTCAAGGTGACTAGTGGATTTAGGAAATTCACAAATTGATTGGAAATTTGATATCATGGACTTGATATGACTTATGGTTGATAAATATCATGGACTTGATATTCTTGGGTCATGGAGACCAGTGGATCTAGGAAATCCACATTTGGATGGTAAGCATCATATGATATGATGTCTCTCATATAAATATGAGAAGTATGGTTGAGGAATAATGAAGAACATTTAAGTTCTCATTATATATTGTAGATAGAGATCTACTATCATAGATGAGAGATCTATGGTATCATTGGATAAGGAATCCATTTTTGTTATGTGCTTTGAGTCACAAAGACTCGTGATTGGTGAACATCTTGCGATTTACCATGGAAAGATGATTTTCATATGGATTTGTGGTAGATAGGATCTACCTTCATAGATATGGTATCTATGAAATCTCAGGTTAGGGTATTTGAGATGGTTATGCTTTTTATTTCACTATCATGGATGATAGTTAAGGGTGTGTCCTGGTATAGATGGGATCTATAGTTTGATCTTACCCTCAAGACTAAGAGGGAGTGTTAATAATTATAGCCTTTCAACCAAGATCAAATTAATAATTAAATGTTATTAATTATACCCTTGTACGATTTTATAATAATAAGGATATTATTATAAATGAATATATATATATATACCTAGCATACCTTGGGCCCTCAATATTAAATTGAGGGCCCAAGGTATGCTAGGTATATATATATATATATATATATATATATATATATATATATATATATATATATATATATATATATATATTGGTGTGATTCTTGGAGAGGAGACACCAAACACATAATGTGCTTTACTCCCCTCAAGAATTGGTCTTCCCCGCACATTCAAGACCAACAATAGAAGGAAAGAAAACATGATTAGAACTTATGCGGAAATGACAAATGTGGTGCATATGGAGCGATGTCTAGCATCATTAAGGCTACAAAATATATGACCAGAGTCACCTTTTACGATATGGATTACCTTCAAGGTCTGCAATCTGTCAATATGATCTGTATCATATTGAATCAGTGATACATGTATATTGGATCGTATATATAGAAGATCAGATCTCAGATCTTGAGGATCAACAAGGGCAGATCTGAAGACAACATAAGGTCTCCAAATCTAAGTAACATCTTGCCTTTTCTTGTGTTTATTATTCTATATTCTGTGCTTAGTGTTTGGAAGACCTCTATAGTTTGATTATTCCTTGGTAAATTTGGAAAATACTAACATGGTATCAGAGCCTAGGTAGAGGAAAGATCTTTTCAGATTTAGGAGAACAAACTAACTCTTTCAAAACTAAGAAACTCTACATGGTAACTACGGTTTGGTCTGAAATTGTAATGAGGGTTTTTTTTAATTTACAATATCATTAATTGCCTTCTATGAGAAATAATATGGTAACTAGGGGTTTGGCCTAAACATAATAAATTTGGTTTTATATATGAAGAGCATAAACGTAGGTCTAAATTTTGCATTAAGGTTGAATATGCAAATTGCCCTAGTTAGTCTAAACTACTCTAAGAGGGAGTCTAAGCTTATGAGGGAGTTTATTCATGGGCTCACTTACTACTTATGTGGATCATTCGGGCTATTGGATTGACTTAGCTTAACAACATATGGCATATTGTTGATTGGATGATTGGATGGTTCATTGATTCATTAACATATACTACATTGGCATATTATTATTAGCTGGGTCATTAATATTTACATTAATTTAATTGACTGGCTCATGATTTGATTCATGCACTTGACTGGCTCATGATTTGGTTCATGCACTTGGCTGGTTCTTTGGTATTAGTACTTTCTTATTGGCTAGTTCATAAGTATTGGCATATGTTTCTATGTAGGAAACTACTTGGCTTCTATGTGTGGTCACATCTCTTTTGCATAACACTTGGCTTATGTTAGCATACCCTTCTTCACTGTTATGGCTGAGTCTATATAAGACATATAATTGAGACATATTGCTTTTGGTATAGATGGATACTTGTTTCATGTATCACATTTATGTGTGAGAGAACACTTTATGCTACCTTAACATATTTTACTTTACATTGGCTATGTATATATGGATTTAGATTCACAAGATCTTATTGGAATTATCCTTCCTTTACTAGTTAAGGGAGTTTTAACCTTGTTAGAGGATGAAGATAGGACCATCTAGAGGGAGTAGATCTCCTTGAGTAATATATACCCTGGAGTAACTTAATTATAGGCATATGGTTTAAGAGGGAGTTCAATTATGGGCTCACTTAATTTTGCGTTATGAAATCCTTCCTTATTTCTTGTTGATCATATGTATAGGTAGGATTATACCTCATTGGCTTGATCATCATAACTGGTTAGTTTTTGATATATGATTATATGTGTGGAACATAGATAGCTAATTGGATCAGATGGTTAGGAATGTCTAATTAGCATAAATCAGTTTAGTTGATTGACATAACTGGCCTTTATTTTGAGCTGTGTACATTATGTTTGAATTCTTCTTTGTATGAGGAGTATACCTTACATTATGTTACAGCTATATTGACATATTTATGTTATGACACATGGGAAATTTCACAGCTGATTAACATACTTACATTGAATGTTGGAACATACTTACATTGGCATATGATAGTATAGGCATATCTCAAGAGAACATACATTTAGAGATTATGTTATTGAATGTTGGAACATACTCACATTTACATATGATAGTATAGGCATATCTCAAGAGAACATACATTTAGAGATAATGTTGTTGTATGCATGGGAGAATTCATTATATGGATATATGTTATCCTGTATATATTTCTTACTATTGATCATATATATGTGTATGGATACACTTCTTTATAGAGGGAACTATAGTGTATCTTGTTGTGATCACATTACACCTGGTTATATGTTGGGTAAATTTGGTTACCTTTAGGTGGTGAAAAATTATGTGATTACTCTTATAATTATGGCTAAGACTTGTCTAGATGTTGGTTCTATGAAGAGAACTACATTTGGATATTGATTACTTAATATGATTGTATGGAGCATACACCATTTGTATACTTTAGCTTGTGAAGCATACTTTAGTGGATTATTGCATATGAATGGATCATACTTTATTTCATAGCTAAGTCTATATTTATTGATTATAGATGAGACTATATTACATGTGGTTCTTTGTGTGAACACATTTTCTTTACATTTAACTCAAGAATCTTATGATCATATTGGTCTGATTTCATGAGATGAGATTTTGATTATGAGATACATTTGGTTGTGCCTGATTCATTTGGTTACATCTATGCAATTGGCTAAGTTGTTTCTTATGAATTGGATACTTGGAGAATATCATGGATTTGATATTCTTCTCATGGATCATGGATCCATTGTTGAGCATATGGTGACATCATGGACTTGATGTTGGAGGATCATTACTCTGAGCATTTGGTGAATATCATGGATTTGATATTCGTTAGACCAATGCTCGAGGATATCATGGATTTGATATTCGGTGGATCAGGGATCGACTTCTCATCATATAGTGGACATCATGGAATTGATGTCTAGAGGCCATTGCTCCAAGCATTTGGTGAATATCATGGATTTGATATTCGTTAGACCAATGCTCAAGGATATCATGGATTCGATATTTGGTGGATTAGGGATCCACTTCTCAACATATGGTGGACATCATGGACTTGATGTCATGAGGCCATTTCTTTGAGCACTTGGTGAATATCATGGATTTGATATTCATTTGACCAATGCTTGAGTATATCATGGATTTGATATCTCATGGATCAGGGATCCACATCTAAGTAATTGGTGGACTTTATGGACTTGATGTCGATAGGCCATTAGTTCGAGTACTTGGTGAATATCATGGACTTGATATTCGTTGGAGTGATGCATTTAACATCATGGACTTAATGTTGGTTTGATGTCATGGAAATGAAATTTCTTGAGTCTTCGTGACTCGTGGATTTAGTTATCCACAAATTGGATAGAAAACATCATGAATTTGATGATAACTTGTGTTTGGAAAGTATCATGGACTTGATACTACCTTGAATATCATGGACTTGATATTCAAAAGAGTCAAGGTGACTAGTGGATTTAGGAAATTCACAAATTGATTGGAAATTTGATATCATGGACTTGATATCACTTATGGTTGATAAACATCATGGACTTGATGTTATCATGAATATCATGGACTTGATATTCTTGGGTCCTAGAGACTAGTGGATCTAGGAAATCCACATTTGGATGGTAAGCATTATATGATATGATGTCTCTCATATAAATATGAAAAGTATGGTTGAGGAATAATGAAGAACATTTAAGTTCTCATTATATCTAGTAGATAGAGATCTACTATCATAGATGAGAGATCTATGGCATCATTGGATAAGGAATCCATTTTTGTTATGTGCTTTGAGTCATAGAGACTCGTGATTGGTGAACATCTTATGATTTACCCTGCAAAGATGATTTTCATATGGATTTGTCGTAGATATGATCTACCTTCATAGATATGGTATCTATGACATCTCAGGATAGGGTATCTGAGATGGTTATGTTTTTTATTTCACTATCATGGATGATAGTTAAGGGTGTGTCCTGGTATAGATGTGATCTATAGTTTGATCGTACCCTCAAGACTAAGAGGGAGTGTTAATAATTATAGCCTTTTGACCAAGATCAAATTGGACAAAAAAATTAATAATTAAATGTTATTAGTTATACCCTTGTACGATTTTATAATAATAAGGATATTATTATAAATGCAAATATATATATATATGTATTAGCAATTAAATTGAGGGCCCAAGGTAGGCCAAGTCGGTTCTCTTAGAGGAGGGTTTAAATTGTTATTGTCACATATATATTGGTGTGATTCTTGGAGAGGAGACACCAAACACATAATGTGCTTTCCTCCCCTCAAGAATCGGTCTTCCCTGCACATTCAAGAGCAACAATAGAAGGAAAGTGAATATGATCAGAACTTAAGCGAAAATGACAAACATGGTGCATATGGAGCGATGTCTAGCATCATTAAGGCTGTGAAATATATGATTGGAGTCACCTTTTGCGATATGGATTATCTTCAAGGTCTGCATTCTGTCAATATGATTCGTATCATATTGAATCAATGATACATGGATATTTAGATCGTATATATAGAAGATCAGATCTCAGATCTTGAGGATCAACAAGGGAAGATCTGAGGACAACATAAGGTCTCCAAATCCAAGTAACATCTTTCCTTTTCTTGTGTTTATTATTGTATGTTTTGTGCTTAGTGTTTGGAAGATTTCTATAGTTTGATCATTCCTTCGTAAATTTGGAAAATACCAACAACCTAAATCTTGAGAACAATCCTTAAGAGGTTTGACATTAGCATGAACAAGATAATAAATGCTACACAAGATATTAAGACCATTTTCATCATTATGAATAAGTTTCCTTATGCCTTCTATAACGGAAAGGGCTTTAGAATTGTGGTTTTCATGAGCTAGCCATTACTCAAACTTTTCAAATTATGTGAAATTTTTTGGACTTGATCAAGAGGAACGCTTAAGACTAAAGGTGAAGTTTCATATAGTGCGAAATTGCAGGCATGTCTCCATTCTTCTCTTTACTCTCTTACAATAGGCAACAATTGTTTCTTTGCATTTTGCTCCTCAAAAAATGAGATTCAAATGCATTTTAGACTTCCTGAGTAATTGATGAAATATATTGATCATTTTGACCACTTAATCTTTAACATTAACCAATATCTTCAAGCTATCAATATTAAATATAATATTTTAAAAATAACATGTGTTCAATTTTTGCTTTTTTTTTTGTTTTAGTTCTAACTATTCTTAAATAATTTTCTTACAATCTATTGATATCAAGAGCATGCATCTCAGTTGATATAGTTTTTACTAAGAACTATAAATTGAGGGGAATTTATTCTATTAAATTCATTTATTCTTCAAACAATTGATTTGTACCTACTTTGCTAAAGTCAAATATCTTGGTCTAAACTAATAAATGTTTTGGCTAAGAGCTAAAGACTAAGGAGTATACATCTAGCCAAAGTCATATATTGTATAGTTTTCACCTCATTTTTTTGTTGGTGGTCTAAGTTTATACCTCTTCGATTAAGAGGTAGGGATTGAGGGGTATCTATTATGTCAAAATTGTTTATCACACAATTCTAACCTTATTGGTTTTATTGGTGTTAGAACGTCACACTTTGCAAGACTTGATCCTTGGCAGACCCATTAAAATCATTCAACTTTGATAAGAGACCAAAAACCTTTTGACATGTACTTCATTTATTTACTCTTCACTCAAAGTTAAAAATATCTAAAACAATGATTTAATATAGACAGAGGTCCACTAGTAAAGTGGTCCTAATAGTGATAGGGTTAGAAGAGTTATGATATGACAACTAAAGATCTAATATTTTAAATACTATGGTATTAGTAGTGTAAGAGAGAATCTAGTAATTCAACAAATAATATATTATGTTGAAAGACACTTGGTTTAATAGAAAAGGTAATGCTGTAGTAAGTAATGTTGTAGGCACCTAATTAATGTTGAGTTCATATCTTTTACAATAAATAAAATATTTAAAAAATATAATTGATTAAAATATATCTATTATATTTAATAACCATTAAATTAAATGATGTTGCATGAGTTGTCCTACAACTATTGACTATTAATGTTCAATTATTGAACTATTGATATAACATTTTTTTAATCTATTAAAATACTTCAATATGAAACATGTTGATGCCATTCTACATGACTTGACTTACAACTATTGACTTTTAATGTTGAATTATTGAACTTTAAATGTAACTTTTTTTTGTCTAAATCTATTATAATAACTCAACAACGTGACAATGACATTTCTACTCGCTTGACCTAAACCTATTAATTTTTAATATGTAATTATTAAACTTTAAAAATAAATCTATTATAACAAATCCACAAGTAACATGGCGGTGACACTATTTTTGTTTTAATAAACCTATTTCTGAAAACAACTATATTTAAATGGTCACACCCATAATTGATAAGCAATATAATTTTTTATATTAATATTACAACTGCATTGCCTTCTCAACTGATACCATAATTTGACTCATTTCCTAGTCTTTCCTTTCGTTGGGCCTAATTGGTCACGTACCGGCTCCCCGGCTGTGTCATGAATACCACCATACAATAATTTGACTCCCCAGTTGCATCTTTCTCTATTTAATATTATCTCCTTCCCCATTTTTCTTACATTCAGATTTGCCTGTGTACATCTCTATTCGGTGTTATCTCCTCTCTCCATCTCTCTACTGTGAACTCTCTCTCTGTTTTTTTTCCCTTACCTGTATCTCTTATCAGTCTTCTCTATACTCTTGCAAATGGGCAACACTTGCTGCATAACGTTTTGTTCCTCGGAAGAGAGATTGCAATTGATTTAAGGCATCTTGAAGAAATGGTGCAAGATCTCACTCATCTTGACCATTTGATTGCCACTATTGACCAACGTCCTCAAGCCATCGCCAGTAGAAGCGACAGGGTAAGAACCACTTGTGTCCATCTGCTCTTAATTTTTTTGTTGGCGATGAATCCGAATTTTTTGTGTCCCATCTGCTCTTAAACTTGAGAAAATTTTGCAGGCCCAACAGAATATGTCTACAGAGCAAGTTGGTAGTTCCTCTATGTTTGATTCTTGCATTAACTTTGGGAAGGATTTAGTGATGAACATGTCGAAGTATGCAGAGAGAAATCGTTGCGTGGTATTCAACTTCATTAATTTTTTGTTATAAAATTGCTCGCTAAAACTTTGTACATAGAATTTGGTTCTTAATTTGGGTGATGAATATTTGTTCCTTTTGGATCAGGTGTGCTTCAAGTCTGCATATAATCGTGAAACACGGAAAGTGGTTATTGAGGTTTTGAAAGTCGCGAGTGCGACCCAGATTCAACTGTTGGCGGCAGCGGTATGCGTGGTGGGATATTTGCTAGATCAAATTGAACAACTTTCCAATAATAGGGAGCAATGTATTCGGCTTTTGAGATGGCTATGTGCTCTGGCAAGACGCGTGAAGCAATTGGATCACCATGTCCCTGCTGAAAGGCAGACGCTTGATGAAGCAGTTGACTTCATTTTTGATGGTTGTGTTCTGTGTCTCACACAAATGGAATCTCACAGGCTCTACAGGTATATCCTTAATGCATTTTTCACATTGTGTCTACATTAGGCTACTGGGCAGAAGAGGGTTTTTCAGAAAAAGGATTTTCTTACTTTTCCTTTTCTTAGTTTTCATTTTCTTCATGACTAAATAGGATTTTTCAAGCTTCCGCGGATGCTGGGGATCTGCAAACGGTTGAGTCGCAGATCCGAAATACGTATGCAGATCTCACCCTTGGGGCTGTCATTGGCGCTTTGGACAACATTCCTCGATTTCTTCCTCCAATCCAGGGACAAGGCCCTCAACCAGGTACTCTTTCGGATTGACTTGAAATCGCATGTCCGTTTATAAAAATCTTGTGGGTTTTAATACAAAGTCAAATTTATTTATTTATTTAGTAATCTATACTTTTATAGGAGAGAAAAATATTTTAATACTGTTCGAGACAATTATTTTACTAAACCTATACAGCATTAGGGGCTATAAATGGCAATTTGAGTTCTTATCTGATTGATTGTAGTGTTATATCTGAAGTTGAACCATGCCATGGGTGTTTTTCTTGGTTTCAATTTTCAGTTGGGAGAGAAGTCGCAAAAGATAGATTAATTAAGCATCTGAAAGTGGATCCAACTGATGGTTCAAAGAGAGCTGTTGTAATTTACGGGTTTGGTGGAATTGGAAAAACAACTCTGGCGTCCGCAGTCTTCAACACTCTTAACCTTCAGGCCTATAAATCTTGCAGACTCGATATGGATGCAATCTGTTCCAGCAACGATATCAAGCAGCTTCAGCAGCAGATGTTGAGACAGTTGTTTGGCCAGGGGAATGTTGTGTTGGACAGTTGTCGGCAAGGTTGGGATCAACTAACAAAGGCTTTTAGGGAAGAAGATGGTCGCATATTCCTGTTTATTGACAATGCCCTCACAGCAGAGAACCTCCAAAAGCTTTTGCCAGCTGATTTGTCCTGCCTCCCCAGTGGGATCAGGATTCTCGTCACCACCAGAAAGCTTGACCAGACTGTCATGCTTTCACGAGCAGATTTTGAACGCATTCCTTATGAGGTAGACGTGCTTTCCTTTTCGGACTCCAAAAGACTCTTCTGTGAAAAAGCTCTTGGCAGTGCCAACGCATCACTTCCCCCAGGCATAGAGAGCATAGATGTGGAGGATATTGTCAATATGTGCGGTGGAATTCCTCTACTTATAGAATTAGTTGGAGGCTATTTTAAAAATTATCTGCCAAGGGTATCAGAAATTAAGTCTCTCAAGGACTTCCTCAAGGAATCTGTACTAGCTAGTGGACAAATTGAACGTGTGGTGGATGAAGTCTATAAAAGTTTGGATGAGCTTTCTAAGGAGGCCTTCTTAGATATTGTTTGCTTTTTGGATAAAAAATGGATAAGAGAAGTCAGTGCGGTCGTTGGAAAGGTCCAACTTGAAGTGCTTCTCGATGCGGCACTTGTAAAACTCTCTTTTGATGACGATAATGAAAAATTATTTTCCATTATGTGGGATGCTGATGAGGTAATGCCACGGAATCTTCGGCAGGGCAAGTCAGCGAAAGTGCATGATGTAATAAAAGCAAGAGGAAAATGGTTGTCCTAACAAAAAGAAGATAGAATATTGGAGGTGGAATCTTTGAAGGATGCTCTAGAGGATAGACAGGTATATCTGGTGTAAGTTTTAAATTCGTTTTAACTTTTTACTCCATTAATTAGTTTGCCAGCGGGCGTTTAATTTTTCTTCATACTCTTGTAAAATAGAATTTATTAGGTTTAAGAATCACCTCAAACATTTAATATGGAAATGCTGTAACAGAAATTACAGAAAATAAAGGGGATTAAAATTTCAGATTCCAAAGATAATGATGAATTCAAAATTGAAGCAGAAAGCCTAGACATTATGCATTCTTCTTTGAGAGTTTTGGAACTGCCACAATCCATCAAAGTGAATGGACTATGCCAGCGCAGCTTTGAAAGTCTAAAGTTTTTAAGTGTTGACGGAAATCTGCCTATGCATCCCAAGCAACTCAAACGACTGGCTGTTTTAAGGGGGCCAGACGGAGCAGATAGTGAGAACGTTGATGAGGCAAGTGCTCTCTCTTTATAAAATGCTTAATATCTCTGAGCTTTAGAATGTTCTTTTTACTAATTAGCTTATTTGTTTCCTTTGACTTTCATATGGAAAATGATGTGCAGCTGCCAGCATCTTTACAAATATTGTCTTTGAAAAATTCTGCAAACCTTACCACTTTGCTCCAAGGATTGGGCAACCCATCCTCTCTACAATACTTAGGCTGCAAGGAACTCGTGACGGTTCCAACAAGCTTTGGCCTACTGAAGTCTCTAGTTGGGTTGGACCTAAGTGGATGTAGCAATCTCACTACACTTCCAGAGAACATTGAGAACCTATCTTCTTTGGAATGGTTGGGTTTATCTGCTTGCACTAAATTGGTTAGTCTTCCACCCACCTTCGCAAAACTCAAATCTTTACTAAATATAGATATAGACGAATGCAGTGAGCTTACCTTTTTTCCAGACAACTTGGGCAATCTATCCACTTTGCTAATGTTTTCCTTAGTAAAGTGTGACAAACTGGTTGAATTACCTAAAAGCTTTGGTGCTCTATCTGCTTTGAAGATGTTGGATTTGACAGACTGTTCCAGCTTAGAGCATCTTCCAGAGTCATTTGGCCAGCTCAAGTCATTGAAAATTCTCCTCATTAATGGTTGCCATAATCTGAAGACAATTAATAGTGGATTCAGATCCTTAACTTCACTTATAGTACTGGATGCATCATTTTGCAAATCATTGAACGAAGAGGCAGTGGACGTTTTAGTTGAGATAAAGAGCTTACTGTTCCTAAAAATAAATGAATCACCGTCACTGATTCAGCGGTGGGAACAAATCGGACACCATTACCCTTTGATTGCCAATGGCACTGGGGTGAGTATTAATAAGAAGATATGATGTGGTAAAAGAGTTTATTTCCCTTGTTTACTGAGGCTTAATTGTTTAAACGTTTAGCTAGAAAGTCATTTTAAAAAGTTATAATTGTTATTCTAACTTTCTGGCATTGATCTTTCAGAATGATGAGTTCCTGCACACTGTTGAGCACACACTATTTCATGGTGAAAGTAGGTTTGTGGGCGTGAAGAGTGATGGAAAATTTGTAGAGTGGTCTTGGTCTTCTTTTGCAGGGGAAGAAGTGGAAGTGAATGTGTTGTTGACAATGTGCGATCTATCTTTAGATTGCAATAACAGTGCTTTACAAATAGTGAAGGAGGAAATGGAAAAGAGGATGAAGGAAAGTTGTAATGGTAACCGAAATTTCCAGATTGTGTATGCAGTTGCAGAGGCAGGAGATTCAGTGGAGAAGAGTGAAGAGCATATCAGCCAAACTCTCACAAAGCTTTTTCCCAGCTGCACGTGCGCTTGCATTCCCATGGACACTAGAACAAGACAATTATTTACATTTGCTCTCTATAAACTACTCAAACCTGAATCGAGGTATGCAATTCAGTCTTTACACACGTGTATTTTTAGATTAAAAGTTGGAATGCAGGGAGACAGAAAATGGGCAGAGTTTCAAAATGAATGTTTTCCAGATGAGTACAAAGAGACACTAGTAGATCAGGGAGGTGGTTTCGACAGACACTTCTCTACTCTAAATTTGTTTCTTCCAGAGAGTACAAATTAAGCTCTGGCCTGGTCAAATGCTTTTTGTTGGTTTCTCTATTGTCATCTTGTCATCTCTACAGCAATTTGCCATTTATAAATGTCATGTAAAACTATTCTTTTATTTCTGACACTCCCAACTTTTATTTGCCCATATGTAACGTGGATAAGATATAGGTGTTGGACAAATAATAGAAACGGTAAGTAATAGAGGAAAACACATATTTTAAAGGTAATTGTTTTTAATAACCTGTAATATATTAGCTTTTTTTATTTTCTAATTTATTATGATATTTATACATATTATTTTTTTAATATTATCAAAATATAAATATAAATTTATTATAAATTTGAATAGTAAATAAATATAAACAATTGAAATTGTTATATATTATTTGAAATTTTTTTTACATTATCTTAACATATATTTTTGTGGATTAATCAATTTAAAAATTATTATTATTTTTTTAGGTAAGTGTCTTTTTGAAGGTCGAGGAGATAATAGCTCCACAACTTAACCAACATATGCTAAGTAGTGAACTCCATTAATTTTAAAATTATAATAAGTTATTTAAAGTTTATATATATATTTTTTGCCTAATTTTAAATTAAATCTTAACTATAATTCTAATGTAAAACTAATTTTCTTTTAATTAATTTTAATGGCCCACATGAAGAGGCACATGTGATAGGCAATTACGGTTTTAAAAGGTATTCCATATCTTTCATATATCTTATTGATCAATTAGAAGAGTAGTTTCCAAGACTCCTACTTTGATGGGCAAGTGGAGTATAACTGTTTTGGGAAAACCGGTCCTCTCTCCACCTATAAATGATCTTTCAGAATACCATCAAACTGAGTTTGAAAGAATGTATTCGTAAAGGGGTAAGAGAGAGAAATCATTTTTCATCTCATAAAAGCATCAGGAAGTAATTAAGATTTTTGCACTAATGGATCCGGGTAAGTAAGGAATGATTATTTAATTTCCGCCTTATGATATACATGTGAAGATCATGATAGTTCTAGGTCTTGAGATTATAGCAGATGTTAATCACATAACATCAATTTAATATTCTGTTACATGAGTGATATACATGTGAAGATCATGATAGTTCTAGGTCTTGAGATTATAGTAGATGTTAATCACATAACATCAATTTAATATTTTGTTACATGTGGTATCGGAGCCAGGTTAAGAGCTTTCATGTTTTTCCATTATGTTTGATGATGTTTTATCCATTTTATCGTATCAAAATTCATTTATTTTTTTGCATGCTATAAACACAAAACCATGATTTGGTGTAATACATGGTTGACGCATAATAAATTTGTTGTATTGATTAATTTTATTTTTTGATTTAATGTATATGCAAAGTCATTATATTGATTTGAGGTCTATATTATGATACGGCTCGGTAGCCACCAAAGTGGTCCAACCAGAATGATATGTAGATAGCAAGTCAAATTATTGAAGTTTAATACTTGTTTCCCAGTGTTTAAAATAATGACTTTGTAAATCGTAATTATTTAATAACTACAATACTAGGTTGGCCCAAAGGTGCACCATTTTTAAGAGATTAATTAATTGGAATAGGATGGTTGGTGGATATTCATGATTAAAGGTTAGTACAGATACCCAAAGGTAACAGACTTAGTTCTGAATATTTTATCAATTAGTCCTATTAGGTGAAAGGGAATCACCATAATTGTTAATAGTTTACCATATGATTAGCTCAAAGGTAGGTCATGGTAATACTATTTATTATTAAACCATGTGTTTTTTATGTTGGTTATTTACTTATAACTCTTAATATTAATGTTGTGAACATGAATTTATGGTTGCAGTGTCAGTTCCTATTTCGCTACATTCATATACCTCCTCTATTTCGATCTTGAATGGAATGATTTTCTCAGATTAGAGAGAACTGGTTCAGTTTCACCTCAGTGTTCTGGATCTTGATACAACCCTTGAAACTGAGAAATCGATTGCTATTACTGATAAAAGTAGTACGAAAGAAAAGACTATATTCAAAGCATGGGAAATATCGAACAGACTGAGTCTTAAGTTTATGCGGATGATTGTAGTGAACAACATCAAGTCAACTCTTCCTGAAACTGACAATGTTAAAGAATTTCTAAAATTTGTGGGAGAGCGTTTCCGAATTGCTGACAAGTCCCTTGCTAGAACACTGATGACAACGCTTACCACCTGAAGTTTGATGGTACGCATGGAATGCATGAGCATGTCCTTGAAATGACAAATTTGGCTGCTCAATTAAAGAATCTTGAGATGAAGGTGGATGAGTTCTTTCTCATGCAATTTATTTTGAACTCCTTGCCTCCTCAGTATGGGTCATTTCATATTCACTATAACACTATTAAGGATAAGTGGAATGTGAATGAGTTGGCCAGTATGCTCAATCAAGAAGAGGAAAGACTTAAGAAACATGGACAATATTCAGTTCATCTCACAACTCAAGGAGCCAAAAGGAAAGGGAAAAAGCCTAGAAAGGGCATGAAGTGAGTACCACCTAAGGCGTATGAGCCTAATCATGGTTCTCTAGCTTATAAGAAGGAAAATAATAGTGATAAGTGTCACTTCTGTAAAAAGTCAGGACACTATTAGAAAGACTGTAAAAAATGTAAGGAATGTTTCAAAAAGAAAGGTATGAATTTAATTTTTGTTTGTTTTGAATCAAACCTAACCGAAGTTCCTTCTAATACTTGGTGGATTGACTCTGGGGCTAACACTCATGTTTCAACTATGATGCAAGGATTCCTTTCAACCTAGACCATAAATCCAAATGAAAATTTTTTGTTCATGGGAAATCAGGTTAAAGCTCCAGTTGAAGCCATTGGGACTTATCGTTTATTTCTAGATTCTGGTTATCATTTGGACTTGTTTCAGACTTTTTATGTTCCTTCTATTTCCTTGTCTAAACTTGATATTGATGGTTATTCTTTTAAATTTAAGAATAAAAGTTTCAGTTTATTTAAGAGTACCTATTTTGTTGGTTCGGGTATTCTTTGTGATGATTTGTACAAATTAAAACTTGATAATCAATTTGTTGAAACTATTCTTATCCTGCATCATAATATTGGTACTAAATGTAATCTCATGAATAAAAATTCCTCATACTTGTGGCATAAAAGGCTGGGACATATCTCCAGAGAACGGTTACTGAGATTAGTAAAAGATGGGATTCTCTTGAACCTAGATTTTTCTGATCTTGGGGTCTGTGTGGATTGTATTAAGGGAAAACAAACCAAACACACCAAGATGGGTGCCACAAGAAGTACAAAGCTTCTTGAGATTATCCATATAGACATTTGTGGGCCTTTTGACAATCCATCTTTTGGTGGAGAAAAGTATTTTATCACCTTTATAGATGATTTCTCACATTATAGTTATGTCTATTTGCTGCATGAAAAATCTCAATTGGTGGATGCTCTTGAGGTGTACATTACTCAAGTTGAAAGAAAATTAGATAGAAAGTTGAAAATCATCAGATCTGATAGAGGTGGTGAATATTATGGAAAGTATGATTAATCAGGGCAGTGCCCTGGCCCATTTTCTAAACTCCTTGAAAAGCATGGCATATGTGCATAGTATACTATGCCTGGAAACCACAACAAAATGGTGTAGCTGAAAGGCATAATCGTACTTTAATGGATATGCTTAGGAGTATATTAAGTAATTCCAAATTACCCATGTCATTGTGGATACACGCTCTTAAGACTGCTATATACTTATTGAATAAAGTTCCTAGTAAGTCAGTTCCAAAGACCCCTTTTGAACTGTGGACATGAAGGAAACCGAGTTTAGGAAACTTGCATATTTGGGGTTGTCCAACGGAGGTTAGATTGTATAATCTGCATGAAAAGAAATTGGATTTTAGAACAGTCAGTGGTTACTTTATTGGTTACCCTAAAAAATCCAAAGGGCATAGGTTTTACTGTCCTCATCATAGTACAAGAATTGTAGAGACCGGTAATGCCAAATTCATTGAAAATGGTGAAGTTAGTGGGAGTGATAAATCACAAAGTGTGGTTGTCCAAGAAGTTAGGGTACAAGCCCCGATACCTATGGCTTCAAAGGAAATTGTTGTTCCTATCGTTGTTGAACAACCTGACAACATTGAACAACAAATTAATGAACCACCACTCTATAATGAGATTGTCATCAACGAACCGATGGTAGAAGAACCACAAGTAGTAGTATTAAAGAGATCTCAAAGGGAAAGGAGGTCTACTATTTTAGATGATTATGTGGTTTATCTACAAGAATCAGGGACATGTAAGGATCCGGTTTCATTTTCACAAGCCATAGAAAGTAATGATTCTGCTAAATGGATTGATGCCATGAATGATTAATTGAATTCAATGGACCAGAATGAAGTTTGGGATCTTGTTGAATTGGCCGAAGGATACAAGAAAGTTGGTTGCAAATGGGTCTTTAAGACCAAACACAACACTAAGGGCAATATTGAATGACATAAAGATAGACTTGTGGCCAAAGGTTTCACTTAGAAAGGAGGTATATATTATAAAGAGACTTTCTCTCCTGTATCCAAGAAAGACTCACTTAGAATCATTATGGAATTGGTAGCTCATTATGATTTGGAGTTGCACCAAATGGATGTGAAAACTACTTTTCTGAATGGGAGTTTAGAGGAAGAAGTCTATATGGATCAACCTGAAGGTTTCTCCATTAAAGGAAAAGAACACCTGGCTTGCAAACTTAAGAAATCAATATATGGACTTAAACAAGCTTCTTGGCAATGGTATCTTAAGTTCCATTATACTATTACTTCCTTTGGATTTAAGGAAAACACTGTTGATCGGTGTATATATCTAAAGGTTAGTGGGAGTAAATTTATATTTCTAATTTTGTATGTTGATGATATATTGCTTGCCACTGGTGATTTTGGTTTATTGCATGAAACCAAGAAGTTTCTCTCTATAAATTTGAAATGAAAGATATGGGTGAGGCATCTTATGTGATAGGAATTAAAATATTTTAGGATCGATCATGTGGATTGTTAAAATTGTTTCAGAAGGCCTATATCGAAAGAGTTCTAGAGAGATTCAGAATGGAGAAATGTTCAGTTGGTGATGCCCCCTATTTAGAAAGGAGATAAATTCAGCCTTATGCAATGTCCACAGAATGAATGGGAATGAAAACAGATGGAAGGGATTCCTTATGCATCTGTCATAGGAAGTCTAATGTATGCATAGACTTGCACCAAACTAGACATTAGTTTTGCAATTGGTATGTTGGGAAGATATCAAATTAATCCTGGATCGGATCACTGAAAAGCTGAAAAGAAAGTGATGAGGTACTTACAAGGAACAAAGGGTTACATGCTCACATTTAGGAGGACTGATAATCTAGAGGTGATTGGCTACTCAGACTCAGATTTTGTTGGATGCGTTGATAGAAGAAAGTCCACTTTTGGTTATTTGTTCCTATTAGCTGGAGGAGCAATATCATGGAAAAGTGTGAAGCAAACTATCATTTCTTCATCCACTATGGGAGCTGAATTTGTGGCATGCTTTGAGGCCACGGTTCATGGATTATGGTTGTGGAATTTTATCTCAGGACTTGGGGTTGTCGACTCTATTGCCAAGCCGCTGAGGATTTATTGTGATAACTCCGCACCTGTATTTTTCTCTAAGACCGACAAGTATTCTAATGGTGCTAAACACATGGAATTGAAATACTTTATTGTTAAGGATGAAGTTCAGAAAAAATGAGTGTCAATTGAACATATAAGCACACTTCTTATGGTTGCAGATCCATTGACAAAAGGATTACCACCAAAAACATTTAAGGAACATGCCAATAGAATGGGTATTAAGCGTAGCACATAACAGTTGTTACTTTTATGTAATGGATTACATTATGTTATTTGTTTTTGCCACTTCGAGATCTTTATAAAGGTGTTTCTGATTGATAATTCATGTTTTAAATGTGTACGTACATGTATGAGAATGAATGTATGATGATAGGAATAGTCTCTGACAAGGGACATTTTTGTTGGACCTTATGAATACACTTCTCATTTATAGACTAAATTAAACAGGTTACTAGCATTGTGGTACATGGAAGGGACTATATTTCTTTATTAACATGGAACCGCCATGACTTGCATTAGTTGGTTGTTTAATTATAGTATTATGATGATCAACTGAAAGTTAAGATGGATATGATTTATAGCGCACCTAATGACTACCTTATAAAACTCTAACGTTAAGTCATCATATGTGCCAAGTGGGAGAATGTAAGACTAATTTTCTTTTAATTAATTTTAATGGCCCACATGAATAGGCACATGTGATAGACAATTATGGTTTTAAAAGGTATTCCATATCTTTCGTATATCTTATTGATCAATTAGAAGAGTAGTTTCCAAGACTCCTACTTTGATGGGCAAGTGGAGTATAGCTGTTTTGGGAAAACCGGTCCTCTCTCCACCTATAAATGATCTTTCAGAATACCATCAAACTGAGTCTAAAAGAATGTATATGTAAAGGGGTAAGAGAGAGAAACCATTTTTCATCTCATAAAAGCAACAAGAAGTAATTAAGATTTCTGTGCTAATGGATTTGGGTAAGTAAGGAATGATTATTTAATTTCTGCCTTATGATATACATGTGAAGATTATGATAGTTCTAGGTCTTGAGATTATAGCAGATGTTAATCGCATAACATCAATTTAATATTTTGTTACGTGAGTGATATACATGTGAAGATCATGATAGTTCTAGGTCTTGAGATTATAGCAGATGTTAATCACATAACATCAATTTAATATTTTTTAACATCTAATACTAATATAAAATTAAGGTAAGTATTAAAAATGTTTATTTTTTTAATTTGAATCCTTTCACTATATTAAAATTTAATACTTCAAAATACTTATCTAGAGACTTTCAATTATAATATATTTTTAGTTATACTTTATAAATATTTAGATTCAATTTGGAAAAATATTAAATTTTAATTTTTTAAAGATTTATTAATTTATATTTAAAATAAAATAAAAAATAGATTCCCATAAGGCAAATTTTTTTAGGCTCTTTTGTTTTCTACTGAATTCTTCTTGTGAAATTTAATCAAGATCTAATTATTTTGAAACGCGAACACTAACTTAATCTAACCTTATGACATGGGTTTTAGTATTTAGAAATTGGACCTTTAAGGCAGTACAAAATAGTAGATAAGAAATGTTTCTATTAATTTTTATCTTGATAGAAATAGTTAAGTTATTACTCCAAATTTTTTTAGAGGAAGAATATGAATTGGGTTTTTGGCTCACATATTAGTGTTATACTATTTTTTAGCCTCAACACTAAATTATGTTAAATCTATTGCATTATTTTTTTAATATACAATATTCTAATTTTAGTAAATAAATGTGTTAGTTTCTTTACATGATGCTAAACTTTCTCTTTGGAATTTTTCTTTCATTAACCAGGGTTTTGTTCTTAGGATTTATATTTACATATTACAATTTCAAGTGTAATACATGTCATGTCATATATCTCTTAGTTTAGAGATATAACTATGGCTTGGATGCACTTTTATTGTGTTTTAATGTTCATATTTTTCATTAGAGTTTGGATATCCACTCTTTAATCTCTTTAATGCATATGTATCCTTTGTCATGTTCTTTTTTTTTCTCCTTCTTAAATTCTGAGATCAACATCACAATTCTCATGGAATCGTATACCCAACATTGGTGTACTACTAACATTCATGTGTTCTTATGTTTATTTTGTCCAATACTAGGGTTGTTTTATTATGTACATGATTTACCTTCTTCATGGAATTGTCTCATAGCTATAAGATTCACCTTGATTGTACCTTTTTTTTTACTAGTGATAGTAATTTTCACAGACACTATGATGTTTTAACTTTTATGCAATTATTTGGTTCATGGTGATGATGTCAACTGTCTCTTCTCCCACACATCATGATAGCCATACTTCCATTCTTTTAGATTCATCTACATTTTAAAATACATTTTAATGAGAAGTTCAATGATTTTTCTTCAAGAAATTTTGTTATATTTGGAGAGAATTTTCTTTCTATCCCTCATGATTTTATAATTTTATATCTACGATTTTTTTTTATGTTATCTCTATTGCTA
The DNA here is from genome assembly GCA_027943335.1 of Chamaecyparis obtusa. Lineage (NCBI taxonomy): Eukaryota > Viridiplantae > Streptophyta > Pinopsida > Cupressales > Cupressaceae > Chamaecyparis > Chamaecyparis obtusa. Next base: position 23,622 of record BSBK01003876.1, read on the forward strand.
CATATTTCTTTCAAGATCCCAGTCTTGGACTTGTTGATTTTGGAATACCTATCAATGATTTTACCATGTTATTTATCTATGCTTTTATGATGTCTCTACTCCTACCAATAGTAATGTACCTTCATGATTATAGATGTTTATTCTTATCATATAATTACTGACTCGTACATATTCTTGATGCATATATTGATGTTAATGATGCTTTTAATATGTGACGATAATAGAGAAACTCACATGTATATCTCATGTTATTTGTTTTTTACACTTTCTATGATATTTGGCTTAAGTTCTATTTATACATCAATAATTTCTAATTCATTGAACATAATTCTACTCCAACTAATGATATTGTTGACTTCTTACCTCTCTTTGCATCATGTAATCAAGATCCCCATGATGTTTGTTCTTTTGATGACAGATCTTTGACATAATACTTATTGCATTCAATGTCATGAGTGATATCGTCTCAAAAAATGAAGATTCAAAATTATTTTAAAAATGTTGTTACACTTCATGTTGGTGGTCCATGTAATCACCCAAAAATGGTCATCTAGACTATTAGCCCCTTTCTAGCATTATTTGCTAAATTCATCAATTGCTTATTCTTGATCAAATCCTAATTCTATCATTTATTCGATTATATTCTATGGATTAACCATTTTATCCTAAGTCTTTATTTAATTAAAAGGAATTCCCTCCCCTTTTATTAAATAAAAAGCCCCCACTTACCTTTTATCCTAAGTTGCACAAGTAAAGCATTATTCCTATTTAATAAATAAGAAGAAAAGGCTTTTTGTCTCACATGGGGCACAAAATTCAACACTTCTTTCTCATTGGAGGAGACTTGTGCACAAGGATTGCTCCCACTTTCAAACTCCACCCTTGATCAAATCTTTTTCCTCTTAATCTCCATGGTCCATTTATCTTTAAAAGGAGAGCTCTCTTCTCATTCTAGGATCCCCACTCTTGATGCTAATGTTGTGCTGTAGGTTTTCTTGGTGCCATTGGAGCTTTTGAAGAACTTGTTGCATTTTAGTCTTCATATTTTCATTATAGCTTAGTTTTCATGGCATTCTTAGCTTAATTTCCTTTCATGTTTTAGCTTAGTTCACATAGTTTAATTAGTAAAGGCTTGTAACACTCTCATTTCCATAGCTTAGTTACATTCTTGCATTCTCATTCTAGCATAGTTTGCATTGCATTCTTTCATTGTGATTCTTGAAGGTATTGGCATTATTTCCCTTGTCTCTTTGATTCTCCCATTGCATGGTTTACTAGCAAGGTTGCATGCTTAATAGCTCTAGCTAAGAGCCTTCTAAACACCCTTGCACTCCATGCCTAGGGAGCTCTAGGTCACTTTTCAAGGCTTCCAATCCATGGATGCTCTTAGACTCAATGGCTTAGAGAAGTGCACATCTTGAGTGTACATTTTTGGCACCCACCGTGGGTAGAATAACTTTGTTTTGCCTTTCTTTTCTTGCATTTCTGCTTTATTTTCGTCACTATTATCTTGCTGTTTTGACTATTTTTTTTTGTATTTTCTAACAGAGTATCGTGCAATATTTTCCAGTATCGTACGATAGTTTCTTGCATATCTGTGTGATACTTTTCCAGTCAAAGTATCATATGCCCATACAGAACTCTGTCACCCAAATATATAGCATTCTATCGCCTGCAGGTAGTGCGAAGTGTCACCCAGAACAAAAGTATCGCATCCCTATACTGCAGAGTATCATGCGAACCTTTGCCACAAGAAATTGTCGCCTGGGCTTGAAGGTGACTATTTTCGGTTCTTTTTTTTGCAAGATTCGAGTTCTCTACTTTTTGGTAAAATTTTTAAATATAATGCCGAAACATAAGTGATTAAATTTTTAAATTCGCAATGAAATAATAAAATATCTTCGCCTTTTAGAGTTAGGAAAATTAAAAAGAGGTTAGGTCTAGGAAAAAAAAAATTAGGAATATGATTCGGCCGGATGATAAATTATAACATGTGCTTTTGTAGGAAGTTAAGTGATTTTGTAAAAGTAACGGTAAAATAGATTTTAAAAGACCGACCTAGGGTTTTCTTTGAAAAGGAAAGACATTTAGGGTTTTTTCATGAGTGGTTATTTAATTAGGACTTATATTAAATACAAAGATTTTACTTTGTGTACAGTCTGGAATAGTATTAATTTACTAAATCTTTCTTAGATTTGTAACGGATATGTTTTCATTGTGGTGGCTGTTGTCAGTGTTTTTTGTCGAAAAAGGCTGACAGTCTGCTTTTTATCGGATGGTTGTTGTTGATCTACAAAGAAAATATGTATTTATTGGGATCTTGCGACAACCATGAATGCATGGGATATCTCATTTGGTTCACTATTTACAATAGAGAAAAATGAACATATGGTGTTGCAAGACATAAATGGGCAATAATGGGAGTTGGAGTTATTGGGTGTTGATGAAAAACTAGAATTTGGGCATGGTTGAATAATATATATAAATTTCTATGGCTTTCAACTAAGTGATTTTGCAAAGATCAAATACATAGATAATTTTTATTTCAATGTTCATATATTAGAAAAATTTGTTATTTGAAAGATATCAGTGCAGAAAACAAAGTTTGCCTAAATGATAGACATCTTTGTACAAAAATGTACAGTTTGTATCAAGCAATGAACAATATCTTGAATCTGTGTATGGGTCAAATAAAATATAATCTATTTTGTTGGACAAATGTTTTGTTTATGAAAGAAACTTGGTTTTGTTATCTAGTGATTAAGTTATTGCTTATTGGTTGATTCAAACTGCACATTTTGGTACAAGGGTGTCTCTCATCTAAGCAATGTTTGTTTTCTGCACTTGTATTTTTTACAAATCAATTTTTCCTAATACCTGAATGTTGAAATAAGACTTAGTTATGTATTTGATGACAAAAAATTGACTAAACTGGAAGTCATAAAATTTGGTAAAAAAAATTCAACCATGTTCAAATTCGAGTTGTTTATCTTTGATGTGATTGGTGTTAGTTAACTGCAAGTGGCACTCCAAATCAGTTCTTTACGATGATTTACAAGTAAACTAATCCATGGTTCATGGTTGAAAGTCTGTTTGACTTTAGCCTTGATCTATTAGCTGATCATGTTGATTGGTGTAATTTTCTATTGGAAAAGGTAGTTTAGTTTTATTTAAATCATGCACCTTGTGCATATTGTAATCATTTTTCATTATTTAATCATGAAATGAGAGATAGAATTTGATTGTTGATCTGCTCTGTTTTTATTCAGTTTTTACAACCTGTCATTTTTTTTCCCTAGCTACATCTACGCTGAAAATTCTACATGGCATCAGAGCTTATGTGGTAGGAAGGAGAAATACAAGTTTTTGGTTTTTAGGTTCTAAAGATCAGATCAGTTACCTTCTTTTTCTATTAAGTAACACCATGTCAGTGGATCTATCATGCCTTTGTTTTCAACATTATGGAGGTGTTTTCTAATGTTCGTGTTGATGATTCTTAGCTTGTATAGTTGATCGGTTGTATACAGAATTGACAGCTGTATTTTCAATCAACAATTTATTGTAAAGAGTTGAGCAGTGACAATAGAGTCAATGTTTTATATAAATCATGCACTTTGTGCATATTGTAATCAATTTTCATTATTGAATCATGAAATGAGATATAGAATTTCATTGTTGAACTATTATTTTTTTATTCTATTTTTCCAAGCTGTCATTTTTGTTATTTCCTAACTAGATCTATGTTGAAAATTGTTGTAGCTAATTTTTGGAAACATTCTATTGCTATTGAATGTCAATGGACATCATGCTGTAAATGTTGATGTATGTAGCATGGCTCAGATAAATAAAATTATTCTGTGTGCTGATGTAGATCATCTTTGCACTGTTAAAGATATCCAAATGTATGGTTCAAATTTTAATAAATATGCTTAACATGTTAATAATGTATGCTCTATTTATTTCGGAAGGTAAACAGAATTATCAGGATTTGTATAAGAGCAATTTTTATTGTATTTATATTTTAATGAAATCAATTGACAATAAATCTTACAGAAACAACAAAATAGACTATAGTTGATGAGTCTCAATAGAAAGTACAGTCTCCCAAAAAATGCTTATCGTTACTAAGTTTATATATTTTTCGAAAGGATTCTATGCTTTGTAAGTTCACAGATCATAATCTGAGAAATATGTATACATATTTGTAATTTCAGTGAAGAATATACAATAGTGATAGAAAAAATGGGTTAATATTCTGTCAACGCATTTAAGCGTTTCTCTTCTTCTTTCCACCTTATAACATTTTCATTTTGTTGCATGCATGAATATCTTTCAAAATTGAAAGCTGGATGAATACGTAGTCCTGATAGTTCTTGAACTCTGGAAAGAGTTGTAAAAGTTAATCCTTGCCGCTTTGTGTTTCCTATGTCAATTATTGCTTTTACAAGTGACAAACCCTATGATTTGTGTATTGTTAAAGCCCATGACATACGTAGAGGAATTTGACGGTGGAAACCCCTTTTAATTGGTGTGATAGGAATATTTTTTGGATTAGTATGATCCCAAGCTGGACCAATGTAGTTAAAAAAATGAACCAAAACTATCAATGGTAGTTGAGGAGGCTTTTCACCATCATTATATACAATAGCTTTGATTTCTCCTATAGCACCATTAACCAGGCCTGTCTGGATACATAAATTAACACATAGCATAACTTGTTGCCTTATACATAAAAGAATGTGAGATTGAAGTTGTTCTTCATCTACATTCGAACCTTCAAAATATTTTTGTTGTTCTACTATTGAAAGAGCCACAGGTTGATGTAGAGATAATAACATGCGCTTATTATGAAGAACCACCATTTCATTTGTTGCAAAGAGGTGTACTTTAGAATGAAACTCTTCTTGTTCCTCTTTACTGAGAGCAATACTTGTCCATGACATGAGTAGAGTCCAATCTTCAGTTGTTGGTTCTGCATTTATTAGATTTGTAAGAAGAGAATGAAATTGTACTTGAACATCTGTGTTACCAATTTGGTGAAAGTTAGCCTCTAAAGTGATAACTTTTCTGAATGACTGCCATAATTGTGCACCATATGAATTTGAAGCATACATCAGAATATCTTTAACTGGAGGAAGCTGACCCAAATCACCAAACATAATCATTGAACGACCTCTGAAAGGAATGTGGTTGCTATTTAGAAATACTTCTCTCAATCTCATATCAATTCTTTCAAATAATTTAGGACCAATAAAACTCATTTCATCTATTATGATGTACTGAACATAATACAGATTTTCCTGTAATTTTGTTAGTTGTTGACCTTGTAAAGAAACCATCTCTTTGATAGGAATACATAGAATTGAAGGAATTGTAGATGCTTTGATTTTAAATGCTGCAACTCTTGTTGGTGCAAGAAGTAGAATAGGTGATTGTCCATTGGGTGTTGATTGAGTGAGACTAGCTTTGATTTGATCTATCAGATGAGATTTTCCAGTGCCAGCAGTGTCTTGTAGAATTAGCTGCAATGGTTGTTGTATAGTAGTTTTTTTGCTATGTGATATAATCATATCATATGCTTTTTATTGTTGGACAAACAATTTATATTAAATTTTTTCATGCATAATTGGATTCTGTTGAAATATTTCTTGATTTGATTGAATGAAATTTGTAGCTGTATCTTTTTGTAAAGGTGTAATATTATTCTACAACAAATTGTTTATTGAGTCAAATTCTTGATATCCAAGCATATCTAAATCATTTAAATGTATAGACTTGCCTGGAAATAAACGAGATAAAACTTGCCATTCATCTGGTATACTATCTTGCATTGCATCTGGATCTGTTGTAGGACTTGTAGGATCATCTACTTCTTCTGCATCTGAATGTGTTCTACGTACATGCCATGCTTCATACGATGTTGAAAAAGATTCCCATTGCTCTATTATTCCTTCATTTGATGCTGCAAATTCTATTTCAATATTGTGGAATGGTTTGTATAACAAAAGTTCACTCCAGCAAAAATTTGGATAAGAAATGTCCTCTTTGGAAGGAATACTGATAAATCTAGGTGAGACTCTAACTATACAAGATGATTTTCTTTGTTTCCATTTGTCTTGCTTTTAGGTAGCTCTAAATGTCCATCTTTGGGTTATGTCAATAAGACAAAACATTTCTAAACTTGATGGGTGTGCCATATTATTGTCAATTTGGTTATGGCATAAGCTTGTTGGGATGTCTGATATAGGTAGACGTTGAAGATTTTTTCGGTACACATTTAAAGATATAAATTATCTACTGCAGAGGGATAAGGGAAGCTTTTGTAGAAGATGGCAGGTTTCTTGGGCACCTATATCATGGTCAAAAAGATTTTCAAGAAGCAATTTCTGAAGTGCAGTTGGAGCAGACATTGTACCATTCAAACTTGAAGATATTCTACTTAACATTGCACAATATGTTTCAGATTTTTGTTCTACTTTTGCTGCATACTTTGCTATATACTTGATAACTGCATCAATTGAAAGAACAAGTTGACAATCTATATTACCTCTCTAGATCGAAAGCATTTGTATGTTATGTAAGTTTAGCCGATCATCATTATGTGCTACTATATGTTTAGGTTCAACTTTCTCTGTAAGAGTTAATTCAGATTTTTCTTTTGTCGTCCATGGAGCTTTATAATGGCATGAAATAGCATCACCTTTTATTCTTAAACATGTCTGTAGAGAGAATTTTGTGTGACGTTGTACATGATTAATCAAATAACTATAATCAGAAGCCACGTTTGTTGCATATATCATCTCTGTAGTCATCAGACAAGGATCATGAAGAGATTTGGAAAAAAATATTTCTTTGTTGAATGCTTTGTGGATTCCATGTAGATACGTACTGGTCTATGTAATATAAAGCTCTCTGCACTGATAGATTGTTATTCCATTCTAAATTTTTAATATCTGGTGCATTTGGCAACCAGATATATCCATTTATATGTGGAGAACCTCTATTTTTCCATTCAGACCTAATATAAATTTAAGTCAGTAAACCATATTATTGAAGAAGGAAAAGTGGTAAACGGAGAGATAGGTAATCAAAATCAACTCTTATTTGTTTTATTGAGTAACATTTTAAATAGATTATTTACCTATACCAATAGTTAGTTGCACCAAGCAGTTTCTCCAAGACTTTCTCTCAAAATGCAATGAATCTATGATGCATATATATAGTTGTCGAATGAGGATTTTCAATAATATTCTATATTCACCATCTTGTAGCCATTGATGGATTTGTTGGCATGCTGGATGGCATGATATTGTGTAAATTAGGCCATTTGGTATCTGTAGCACTCAGGGTAAAGAAATGTGTAGGACAACCAAGCTGAATAACCATGTCTATCAATTCTACTCTTCATTGATTCCAAAAAGGTCTAGTTCCATGTACAAAAGACCTGAATCTCATCAACTGATCTGCCAATTTATCATCAGGTACATCCCATAGCTTTTGATGAAGATCTGCAATTATTACAAGTAAAGAACCATCTAATTATTTATGAACAAACATAGATGTTGTGGCCTAGCTTCGATGACACATGATAATATTCAATATAAAATACCAGAATCTTGAATGCTGCCCAAATCGGTTATCATAGTACCATAGAAGGTGAAGAGCATAATCATGGAGTTTGACATCTTTGATATGTGGTTGTTTGAATGCAGCCATTACATTGGGAAACAAAGTTGGAAATGCCATTACAAATAAACCTTCAGTTGTGTATTCATTAATAGGAAAAGGTGTAATAGGAGGCCATGCAATAGATTTTGTTGTCTGACCTTCACCTAAATGCAACAAAGAGCGTATTTCTTCTATTTCTCTACATGGAGCAGGTAGATTACAAATAAATGAGCTGTTAAATTCTAAACTCTGATCAAACTCATTTTCTTCTATCTCATCTGACATAGATGAGTTATCTTCAATAGGATGACTATTTTCCACTGCATTAAAAATTTGGTCTGAAATATCAGTACATTGTAAAGGCAACGATGCTAATGCATTTTCATCTATTTCTACATCCCTATAGTATGGGTCATTCAATGTTTTATATTTCAATGCATCATAAACATGAGATCTGCTAAAATAAAAATTATATTTTTTATTTCCTATACTCTCTTTGTTAACAATGATTATATCCAATACATCTATTCATCTTGGCAACAATGCTGTGATGCTGTGATATAAATAACCACTATATCTATGTTGACCACTATATCTAGCTCTCTGCATCTAATTTTAGTGATTGCGCTTAGCCTCTCTTTCATTATTTGCATTATGCATGACTGCATATATAACTATCTTTTATATCTGTAATAATTGAAAAGCGGCAAGTTAAAAAGAATATTGAGATATGGAAATGTAATCAACAAATAATCATGGTAAATTTGGAAATATTACTTGTTTAAAAGATCTATGCATAACATATATAATTATTATTTATATCTGTAATAATTGGAATTCATAAATTTTAAAACAATACTGAGATATGGAAATGTAATCTAAAAAGAATCATGCTAATTTTGGAAATATCGATTCTTTGTAAGATATATTTCAAAAAAATTTAACAACATAACATTAGCATGACACAGTTTATTGATGAATCAATTCACTGAAACAAGTTATATGTATAGCAGTTCCTTGTTACAGAGATATGGAAGTGTAATCTAAAACAAATATGGTAAATATGGAAATATCGATTCTTTAGAAAACATATTTTAGAAAAATTGAACAACATAACAATGTCATGACATAGTTTATTGTCGAATATACATATATACATAAACATATGATAAGATATGTTCAATATTATAAGTAAACTAGTGTCTTAAGAAAACTTCAAAGCGAGAACAATTATGCCCACAATATGCTGTTGTTCAATAGAATGTAACGATAGAATTTGAAAACATAGTTCTTTGATGGAAATACCATCCATTATTTCATTAATTGTTCCTTTTGTTAATAAGACAATTTTTGTTACCTATTTAATGGCAGATAGTCTGATGTCACTAATCAAAAGTATATCATAAACATATATACAATATTTCTCAGTGATGCATTGTTGAAAAAAAAATGTACCTATCATTTTGTGATATAAATAATTTGTCCGATATTCAAATCTAAGAAATGAACAAAATGCAGAACCCTAAAAACATAACTTAAAACAACCTGTGATAACAATGCCTCCATAATGATGAACTTGAAATGTCTTGATGGTCAGATGAATGTATATATTGAAATCTGTATAAACGTTTCTGTAAAATATGTTACTGGTTCACAAAATTATTATCAGAACAGTTCTTATATAGGCTATGATGATGGTCAATTAAGGTGGTCATCTTGAAGACCAAAAGAAAAAAACTGTTACCAACCAAACCATTTAACATTGAATGTAATTTAATGCATTTGCAACAACTCTGAGGTATGCAAGGAAAAAGTGCAAATACAACGAGGACATGTAGTAATTGAGTAGCAATAAATAGTCATTTTGAATCATGAAACTGATGGTAAACCCTTAATTGCATCACTTATTAGGCAGTAACAATTTTTTTATATGATTAGACATAAAGTAATTCACTGTGGCCATTATTCTAAATCAACGACTATCGTATGATTAGAAAGTTTCGTAAGCTTCCATGAGAACAAATGACAACTGTTAGATCATTCATCCAGTATTGATTTGTTAATTAAGTGGTCATAGGTATTTTGAAAGTAATTAATTTTGGATTTAGTAGTTTTTAACAGATAAATTGGATATGCGATAATAAGATAGTAGAACTAGCTATGTTAGATAGTAGTTACTGGCATATTATATGCTAATCAATTTAGTAACTTAATTATAAGATTTTAAATAAATTAGAAATTGTCAATATTGTTATAATTTAGTTATACTAATATTTTTACTAATCAGTGGTTACAAATGTGGGTTTTAGATTTTTATGTCCCCAACTATTAAATCCCACTTTTGATCGAGTACCTTTATAACAAGGAGCTACTTGGTAGTCGTGCTGAGCGCTAAAAAAAAAAAGACTGTCGCATGATCGATTAAAGATAAAGGATTTGTTGTGTTTTTGCAACAACCATAAGATCTCATAATAGATTAAAAACAGAAATATAATACCAAAACATGAGTGAATAAATTTTCAAATTCCTGAGGAAATAATAAAATATCTTCGCCTTTTAGAGTTAGGAATATTAAAAAGAGGTCGGGTCTAGAAAAAAATAATTTAGGAATATGAATCAGGCGGATGATAAATTATAACATGTGTGTTTGTAGGAAGTTAAGTGATTTTGTAAAATTAACGGTAAAATAGTTTTTAAAAGATCGACCTAGGGTTTTCTTTGAAAAGGAAAGGCATTTAGCATTTTCTTATGAGTGGTTATTTAATTATGACCTATATTGAATACAAAGATTTTACTTTCTATACAGTCTAGAACCCTAAATTTCTTTCCTTTTCAAAAAATTCTTGTGGCTAATTTTTTGAAACATTCTATTGCTGTTGAATGTCAATGGACATCTTCTTGTAAATGTTGATGTATGTAGCATCGCTCAGATAAATAAAATGATTCTGTGTTGTGATTTAGATCATCTTTGTGGCGTTAAAGACATTTGAATGTATGGTTGAAATTTCAATAAATATGCTTAACATGTTAATAAAGTATACGCTATTTATTTCGGAAGGTAAACATAATTATCAGGATTTTTATAACAACAATTTTTTTTGTATTTCTATTTTAATGAAATCAATTGACAATAAATCTTACAGCAACAACAAAATAGACTATAGTTCCTGAATCTCAACAGAAAGTATAGTTTCCCCAAAAATGCTTATCATTACTAAGTTAATATATTTTTTGAAAGGACTGTATGTTTTGTAAGTTCAGAGATCATAATCTGAGAAACATGTATACATATTTGTATTTCAATGAAGAATATACAATACTGATAGAAAAAATGGGTTAATATTTTGTCAACACATTTAAGCATTTCTCTTCTTCTTTTTGCCTTGTAACATTTGCATTTTGTTGCATGCGTGAATATCTTTCAAAACTAAAAGCTAGACGAGTTCATGAACTCTGGAAAGAGCTGTAAAAGTTAATCCTTGCCGCTTTGTGATTCCAATGTTAATTGTTTCTTTTACAAGTGACAAATGCTATGATTTGTGTATTGTTAAAATGCATGACATATGCAGAGGAATTTGATGGTGACAACCCCTTTTAATCGATGCGATAGGAATATTTTTGGGATCAGTATAATCCCAAGCTGGACCAATGTAGTAAAAAAATTGAACCACAACTATCAAAGGCAGTTGAGGAGGCTTTTCATCATCATTATATACAATTTCTTTGATTTATCCTATAGCACCATTAACCAGGCCTGTCTGGACACATAAACTAGTACATAGCATAACTTGTTTCCCTATACATAAAAGAATGTGAAATTGAAGTTGTTCTTCATCTACATTTGAACTTTCAAAATCTTTTTGTTATTCTGCTATTGAAAGAGCCACGGGTTGATGTAGAGATAATAACATGTGCTTATTATAAAGACCTACCATTTCATTTGTTGCAAAAAGGTGTACTTTAGAATGAAACTCTTTTTTTTCCTCTTTACTAAGAGTAGTACTTGTCCGTGACATGAGTAGGGTGCAATCTTCAGTTGTTGGTTCTGCATTTCTTAGATTTATAAAAGAAGGGAATTGTACCTGAACATCTGTGTTACCAATTAGGCAAAAGTTAGCCTCTAAAGTGATAACTTTTCTAAATGACTGCCATAATTGTCCAGCATATGAATTTGAAGCATGCATCAGAATATCTTTAACTGGATGAAGCTGACCCAAATCACCAAAGACAATCATTGAACGACCTCCAAAAGGAATGTGGTTACTATTTGGAAATGCTTCTCTCAATTTCATATCAATTCTTTCAAATAATTTAGGACCACTAAAACTCATTTCATCTATTATGATGTACTGAACATAATACACATTTTCCTGTAATTTTTCCAGCTGTTGACCTTGTAAAGAAACCATGTCTTTGATAGGAATATGTAGAATTGAATGAATTGTACATGCCTTGATGTTAAATGCTGCAACTCCTAATAGTCTATAGATGATTGTCTATTGGGTGCTGATTGAGTGAGACTAGCTTTGGTTTGAAGTTAGCCTCTAAAGTGATAACTTTTCTAACCTCTATTTTGCAATTCAGACTTGATATAAATTTAAGTCAGCAAATCATATTATTGAAGAAGGAAAAGTGGTAGACGGAGAGAGAGCTAATCAAAATCGACTCTTATTTGTTTTATTGAAAAACATTTTAAATAGATTATTTACCTGTACCAATAGTCAGTTGCACCAATAAGTTTCTTCAAGACTTACTCTTAAAATGCATCAAATCTATGATGCATATATACAGTTGTCAAATGAGGATTTTAAATAATATTTTGTATTTTCCATCTTGTAGCCATTGATGGATTTGTTGGCATCTTGGATGGCATGATATTGTGTAAATCAGGCCATTTGGTATTTGCAGCACTCAGGGTAAAGAAAAGTATAGGAAAACCAAGCTGAATAACCATGTCTATCAATTCTTATCTTTGTTGATTCCAAAAAAGTTTAGTTCCATGTACAAAAGACCAAAATCTCATCAACTGATTTGCCAATTTATCATCAGGTATATCCCGTAGCTTTTGACGAAGATCTGCAATGGTTACAGGTAAAGAACTATCTAATTGTTTGTGAACAAACATAGATGTTGTGGCCTGACTTCGATGATGCATGATACTATTCAATATTAAATATCGGGATCTTGAATGCTACCCAAATCTATTATCATAGTACCATAGAAGGTGAAGAGCATAATCATGGAGTTTGACATCTTTGATACATGGTTGTTTGAATGCAGCCATTCCATTGGGAAACAAAGTTGGAAATGCCATTACAAATGAACCTTCAATTGTGTATTCATTAATAGGAAAAGGCATGATAGGAAGCCATGCAATAGATTCTATTGTCTGACCTTCACCTATATGCAACAAAGAGAGTATTTTTTCTATTTCTCTACGTGGAGCAAGTAGATTACAAACAAATGAGTTGTTAAATTCTAAACTTTGATCAAACTCACTTTCTTCTATCTCATCTAACATAGATGAGTTATCTTCAATAGGACAACTATTTTCCACTGCATTAAAAATTAGGTCTGAAATATCAGTACATTGTAAAAGGCAATCATGCTAATGCATTTTCATCTATTTGTACATCCCTATACTATGGGTCATTCAATGTTTTATATTTCAAAGCCTCATAAACATGAGATCTGCTAACATAAAACCTATAATTTTTATTTCCTATACTCTCTTTGTTAACAATGATTATATCCAATGCATCTATTCGTCTTCACAACAATGCTGTGATACATGAAATATTTTGAGGAAAACAAATAGTATGACCACTATATCTGTGTCGACCACCTTTTGCATATGTAACTTGCAAAATAGGACTTATTTTTGCTATCAGCATTTGTTCAATTTCTGTAAAGATTTTCAAACACAATGGTTGTTCACTTGGATCCATATTGTTCTAGTTTGAGAACCGATGGCCATCTTTTTCTGAATTGTAGCTATAGCATATTAAAGTTTCATCTGATATACACATTTTAATTCTAGGGTATCTTTTCATACATATAGAACACCTTCTATAGTTTGAAATACCATCTATCTTTGTATGAAATTCTTTTCTGGCATTCTAATAATTTTTGGAGAAAGGTGAAGTAAGAATATGGTCAATTGTATTCATGGATGTTGTATGATCTTCAATACAATCAAGTATTTGAATTTCTGGCAAGGAGGGATTTTCAATAATTGAATTTGGAAGAGGATATGAATTTTGAAGTTCAACTGGTTTTAAATGATATGAGGTGTTTGAACTATGTAAATGTGATGCAGAAATTGCAAGTTTGATATTCTGAGATGTTTCTCGTCTTCTTTTGTTAATATCAATTTTTTTGGCATCATATCTACCTCTCTTCATCTGATTTCTATGATTGAACTTAGCCTCTTTTTCATTATCTGCATTATCCATGCCTGCATATATAATTATCTTTTATATCTGTATCAATTGAAAGGCGGCAAGTTAAAAAGAATATCAAGATATGGAAATGTAAACAACAAATTATCATGGTAAATTTGGAAATATTCCTTGTTTAAAAGATCTATGCAGAACATAAATAATTGTTATTTATATCTGTAATAATTAGAATTCATAAATTTTTAAATAATATTGAGATATGGAAATGTAATCATAAAAAAATCATGCTAATTTTTGAAATATCGATTCTTTGTAAGATATATTTCACAAAAATTTAACATAACGTTAGCATGACATAGTTTATTGTCGAATATACATATATAGATAAATATTGATTAGATATGTTCATTATTAGAAGTAAACTACTATCTTAAGCAAGCTTCAAAGCAAGAACAATTAGATCAAATGAAAAGGTAGAACCATAAAGATTATGCAAAAGTTGTTTGATGAACCAATTCACTGAAACAAGTTATATGTATACCAGTTCCTTGTTACTGACATACGGAAGTGTAAACTAAAAAGAATCATGGTAAATATGGAATTATCGATTCTTTACAAAATATATTTCACAAAAATTGAACAACATAACATTGACATGACACAGTTTATTGTCGAATATACATATATAAATAAACATATGATTATATATGTTCAATATTATAAGTAAACTACTGTCTTAAGAAATCTTCAAAGCAAGAACAATTATGCTTTGAATTTCTTGCCCACCAAAAGTAGATGTTTTGATACTTAAATCAAAGACAAACTCAGAACCATACAGATTATCCAAAAGTTGTTTCTCCACACCGGGTTCAACAAGCAGCAGCTGAAAATATTTTGCATCCACACCCAATAAAGCATTTGTAGGGCCTTCAAAGGCAGTAACATTGTAAAGTTTGCCTAATGGATTTTGCAAATCCATATTAAGCATGTAGCTGAAATCACATATTGAAATATGAAGACAACATTTAGGACACTCATATTTCCCAGTATGATTTTGAAGAACTTTCTTTTTACATTTTTTTCCATCAATGATTCATGGACATGAAAGATAATAAAAGTTATCCACATCAAGTCTACAAATTTGTTCTGTTATGCAAACAAGAATCATAGAATGGAAGTCTTTTGTACAAATGGTAGATATTGTCTGTGGATTTTTAAATCTAGCAAGTATTGTTGGCTCTTTAGTTAGAGAAATAGAAGACTGATCTTCTCCTATTCCTATAGACCATGTCAACAGAGTAGCAACCTCAGTTAAAATTGGATTGATAAGAACATTGGTTGAAAAAACAATATCCAATGACTTACCAGACCATGACAGCAAACAACTAGATTTAATTAAAACAACAATTGTTTTACATTCCCTGAACAAATTCAGAATTTGTTGTCCTTCATTTTCACAATGATGTCCCCACAGAGTCACTTCAATAGAGTAGCTAGAGATATCTTTGATACGCATATTACATTTTTTTATTTCTGTACCATTTTTTTTCTAATGGTACTTGATGTATTGATAGAAACAACAATTCCAATCACATCTACCAGTGAATTAACAGGAAAAGTTTCAAGAGATTCAATACTCTTCAAATGGAAATCATGTTCAGGAACTACAAACTGAACACATGTGGAATGTATGATTCTTGAAGAACTCTGAAGGACTATTTCATAGGGATTGGTTGAACTATTGAATTTTGTATTTGCAACTTTTACAAAACCGTTAGAAATCAAATAAAGATTATTCGATTGAATAATTTCAAAAAAATTATCAACCAATTCATTGAAAAAAGTTATATGTATACCAGTTCCTTCTTTGTCTATGAAGTCAAATCTGAATACTTTACCCTCTTTACACATTTTTGTGAAACAATGGATAGGTGATTTTTGTAAAGCACAACCCTCAATAGTCCATAACTTGTGGTATGGGGTGAGCAGTTTTATGGCAATTGTGTTACATGAAGAAGCATTTAAAACTCCATGACTGCTAGACGATGCTATCTATTTAGTACCTTCTACTATAGGTACTGGACACCCAATAATTTCTCCATGATTCGACACTATATATAAATTATCAATTAGGATAGCCCTGTAAGTAGAAACAAAATAGAGATTAAATAAAGTTTTATAATCAAATTTTCATAAGTACAATAAAATATAGTCAAATAATTGGCATACATGTAATTGTGGAGTTTCTTGCAAGAGTATTCTTTGATGCAAACAATTGAACCTTTAACTAAAGCCTCCTCCACTACAAGGGTGTTAAATTGTTCTGAAAAAAGGGCAAAGTGTGTATGCACACCATCAGAAAGTTCTAGATGATATTTTGTACTCACATTATGCTGTTGTTCAATAGAAGGTAATGATATAATTTGAAAACATGGTTCTTTGATGGAAATACTATCCATTATTTGACTAATTGCTCCATTTGTTAATAAGGCCATTTTTGTTACCTATTTAATGGTAGATAGTTTGACGTCAACAATCAAAAGTATATCATAAACATATATACTATATTTCTCATTGATGCATTGTTGAAAAAAAATGTACATATCATTTTATGATACAAATAATTTGTCTGATGTTCAAATCTAAGAAATGAACAAAATGCAGAATCCTAAAAACATAACTTAAAACAACCTGTGATAACAATGCCTCCATAATGATGAACTTGAAATGTCTTGATGGTCAGTTGAATGTATATATTGAAATCTCTATAAATGTTTCTGTAAAATATGTTACTAGTTCATAAAATTATTAGCAGAATAGTTCTTATATAGGCTATGATGATAGTCAATTAAGGCGGTCATCTTGAAGACCAAAAGAAAATAACCGTTACCAACCAAACCATTTAACATTGAATGCAATTTAATGCATTTGCAATAACTCTCAGGTATACAAGGAAAAATTGCAAATACAACGAGGACATGTAGTAATTGAGTAGCCATAAATAGTCATTTTGAATCATGAAATAGCTATTTATGTTGATATCAAAAAGTCTTAGATATTTAAACATAACAAATACCGCCATACATATTGAAATTTTTTTTTATTCATAGATAAAAAAAAAGACCATCTTCATTTTTTGCAGTGTAAACCATTATAACAGAGTACGCCTGCATATATTACAAAGTAGAACATCTCTTCAGATCAATCCAGAAGTATATTTTTTTAAAGTATACAATTTAACATTCAATGCAATTTAATGCATTTTCAACAACTCTCACTCATACAAGGAAAAATTACAAATACAACGAGGACATGTAGTAATTGAGTAGCAATAAATAGTTGTTCTGAATCATGAAATAGCTATTTATGTCGATATCGAAAAGACTTAGATATTTACACATAACAAATACCGCGATACATATTGAAAAAAATAATTATTCACAGATAAAAAAAAGATTGTCTTAATTTTTTGCTGTGTAAACCATTATGACAGAGTACGCCTGCATATATTACGAAGTAGAATGTCTCTTTAGATCAATCCAAAAGTATATTTTTTTAAAGTATACAATTATATTTATCACAATATTTTATCTATGGTTGTTGATAGATATTAAAAGGCAATAAATTTGAAAAGGAATGCGTATGGGCGTATGTGCAGGATCATGGTATGCCAAAAAGTGGCAATGTGAAAAAGAAGTCCTGATTGATAGACTCTTTGGAAAACAACTATAACTTTCAAACAATAAAACATTTTTAAAATCTGAAATATACATCACATTCTATGCTTCACCTAACACAATAATAATAGACAATTCTTTCAAATTGATGAAGTTTAGACTAAGTTAAGGTGGTCAGACACGAGAGTTTTTATATTCAGGAAAATTTGTAGCAAAAAAATCATAATTAATTTATTTACATGGAAAAAAATAGAAAAAAATATACATCACATCCAGACACGAGTCTACTACTTTTATCTAGAATCATATAAAAAAATATTATCATTTGATTTTGTTTAATGTGGTTAGACATACGCCTAGTTATTATTTTTCTAGAGTCCTGATTGATAGACTTATTGAAAAATAGCTATTTGGCTTTCAAACTGTATAACATTTTTAAAATCCAAAACATGTGTCACATTCTATTTTTTTCCTACTATAGTAAAAATTTAAAAAGTTTTCAATTTGATAAAGTTTAGAATAAGTTAATGTGGTTAGACATGAGAGTTTTTGTATTCTGAAAAAGTTGTAGAAGAAAAATCATAATTAATTATTTACTTGAAAAAAATTTATAAAAAAATATTTGTCACATTCGAACATGCGTCTACTACTTATATCTAGAATCTTGTAAATTTTTTTTATCATTTGATTGTGTTTAAGGTGGTTAGACATACACCTACTTCTTATTTTTTCATCAAATCTTCGTACTACTACATTGAAATTTAAAATTTTCAACATATAGAATAATTATTTTTCAAAAAAGGCCTAGTATCTTAGAAACTAAATTCAGTTTTCTACAGATTCCCTTCTTACATATTTTTGATATAATATTTATAACTTGTTCAAATTTTTATGTCAACTTGCTTAAACCTAATTTTTTGAATTTTCATTGCCACTTAAGGGCCTAGTTTGGCATACCATGATCATGCACATACCCATGGTATTTGCTTTCTTGTCATAATTTTTATAATACCCAATGACTACAATGAATAATTTACATGTTGATCCTAGTAGGATATAGTAGTGATCTGCATAAAGCTTGTGATATTGTGATAGACAATAAATAGTAAAATGAAATGTCAGTCGCATTGTTGCAGCCTGGAGATAGCAGCGTATAGGTTGGTCGCAATGCTTTGAGATGTTGCCAAGCGTCATATAGATAGAGAAAGTTGGACCATCATAAGGGAGGATGATGTCAGTGTAGAAAGGATGCGATGTTGTGAGCATTCGACATGTGTATTTATCAGTCCCGTAGTTTGAAGGAAAGGAGAATAAACAGTCAAATGAAATGTCAGGCGCATTGTTGCAGCTTGGAGAAAGCATACCATAGGTTGCTCGTGACATTGCGAAATGCTGCCAAGTGTCATATAGTTAGAGGAAGGTGAACCATCGTAGGGAAGAATGATGTCAGCGTAGAAAGGATCCAATGTTACGAGTAATTGCCACGTGGATTTTTAAAAAATGTAGTTTGAAGGAAAGCACAATAAACAGTTAAATGAAATGTTAGTCACATTGTCACAACTTGGAGATAGCATCCCACAGGTTGCTAGCAATGTTGCGAGATGCTACCAAGTGGCATATAGGTAGAGAAATTTGAACCATCATAGGGAAGAATGATGTCAAGGTACAAAAGATGTGATGTTGCAAGCATTTTCCACGTGTATTTCTCACTACAATTACCGCGATAAATATTGAAAAATAATTATTCACAGATAAAAAAAAGATCATCTTAATTTTTTGTTGTGTAAACCATTATGACAGAGTACACCTGCATATATTACGAAGTAGAACGTGTCTTCAGATCAATCGAAAAGTATATTTTTTTTAAGTATACAATTATATTTATCGCAATATTTTACCTATGGTTTTTGATAGATATTAAATGACAATAAATTTGAAAAGGAATGCGTATGGTATTTTCTTTCTTGTCATAATTTTTATAATACCCAATGACTACAATGAATAATTTACATGTTGATCCTAGTAGGATATAGTAGTGATCTGCATAAAGCTTGTGATATTGTGATAGACAATAAATAGTAAAATGAAATGTCAGTCGCATTGTTGCAGCATTAAAAAAAGAAAATATATGTATGAAATAGTAAACTTTAAAAAAATTATACAATACACACATAAACAAATTTAGCAGTAAGTTGAATGTATTGAGTACAATTTTGAAAATAATAAAAAAATGTTTTTGATTTATAATATTTGAAGGATAGAAAGATAAAATAATATTTAATAAATATTATTAATATTTGTTTTTATTTAAAGAATCAATGAGTATAGTTGGTGTGAACAGTTAATTGCGAAATGGCAAAAAATCATTTAATGGGTGAAAGCAGGGTTTGAAGGTTGTAGTTAGTATATTAAAGTTTCAGATTTATATGCCAAGAGTAACTGTATCCGACATTGTACTGTGTAGGATTGTAAGTTTAATTTTTTGAAAACTTATTTGTACACTTATTGAGTAGAAGTGAAATTTTTTTTTCGGATTTAGTAGATGTGAAGAGGTAAATCTGAAATGTAAAAAAAACATTTAATGGGTGAAAGCGGTGTTTGAAGATTGTAATTACTAAATGCGATTCTATTAATTTACGGGTATAGTAGTGATCGACATATATATTTGATGATGGAAAACATTGTATTCAAAACAAATATTTTACTGTCTACAATTTGGAAGAGTAATAATTAAAAAATTCATTAACATTAGTCATCGGATTTATATGATATCCATGGGTAATCGTGATTTTCCATTTTAAGGTGTTTGCCTTAGTCATAACTAAATGAAAGCGGGTTTCAAAAGTTTTAAATACTGAATCCGATGCTATTTCATTACGGATTTTGACATAGTTAATTTGTAAATCCGATATATGAAACCGTCGATTTCCCCAAATTACTTCTGTTACAAATAAAACTGTCATCACTTAAGGTGCAGCACCGATGACCCAGTTGACAGTTTGGATGGAATACAACTGTTAGATGTTGTATGTAACAGTCAATATAATTTCCTTTTCCAAAGTCGACTTAAAGGAAGACGTTGTGGCCTTGATAATAGATCAATGGTGACCTCATGATCACAAGTGTTGCTAAGATTCTTAGCGGAGACACGAGAATCGTTAGATCTGTCATTCATTGTTGATGGCATAAGTAACCAGAGATAATATTAGTTGAGGAGAGTGAGAACATTTAATGCAACATCACTTCTTGTACCACTTGTCACTGACTGATTCATTGGAGTCTTCATCCGGACATTGATTGTATATGTAACACCACCCAATAACTAAGTGATGAAACCAAATTAAAACCAAGAAAAAACATACACCACAAAGAGATAATAATTTTTTATTTATTTAAACTTCCATAAATCTGATTACAAAAGTTTATAAACTGTCATACATAGTTGTCCATACAAACTCTGATTACAAATGAGTTACATCAGTACTCTTTATTGAAAAGATAAACATACAAATGCAGGAAATCTGCCTAAGTTCTCCTATAAGATCTATACACTGCCCTAATGACTAACAGAATAGCCACAATCTATTTTCCATAAATTTTAACAGCTGCCAACCATTGGCCCGTACTCATAGTTTTATCCATCTAGGTTCCTATAAAAACCAATAAGAACACAACACACAAAGCAAATAGGGCTCAACATAATTACATAAGTCATAGAACCTCCATGGTATACCTGCAATCATTAGCATCATAATGAACATATTTCACATATCATAAAACTCATTTGAACCAAAACATCATCATTTCGTTTCATCAATCACATGATAAAGCTGATATAAAAGCATGATGAAGAGAAATAACTCGCAGTCAGGATTTCAGAAAGATGATGCACATATAATGAGATGTTTAAACACTGAAGAATCATGATTCTGCACCCATGGTTGTGCTCATGACAAATCTTACAGTGCAAGGTAAACTATACTCCTGTTAATAAACTTAACAGTGCACACAGCAATCTGTTAATCCGTTTAATAACGTAACAGTACCCGATGCCCCATACTCCGTTCTAGATCACGCAAATCATAGACATAGGGGAGGCCAATTATCTTTTTAGATGTAAAACCCAACCCAATTAATTTTTAAGGTTATCACTTGTTCACTGAATTGGTTCTCCCAATTCAGCCATCTCATATGTGTTCATCCTCTGAAATTCTTCACAAACACAAGCTAACTGAAATAACCAGAAACCATCATGCAATAGAAGTTGATCTATTAAACCACATGATATAACAGTTTGGTAATGGAACAGTACAAAGATATAAATCACATCCATAATTCCATTTCATATTCTTTTTCTATCTAGCTATCACAATAGCAGAATTAAAGAAAAATCTCATTTAACAGTATTAGCAATGCATTATAACTTACAGCACAAGATACAATTCAATGCACACGTATTTGAGTTATCTTACGAATCTAACATCAATAGGTCGTAAACTATTGTTCTGTGCTCACAACACTAATAGGCTATAATCCATCAATATCAGACTAGTATCGTAACCAAATACACTGTCCCAAATACAGAGTATGTTTCAATGCAAGTTTTCAACATAACACGAAATTGCATAAACAGTGATGTCAAACAACAAAGTCTAATAACAAGTAATCTCTTAATTCAACATAACTCCAAATAGTACTTCGTAACTAATAGAAAATCTCATAAAATTTTGTCTGAATACAAAAACATGACTTGACACTATAATAAGATACACTCTGGTATTAGCTGACAGACTAAATTAATCACAGCTAAATATTAAACCCTTGCTGAATACAAGAATGATGAAATTCAAATGCTTAGGTTTAATAATGGCCGAGCCCCACCATGCAATAAACATAAAATATAGAAACACTTAAATCTCCCACGGAAATGTGGAACTTGACAAAAGACTCTATTCATAGCAAAACCGACAACACTATTGTATTTGATCATGTCTAATTCTTTTTAAACTAATCGACTTCCTGTCCTCAATTCCGAATGGAACAATAACAAAGTAATAATGAAACTAATGAAATAAGATTTGAAGTTCATAGAAAGCACAAACCCCAAACATTTCAACAAACTATTCTTCACAACATGGTAGAAACCCAGAACTAATTTTACCTGAATTACAATGTTCATAACACAATACGCATAACCCGATCATGCTTGAATCAACTAAATCGTAACTAGTTTCCTCTACTACAACCCTTGGGTCAGAGATCAAAGATAATATCTCCTTCATTCCAAGACTAACACTGAATAACGACAATGGTCTATAAGACACAATAAACATTTGTTTGATAAATCTCTGTTATCCCCAAGTCTGCCTATCATTACAGAACACTATTACCTTGCAAAACTATCAACACCAACATGATTGAACCTAAAAATTGATACAATCAAAACTGCCTGATACTAAAATATATATCAGCAACGTAAGCCCAGTCTCCACCAATTAACTGTTCAAATGCCCAAACAATGATACCCCAGAAATGACAAAACAATCCCCAAATATTACCTCATCAAGCTACCCCAAATTCCAGCTTTATGAAAGATAACAAAGGTCTAACTCAACACCATCACAAGCAATATTTCCACATCCTAAGAAAACTTCAAAGCCAAAAGATTCAAAGCCCAAATCAAAATAGGGACCCTTTTAATACCAACTCACATTATTTTCCCGTTTGCCATAACACCAGCAGTTAAAAGCAAAGAAAACTGTCTATCAGATGAAATTAACACAATAAGAATGTTTGTTTTAACATCTTTGGTTAACTACTCTAATTTTCATTATTGCGTTCATAGTCACAGAATCATAGAATAATCTATCCACAGGACAAACACAACACATGAATGCAATGTCCTGCGAAAATACATTATTAGGTGTTATAAACGTAAAAGATAGTGCATGGATCAAAGAAGAGGGTTAGATGCTGGCCCTGACCTGAACAAATGTGAACTGAGACAAGAACCCTCACTTTGTTCTTCGCTGAAACCCCCAAAACCGTTGAAGATTACAGATACAATATTCCCACAGTACAATGAAATGCCACAGAGATATAGAAACAACATCTCCATAATGGCCGCACTCACAGCCCCAAAAATAGCCATCTTAAACTCTGCAATAAAATAGAGAGAAAAACCCCCACGACATGCATTCCATCTTCCAAAACCTTCGCAACAATGGCGGAATGATAACTCGAGAAGAAGATAATATCTCATTAACTGCTCTTCACAAGCCGTAACCAGCCTCCCACACTTGGCAAGCTGCGAGCCAAGTATGGTACCCACTCGCAGTCCAAATACCAAAATGCACTGAACTCGTGCGTGCAGAGTTAACTCCCCTTACATATCGAATGCCACCTTAGCCTTTTACAATACCAAGGCTCGGCAACTCAACAAACACTTGCCAATACCACAACACACTAAAACATCTCCTTTTATGAATATGGGGTGATCGTAATTCATCAACCTTATATGTACCTAAGTGTGAACATTCACACTTAGGTGCATATATATTTATATATGTATAAACATGTTTATACATATATAAAATATGATCACCTTTTATTCACTTTAGAAGATATTCAAATCATGAATATAGTCCATTTAAACATGGCACATATATAAATATATATATACATATATATATATATATATATATATATATGTTATATATATATATATTTATATATATATATATATTTATACATCTATATATGTATGCTATATGTATATATATATATAGATCTAATGAATCATATAGAACATAAATTAATTCTAACTGAATATTAACATAGTAAAGAATTTACATGATTTTATATAAACAGAGCTATTTAATTCTGATTTCAGAATCACATTGAATAACATTATACGTGAACAAACGGAGCTTTCATTTCATAACAGAATTACAGAATGGGCATGATCAGAAAACCACTAAGATCTGAAAACTAAACACTCAAAATAAGTCCATAATAGAAACAGATTATATTATTGAGTCCTTTGACAGTAACTAACATACCCACACATACAGATCTTAACACATAAGGAACTGAATTTAACAAATTTACTAACTAACAAAGTATAATCAACTAACATAGAATTAATGTTTTCCAGTCTCAACTAACAACAAATAAGACATCAAGAGTACTTCTGATAAAAACTGAATGAAATAGGGTCAGGCATGACAGTATATTCTCTGACACGGCATCGCCCTGCCAGTTGGCATGTTGTTGCATGTTCATAATAAAAAATCTGTCACTACGAAGATATGACCACCGTCAGATCATTTCATGTATCACAAAAATTAAGAGGGGTAGGTTTCGCATTAGATGAATCAATTTAACAGATAATACTAGCTGAGGAGAGTCAAAACATTTAATGCAACATCAGTGCTGGTACCAGTTGTCACTCACTATTTCGGTGGGGGTTCCATTGACACGACACCAGCTTGTCAATTGTCGCTCTGGCGCATGTTCACGATGGGTGACTCTGCTCATTGATAAGATATGACTTATGTTAGATCGTAGCATATATGACATAAATTAATAGTAGTAGGTTTCGCATTAGATGAATTGATATTATTGATTATATTAGCTGAGGAGAGTCAGAACATTTAATGGACATTTGTGACAAATCCTATAAAGATTTTGTTAATTAGTACTTTTTGAAATGGGTTAGAAAGTGAAATATTTGTATTCAATGTTCTGATTTTGATAATCGAATTTATATGGCAGTTATTACTAATTCTGGCTTTAGTAGTCATGAACAATGAATAGCGATATCACAACAAAAAGCATTTAAAATGAAACAAAATTGAAAAATTAATAGAACAGATATATTTAAGAATTTTCTTATCAATTTATGATCTAAATTAGATATCAGATAAGTTATTTCTATTACAATTTTAATTTGATGACATCGATATTTTATATAACTCTAACTAACAACTGTGACAAGATTTAATGTTCCTTCGTAAGAAATGTAATAGAGTTTCTGTTATAAAATAATATTAAATTGTTTTTGAAATTTTAGAAGATGTCGCATCTGATATGAAATCTGAAGTCTAGCTGTGTCAAGTTTCACTTAATATGGCATCAATATAAGTCATTTAATTAAGTTACATCAGTCTTTAAAAATTAAAGCACCTCCATAGGAAATCTACTAAAGATTTCATTAATTAATAATCTCAAAAATCTTATAGAGAGCCATATATGTGTAGAACTTAACGTTACTATAAATTGATGAACCAAAAAATGAATTTGTTTTAAAGATCATTGGAGTAGATAATATAGATTACTTTAAATCAACTCTTAGTAATGGAAGCTACATTTACTTTTCAAACAAGTTCACCGCAAATTGCTTTCTTTGGGAGAGTAGAACATTCAAATTTAAAAATTTTACTGCTTTGCAAGTCTAGGTCTGTTGTGCAAGAAGTTCAATGGACATTAGGCGAAGAATTTCATAATGCTACTCATTGATGGAAAGTAAATGCTGATATTGCCGCTATGTTAATGGCTTGGGGTTTAGAAATTGGAGAAAATGTTGAGACAGTTCATTTTGTCATGATTTCTCTTTTTCCTAAAGATTTGATTGACGGACTTAATTTTTTGTTAGAATACGCACAACTAGGTCAAGGTTTTGAGTACAACAACTATTTTGTAAACAAAAAAGGGATTGAAAAGATACATATTTTTCCATTTGTGCGATGGCCAATGGCAATAGACAGAGAGATTTACAAAAAAGATATCAGAAATCAATGGGTAAATCTATGTAAAGAAATCTGGCAATATAAATAGTTTGAAGGTGGTTCAATATTTCCAGTTGTCTTTCCACAAAATACTCATTCTGTCTATGTACAAATAAAAAAAAACATTGGAATAATCAAGCTTTTATAGAAAATCAAGTTGCGTTGAGGATGCCAATCATCTTTCTGAAACGCCGTCATAGTTTTTGTCAACTAAGATGAAGGATAGTTGGAAATTTTGAAAGCTGATTAATAACTAAGGTAATTTTTATAATATTTATATCTTATAAAATTTTAAATACCATAACATTATTTTTTGTCATTTTTATGTTTTTTTTTTAATGTTTTAAATCAGGTAGCCTAAAGATTATAGTTTTGGAAACTAAGATTAGCGGGAGAAAAGAGTTAATTTGTAATGAGATGCAACATCGAATGATTGTATTCCATGCAAACTGTCAACTGGGCCATTGGTGTTGTGATGCAAGGTTTATCGTCAGTGCATTTTCAATGAACAGTTGTCATATGTTCGCAAGGAATCTAATTATTTGTTGCAAACATGCGCCATCCATTAGATTATGTTCTATAAAAGATCGATGGGTCAGTTTCAAACTTCAGCAATAACTGGTGCACAATTGTTTTTTCCCCTTAAGTGATGACAGTTAAATTTGTAATTAGTTAGAATTTTATATGGCGGGTTGTTCATATTTGGAGGAAAGTACGTTCTTGTTAAATTATTTGGTTTAGATTTTTTTTTGTATAAATGTTATTGTATAAGAATATACATTTGTGTATATGAATTTTTTATACAGAATCATAAATTTTTTTAAAATGTGGAAATCCTATTCAATGTTTGGAGTGAAATATAGGTAATTGTTGGTGATTATGGTTTTTTTATATTCTAGATTTTATATATATCGACTCTTTCTAGATAATATAGTATAGCGATTAGAGAAGACATATGAAGAACTGGAGATAATGTTGGTGTGGAAATGTCCCAATTAAATTGTTTTAGTCTCAAACATGTCATGGATTCGAGAAGAATTGGTGAATCACAGGTTAGTGTATTGGTCCAATCTTTTGGGTTTCCGTAGGACTGCGACTGTGCAGAGAATACTCTTTAGATGTACCGATCATGTGATTATCGTCGATCTTACTTTATTACTGGGCGTTTGAAAAAGGTGGGGCCGATGTTAGCTGTACATAGATGTTTATTTCTAATTGTGTTTTTTATTTGATGATGTTTATTTTAATTTTGTAAACATTTACAATATTGGTCGCTGGAAGATTTCAAGTTTTAAAGGTTGTAATTACTATTTCTGATGCTATTTCATTACTGATTTTAATGAGAAATAATAAATTAAACCATCATTATTGTCACTGGAAGATTTATTATTCAATTGTAGATTAAGAGACTGCAATGAGTCTCTTAATTAAGAAAGCGGATTTATATGATACTCATTGCTAATTAGGACTTTGTGTTTTCAGGCTTTCACTTTGTTCAGTAATAAACGAAAGTGGGTTTTAAAGGTTTTACTTACTATTTTCGATGCTATTTCATTATGGATTTTGAGGTAGTTTAATTGTAAAGTCGAAATGTCAAATAGTAGAATTGGACTAAAATATTGGCAATAATATAAATATGAACAATGATGCAATATGTTAATGATTATTTGATAAAGCACATTTGTACTTTCTGTAGAACTGACGACTCACTTATTTATGTGTGCGGTATTAAATTATTCTATTTAGTGGCCATGACATCATAATCGATTAACGATTCTCAAAAAAATTATTGCTTTGACAGTAGTTGGAAAAACACAATAATCGATAGAAAAGATATGAAAGGCATACGACGTTCTATGCACCATCTTTAATAATATTTGCTATATTCAATACATATAGGGATCATAACTACACACAAAAAGAATAAATTTTGAAAATAATAAGAACATTAATTCCTTTTATGTTTTATATGTTTTATATCTATTAAATTATAATTTTAAATAAATAAAGTTGCAGTATTTATGATTTCATTGTTTGAATTGCATATATCTTTATGAGCAAATGGTTACCTATCTATAATCTTTTAGAGAATGGGTAGCAAAATAAATAGTTACAATCATCTTGATGGAATAGAAAATGCATGGAAAGATATCACATATACAAACCTTTATGTTTACAATTTAAATGATCTACACAGAAGGATTAAATCAGAACCAGTTCATACCATTACACAAAGCCTCATTGATAGTGGATTAATAGAAGCTGCAGGATTCCCAATTGCTATTCAAGTACTAGAACTCATTGTGGAATGCATTAAAAGATTTGATTCACATACTAGAGAAATAAAGAATGAAAACAATGAAGTACTCATTTGTTTGAACAGAGAGTCAATTCAGAAGTTCTTTGTTTTACCTTCAAGAGAACAATATTCAGAATGAAATTTCTCTCTATCACAGTCAAATTTTAACCTAAAAAGGTCACGATGGCGAGCTGTAATTTCCAAAAAATAGTTTGAAAGCATTAGAGCAGCCAGTTCAAAGTTACTGAAAACCTTATACGGAAGTGATTTAAAAAAAGAGATTCTTGATATACTAGTACTTCTGCATAGAATTAGAGGGAGTGAACAAGCCCTAAATTTTGAAGAATGGTGGTTTTTCCTTGTGCAATGTATAGGTACAAATAGTATTTTTATAGATTGGGCTCAAATCATAAGTGATAGACTTACTGAAATGATCGTGTCAGCAAAGCATTCATATAAATTTCCAATGTCATCTTACCTCATCTATGCGCTTGCATGTGAATATATAGGGAAGGAGCTACTTGGTGTTGGTGAATATGATGCAAATATTCAGGTTTATGATTTGTATCCATTTATAGAACTCGAAAATAGCTATGGAAATTTCAGAAGGGTTAATGATTTTTTTCAATGAAGTTATGCTGTGAAATTCAGGGTTTTTTAGAACGTAGATTATTTGATGCAGCTGCACAAAAAATTATGCAATTTGGTAGCTATTATACATAGTATCGTACATTTACATATATTAGGATTGGAGGTTTCGATGGGTTTCCATACAAATTGCCTAAATATGTAGATGCTAAAATGGCTTTGATAGAGTTATGCAGACAAATCATTGAGGTCAATAGCAGATGCAATGAATGCCATAAAGCAGGTATTCATTTTCCAATTTCAATAGGTGCTTATACATGCTTTTCTAGCTCTTGTGAAATGAATTTGATCAATTCATCTGGAAAAAGATATAAATTTGATGAATATAATGTTCTTAGGCACCATTTTGACCCTTCAAATTATATAAAACAAAACCTGCAATTAGGTCCTAATTTTAATCACATTGCTTCATTAGAAGATTTCCGGGCTAATTGTAAAGATGACTTTGAGATGAGAGAAAGATCATGGTCCCAACTCATAGTTTAATAGATTCAACTTTATAATGTTGATATAGATGTGAAAGGATTATATGATGATCAATCTAAATTGTTTTCCAATTGTTATTTGTCCGAAATAAAAGGGACACCTTTGCAACCTCTACAATTTGAAGAACCTAAATTAGACAATATTGAAGAAAGAATGGAATAGATAATGAACAGAACCAAAAAATAGGTTCAGTACAAGCAAACAACAAAGGAGACATCAAACACAGAAGGACAATCAACAAGGGAAGGTCAAACAACAGCTTTAGTTCAAGTTCCTTTATCAATAATGCAGACAACAATTGAGTCCAGTCAAGAAATGATAGGAGGGGATGATCAACCACCGAATAAAGACAAAGCCATAGACAAGACTTGTGGTAGTGGTTCACTTGCTTTGATTAACATATATATTTTAGAGGAAGCAGGAAAAATAGAAAATGAAGATGAAATAGGTCAATTAGGACAGAATGCAAGAATGCAATCTTTTGAAGAACAACCAGAAAATAAAATAAGAGATTTAATTGAAGGTACTGTAACATGTATTCAAAATATAGTACCCAAATTTAAAATTTTAGGTAAAGAAATAGAAAGCCCTAGAATAGTCAGGAAATTGTTTGATAATGAAAGTTTAGAATCTACCTCAAAAGTTCTAGGTACTCGTTCATGGTTAGAACATACAAAGAAAAGAAAAAGAAAAAGGAAAGAAGATAGAATTCCTAGTGAAGATTTAGTTTCTCAAATCATAAGTGAAAGTACCAGTTCGAGGAAAAAAAAGGAAAGAGGTAAACTAACTGCTTTTCAAAAACATGAAGAAATAAGGCATGTAATAATACAAGTTGCAGAACCAAAACAAGAAAATAATTTTTCTGATCTAGATGCACCTGATTTTGATGTTAATGAAATTGACATAGGACCTACATTCCATGATCGTACTATTGATCTGTGGGAGTTTTCACATTAAGAGGTAAGAGAGAGATTGGAGCAATTGAAAGATGAAAAGAACATTCTAAATTCCACTTTCAAACATCTATCTGATTATATTAAGAAAATCTTAGTTCCTATCTCTTCTCAAACAGCAAGTCAGAGAGAAGAGATTTTTGATGCATCACTCTATTCAAGTGAAAAAATTGTGAAGTAGATGCAAGAAGATAGATAGATGGCACAACTCTCACGAGAATGGATACAATATCTCAATTCAAGAGGTGTGGGTCCAATTGACTGTATAGGTAGGTATTATAATTTAATCTATTCTGAGATAAAATATATTTTGTTTACAGATTTGCAGATGGCTTAGGAATAGAGAATAATACATAGTAGACAGGAAAAAGGTATTGCAATCTGCGATAGATATGGATAGTGAAGAAGCCCTGAATTTAAAAATTACCAAATCCATTGACACACCTTTATAGAAGTGGATATTTTCAATCAAATTCAAAACAGAGATGAGCACAGATAGAATTCAAGAACTACAAAATCTAATTGAAAGTGTCAATACGAGCATTAGTCATATGAAAAAGATGTTTATAGATATTAGTTGCAATATTGATGTAGTCAATGCGGAAGATGTTGTAGATATAGAAGTGATGAAGGAAAAATTTGAATTGCATCTTCAAAGTATTATCAGGAAAGAGGCATATGAGGAAGGAGATATATACAAATTGAGTGCAATTATAGATTTATTAACAACTGTAAATGAAGACACAAGATGCATTTCTGAACAAACAAAAACAATAAGAAGGGATTATGAATATTCGATTGTAAGAAATGACAATATTATTATACCACAGGAACAAGATATGCTTGATGTAGTCAGAGCAATGGATCAATATAGTAGTAAGAAAGTCGAAGAAGAAAATGCCTGTAGTAGATGACTGTCAACTTTTTTGATGAAGAATTAACAGTTCAGTTGGAAATTTGACACTTGACCTATGAGAAGAGGGATGGTAACAATTTATGAAGAATGGTGTAGGTTAGCCTGAAATGGCGGTCACCATATCTCGTAGTAACTCAATGAAGTTATCAAGAATATTTCCAGAAAAAGGTGTCAATGATCAATTAAGGAAGATTAAATGAGTCCAAAATCTTTTGGTCTTGTGATTGGGTGACAGACTCATTTGTTTTTAATTTTTTGTAGTTTGTTGGTTTAGGGCTAAACAAATTGGAGGCTTGTTATATTCTTATACTTAAAAGGATTGCAAGATGTTTTAACTATATATTTTTGAATTGTATTTTGTTATATAAAACACCTTTATTTAGTTAGTTCATGCATATTACTTGTCTATTCATGTAAATGATTTCTCTATTGGCTTGCAATTTTTTGAATTTGAGTAATTGTTAATAATTGATGAAGCTGAAATATAGTAGTTTAGATCTATTTTTTTGTTAGATTTGTTTGGTAAACTTGGTACTCTTTGTAGTATTCATAGAGTTATATGAAAATTGGTTTTCATTGGATATTTTTTAGATATAGGATATTTTCTTTGTTAAAACTCTTTTAATATTGGATTTTTTTAGATATAGGATATCATATAATTTTTAAATGATTTTTCTATTACTTTGGAAAATACTGAGTTTGATTAATTGTTGATAATTTATGAAAGTGAACTACAGTATTTTAGTATGATTAAATATTGATGATTGATGAACCTAAAATACATGTTTTTAGGTGTGCTTTTTTGTGAGATTTATTTCCTAAACTTGCTATCATGTGTAGTATTGATGGAATTATATGAAAACTAGTTTTGATTATAAATTTTCTAGATATATAAATCTTACAGTGACAACAAAATAGACTATAGTTCCTGAGTGTCAACAAAAAGTACAGTTTCCCAAAAAATGCTTATTGTTACTAAGTAGATCTGATAGTTCATGAAGTCTGGAAAGAGTTGTAAAAGTTAATCCTTGCTTGTTTTTCAATGTTAATGTACATGTTTCTGTAAATAATTGTATTCTAATTTTTGTTTTTAGAACTTAATTAGAGTAAACTAATAATTGTACATATTCATTTGGAAGGGTGTTATTTTTTGGAGGTACAGAATGGAGATAATCAGTTTTTGTCTATCACATTTTTACATTGCTTATTGCAATAATTTTGGTTTAATTAAATGATTTTCCTATTTTTTTGGTAAAGTTTGAGTTTGATTAATTGTTGATAATCTATGAAGCTAAAGTACAGTATTTTAGATATGCTTTTTTGTCAGATTTTGTGGGTAAACGAGTTTTGTATTGGTTTACAAAATATTGAATTTGATGAATTGTTGATAATTTATGAAGTTGTAATACAATATTTTAGGTTTGTTTGTTTGTGATATTTGGTTTGTAAAGTTGGTTCTCTATGTTGTATTCATGGAATTAATTATTTGACTAATTAAACTATGGAAATAGATGATATAACGAAAAGTATAATTCCTCTGGAGGGCATTGAAACTAACACTGTGGATATGGGGAAGACCATGTCAGAGCCTTCTATGTAGCTTCAGAAAAAATATAAGTGCATTAACAATGTTCCTTGTGATCTCAAGATGGTGGAAAATATTAATGCTCATATCATTCAAAATAATGATAGTCTAGTTCAAAATCTCATTTCTTCTTATTTGAACTTGTAAGCTAAGGCACACAACAAAAAATTAAGATGATCTTTTTTTAATTTGTGAATAATTATTTTTTTCAATATGTATTGCGATAATTGTACTAAGAAATACACATGGAAAATGCTAGCAACATCACATCATTTATATGTTGACATCATTCTTCCCTACGATGGTTCAACTTTCTCTACCTATATGCCACTTGGCAGCATGTCGCAACATCACTAGCAACCTGTGGGATGCTATCTCCAAGCTGCGACAATGTGACTAACATTTCATTTAACTGTTTATTGCACTTTCTTTCAAACTGTGGTTCTGAAAATACACGTGGCAATTACTTGCAATATTAGATGCCTTTTCTACACTGACATCATTCTTTCCTACGATGGTTCACCTTCCTCTAACTATATGACACTTGGCAACATTTCGCAACATCGTGAGCAACCTGTGGTATACTTTCTCCAAGCTGTGACAATGTGCCTGACATTTTGTTTGACTATTTATTCTCCTTTCCTTCAAACTACGAGATTGAGAAATACACGTGTCAAATGCTCACAACATCACATCCTTTCTACACTGACATCATCCTCCCTTACAATGGTTCAACTTTCTCTATCTATATGACACTTGGCAGCATCTTGCAGCATCACGACTAACCTGTTAATGCATCTTTGTTTGTATGACAATTACAATATTGTGCATTTAGAATATCTTCAACCTAACATTACAAAAATGCATGGTACAACTGATGTTGTTGGGCTTACGATTAATTTTGTCTAGACTCTCGGTTAAGGTTTTTCAATTATTAAAGGCTTGTCAATAATTAGGATTTTGATAACAATAATTTTTATTGTATTTTCATTTTAATGAAATCAATAGATGATAAAATGTTACAATGCCAACAAAATAGACTGTAGTTTCAAAGTATGAACTGAAAGTACAGTTTCCCATAATATGGTTATTGTCACAAAGTTTATTATATTTTTTGAAAGGACTATATGTTTTGTAACTAAGTTACCATTAAGCAGCCTTGTCTGGACACATAAATTAGTACATAGCATAAGTTGTTGTTGTATACATAAAAGTATGTGAGATTGAAGTTGTTCTTCATCTACATTCGAACTTTGATAATCTTTTTGTTTTTCTGCTATTGAAAGAGCCACATATTAATGTAGAGATAATAACATGTGCTTATTATAAAGAGCTACCATTCTATTTGTTGCAAAAAGGTGTACTTTACAATGAAACTCTTATTGTTCCTATTTGGTGAGAGAAGTACTTGTCCGTGACATGAGTAGAGTCCAATCTTCAATTGTTGGTTCTGCATTTGTTAGATTTGTAAGAAGAGAACATAATTGTATTTGAACATCTATGTTACCAATTTGGCAAAATTTAGTCTCTAAAGTGATTAGTTTTCTGAAGGACTGTCTTAATTGTCCACCATTTGAATTTGAAGCACACATCAGAATATCTTTAATTAAGTGGAGGAACCTGACCCAAATCATGAAAGGGAATCATTGAACAATTTGCATATAGAAAGGGTACTTTTACAGCTAGACATTTTAAAGTTGATAACTTCATATTTGGAAAGAAAGCATTGAACAAAGTAAGTGACCGGTTATTTGAGTTTGAGATGAATATTGCATTGTGTAGTTATGTAGATTCGTAATATTTTATTGTTAATGGAAGGAAATTTTATAGTCTCACCATTCTAATTAGCAATAAACATGACCAATCCCCTCAAGAGGATCTCATTAGGAATATCCTTAAAGTAAATAACATAGAAAGAAGAACAAAACAATTACAGTAACTGTTATCTTTAGAAAAATAGGTCAAGAAAAGGGGAAAATTCTAGATGCAATGACAAAAAATTTAAATGCTTTGACCAACTGTTTGAAGGAATTTGTTGATGGTAAGGAGATGGAAAATGAAAAGTTTTCTTCTTCATAATATGAAGAAGATACTGAAAATTATATGATATTATACATCTTTTATATATTTTGTAAAAATAATATATCTTTTATATATTTTGTAAAAATAATATATCTTTTATATATCTGTCAACCATTTTTTTATATATTTTATATATTTTGTGATAATTAGTTTGAAAATAAAAATATATATTTTATATCTCTTATATATTTGTAACTTATATAAATATTGTGTGAAGGCCTTACCCTTTACAAACACTAAGTATTTGACTAAAACAGTTTTGGTTAACACATTCTAATTAGCAATAGACATGATGAATGTCCTGAAGAGGATATCATTTTGTCCATTTCAATTGCCAAGACAGTTGCACATTTCCTCTTCCCTTTTTGCGCCTTTTTCTTCAAGTGCTATTGTTGAATATCCTTTATCCTATTTTTCTCATTCCATTAGCAATGAACAAATAGAACAGAGAGAATAGTAGAAATATGAGAAGAGAATTAAAGATAGTATTTTACACTTTGTTGGTAATGTGAAAACCAAAGAAATTTTAAAATGTGGTAAGGAATTGGCTAACATTGTGATCTCTTTTCAGAAACAGGCTTTAGCAACTGTGAGATTGATAGAAACTGAATCTATGAATCTATGAACTTGAATGATCATTTGTGACAAATCTATGAACCTGAAGATCATAGAAATTGAAGTAAGGAAGGAGATGAGTGAAAGGTTTCAGACAATCAGTGTGACATTTTGAATAGTTTTAAGAAATAAGTAGCCTCTATAGACCCAATTTTGGATAACATATTGTTTAATTTAATATGATGGTAAATAATTATAACATATTAATTAAGGTCTATAAAATTATATATATATATATATATATATATATATATATATTAGCAATATACGATTAGGAATAACCTTATCAAGAATAACCTTGACAAAAATGACATAGAAAGGACACATAAATTATGTGAATTGTTGTCCTTGAAAAAATACCTTATGAAAATGGAAATTTTGTCACAAGAACCCATATATTAGTAGTATGAATTGAAAAATTAGTAGTCATGTATCTAGGTGAAGTCAACAAAGGTGGAACAGTGCGATTTGCAATTTATATATGTTACCCATCCCAGTATTAGTCCATCTCAAGCATGCTTTACTATGAATTTTTGTTCAATAGAATTTAATGATAGAATTTGAAAACATTGTTCTTTGATGGAAATACCATCCATTATTTGACTAATTGCTCCTTTTGTTAATAAGGCCATTTTTGTTACCTATTTAATGGCAGATAGTCTGATGTTAATGAAAAGTATATCATAAACATATATACTATATTTCTCAGTGATCCATTGTTGAAAAAAAAAATGTACATATCATTTTGTGATACAAATAATTTGCCTGATGTTCAAATCTAAGAAATGAACAAAATGCACAACCCTAAAAACATAACTTAAAACAACTTGTGATAACAATGCCTCCATAATGATTAGGAGAATTTTAAGAGTTGATTAATGCCTTCAACATGGACAACAATGGGTACATAATAATAGAAACT
Source organism: Chamaecyparis obtusa (assembly GCA_027943335.1). Taxonomy (NCBI): domain Eukaryota; kingdom Viridiplantae; phylum Streptophyta; class Pinopsida; order Cupressales; family Cupressaceae; genus Chamaecyparis; species Chamaecyparis obtusa. The sequence goes on from BSBK01003876.1 coordinate 60,663, forward strand.
AAGTTAGTGCACTCCTTGGCCAAGATAGGTCAGGCCGTCTCTTTTAGGGAGTTAACATAAGTAACAATTGAGGTTGATGAAGGGTGCTCCCCTTAATACCACAAACACATAACAGAAACAGAGAAACAACAACAATATGCAAGAATAGAAAATGGGCTTCTTATTATCTCCACAAATGTGGAATTACAAACTTTTAGAATTACAATATGCAAAGCCACATGGGCATTCCCTAACAATATTCTGTAGGACAAAGCCTCGAATCAATACCCAGAACTATCCCGAACTGCCTAAGACAACACTACGAGCCTTCCTTCTATAGACAATTTCCACCGCCCAAGAAGTTTCCAGAAATTTAGCCTTTTAGGCCGACTAAACATGGAATTATTTTATTTTTACAATTATTACAATAGGGTCGGCTCAAAAGAAATACAAAATATGCTTTTAGGTAACCCAACTTCCGGAGGCCATAACTTTTTAACTGTAGGTCTTTTTTCTATTGTAACCACTTTTTGGAAACGCCATGATGAGATCTACCGTGCCTAACACGCACTAGCGCTAGTCAGCTAGGGTCGATCGCAATCCTGAGCCTCTAAGGCCTTCAAAATTGACCCGAAAGATTTTGTACCAAAAAACCTCAATAACTTCACCAATGCTGATGATGTGGCAATGAAACTCAACTAGTAGGCTAAAATGATTGAGATGAACCTCCACTTGTGAAATTAGAACATTCTGAGATTGTATGACCAACTTACTAAAAATAGTAAGTTTCCATAAATAGCAGCTCTGCACAAGATATCCCTTATTGAAAACAAAACCAGAAATATTTTTGGGTGATGCAAGATTGCTCTTACACCTAGGATGCTCCTGCATCAGACACCCAGGGTAATTTGAGAAGTGACCCTATCATGACTCAGGTGTGAAGAGGAAAACCAAGACGGTTAACCTCCTCCCTTGTTAGCCATGATGAATCTTCAACAGGTCATCTTTTCCACTTGACCAGATATTCTTCATATGTCCTGTTCCTTGTGTTTTTTCCAACACGACTATCCAGTATGTCTTTAATCTCCTTGATATCTAAACTGGTTGCTGGAATACTCCACTGTGCTACTGTAACCTCATCTTCAACACCTCCTTCATGATACTCTGTCAGATCTAAAACATTAAATACTGGTGAAATATTTAGCTCAGTAGGCAACTCGACCTCATATGCATTTCTTGAATCATGCTTCTTCAGTATCTTACATGGCCCAAACTTTTTCATTTTCAGCTTGTTATATGTACCAACTGGAAATCGCTCCTTCCGCAAATGAACCATGACTTCATCTGCAACTTGAAATTCCTTATGCCTCCTTTTCGCATATGCCTTAGCCTTATACTATGCATTATCTTGGTAATGTGCTTCCTCACCTCCTCATGGATGTTCTTCAAATGTTCTACAAAATCCTCAACTTCAGCACTACTTATTTCTGCTTTATCTATCTTTCTCAACTTAGATGCATTTCTTGGACTACTCCCATATACAATCTGTGGATGATGTGATGAACTAAACTTCAAATCTGTCTTCAACTCTTCACTTTTTGCTAGTGTCATTCTATGTGCTGCCTTATTTGGCAAAATGGCTCCTGGAATCAAGTCCATTTGATCACTGATCTTTCTTACTAGTGGTAATCCATCACACACATTATCAAATACAATATCCTGAGACTCATTCAATAATTCTGCAACTTCTATAGGTACATCTTCTACTTCCTCTTTTCCAACCTTTGGAATTAAGATAAAACACATATGCTCATGCCGCATACCATCTAAGAAATTTCCTCTATCAACACAAATTATTCTTGTATTACCACATGCTTTTTCTTTTGTTTCCTTCAATGGTTTTAGCTTATGTCGCACTCCATCCTTTGTCAGGGAATAGGTATTCACATGACCATCATGTACAACACACCTGTCAAATTGCCAAGGTCTACCCAACAACATATGACATGCATCCATAGATATGATATCACATAGTACCTCATCATGGTACCTACCAATCTTGAACTTCACTAGGCACTATTCACTGACCATGACCTTGTGGTCATCCTACACCTAGGCAACCCAATATGGATGTGGATGTTTTTGCCTCTTGAGCTTCAACTTTGTCACCATCTCTTCTAACACCAAATTATCAGTACTACCACTATCAATAATCACATCACAACACTTACCCTCACACTTGCACCTGGTGCAAAACAGGCCCCTCCTTTGTTCAGGTTCATTCTCACCACTCAGTAGGACTCTTCTATTGATCAACATTTCTCCTCTTTCAACATCTTCAGAATTTGATGATCTGGCATCTTCATCTACATGTGCAACTCTAGCCTGGCCTTCATTCTTCCTATCCATCCTTCCTTGGCATTGAGGACATTCAAATACCCTATGACCTTCTTCTCCATAGTGAAAACGTGTTCCATAGAAGCCTCCTCTTCCAGATCCTTGTCCTCTTCCTCTCTAATCTCTATTATTCTGATCATGGAAATGATTGAAATTATCTCCCCTCTGATTCTGACTGTTACTGGCCTCATATTGCTTTTTCAGATCTTCATTTCAATCTCCACATGACCATCCACTAGATCTTCCATCATGACTTCTTTCGCTTTGTCTGCTCTCAAACTTCTTGTTCAACTTTTCCTCTACTTTTAGGGCAAATTGGTATGCCTCTTCAATACTATTCATTCAAACCAGATTCAATTCTTCCTGAATGTTCGGTCTTAACCCATTAAGGTAACGGGAAACTTTCTCCTTATCAGCTTCTGCATGGCTTGTTCTAATGAGGATTCGATAGAACTCCTCTATATACTCCTGAACAGATCTTCCTACTTGCTTCAAACTTTGTATTTTCTTCAGTAGGTCAAGCTCATAATCAACAGGGATGAACTGTTGCTTCAATTTATCCACCATCCGCTCCCATCTTGTGATTTTATCCTTTCCTCTTTGATTTCTCTCTAACTGAATCTCTTGCCACCAGATCTTCGCATAGCCCTTCAGTTTGGCCTTCGCAAACTTGACCTGATCAGGATCCTCAATATCTTCATACTCAAAATATTCTTCACATTCATTTTTCCATTCGATCAATTCTTCTGGGTTAAGATTTTCAGAAAATGTCAGGACCTCAATCTTAGGTCTCTTCCCGATCTTTGAAATGGCTTGGAAAAGTCTTTCTTCTTCTTGATTCAAAACTTTGACTTCTCCTTGTTCAAAATTTCCTTCTTCGGCTTCATCCTCGCTTTCATCTCTGACATTAAGATTCATTCCTCTATGAATTTCCTCTTGCAATGCTCGCACTTGTCTCTGTAGTTCCCTAACCTTAGGTGTTACAACACCAGCTCTTGCGCCATGTTCCCTTCATGGAGGTATTTTCATGCTTTTCACTGAAACCCTAACCATGGTCCTGGTGCAAACTGCCTCATAGTCGATGATCTATTTACATAGAAACCCTAACCCATGGTCCTGGTGCAAACTGCCTCACAATTGGTGATCTGTTTACACAGAAACCCTAACCCACGGTCCTGGTGCAAACTGCCTCACAATTGGTGATCTGTTTACACACTCAGGAACTTCTGCTCTAATACCACTTGATGAAGGGTGCTCCCCTTAATACCACAAACACATAGTAGAAATAGAGAAACAACAATAATATGCAAGAACAAAAAATGAACTTATTAACTCCACAAATGTGGAATTACAAACTTTCAAAATTACAATATGCAAAGCCACATGGGCATTCCCTTACAATATTCTATAGGACAAAGACTCAAATCAATACCCAAATCTACTACCTAGAACTATCCCGAATTGCCTAAGACAACACTATGAGCCTTCCTTATATAGGCAATTTCCACAACCCGAGAAGGTTCCAAAAATTTAGCCTTTTAGGCTGACTAAACATGAAATTATTTTATTTTTACAATTATTACAATAGGTTCGGCTCAAAAGAAATACAAAATATGCTTTTAGGTAACCCAACTTTCGGAGGCCATAACTTTTTAATCGTAGCTCCATTTTTCTATTGTAACCACTTTTTGAAAACACCATGACGAGATCTACAATTCTTGACACGCACTAGCGCCAGTTAGCTAGGGGTTGATCACGATCCAGAGCCTCTAAGGCCTTCAAAATTGACCTGAAAGATTTCATACCCAAAAACCTCAATAACTTCACCAATACTAATGATGTGGCAATGAAACTCAACTGGTAGGCTGAAATGACTGAGATGAATCTCCACTTGTGAAATCAGAACATTCCGAGATTGTATGACCAACTTACTAAAAATAGTAAGTTTCCATAAATAGCAGCTCTGTACAAGATAGCCCTTATTGAAAATAAAACTAGAAATATTTTTGGGTGATGCAAGATTGCTCTTACACCCAGGATGCCCCTGCATCAGAGGTTGACACTACAGAAAAAATAAAATAGTATTGTTAATCATATTTTGTAATTTGTCAATCAAGTTATGAAGAAATTTTGAGACACAATTGTGAATTATGAATTAAAGAAGATCAGATGAATGGATAATTATAATTTATTTATATATTATAAATTTATTATAATGAAGATTATAATATACAATTATTTTCTTGCAAGTTTTAATTTAATTTGTGAATCAATTTTTTTTTGTTTTTGTTTTTTTTAGGTATTGATAGGCAAAATAAAGTAGAAACTTAATATTTTGTATAACAACGTTATGAAATATTTTATACATATATAAAATGCTAAAATATTGTTTTTCAATTGAAAACCATTTACATGTGCACATTTTGTTTCCAGCAAACAAACACAATTAAAATACAAATAAATGTAATTAATACAGTGTGCAATGTTCGTAATTTTTTTTTTTCAGCATTTGCCATTGACACAATTTTAGTCATAGCGGTCTTTTGAGAGTGCAAACTATAGTGATTAGTTTCATTGACATTTGGTGCTAATGGTATGACATATGCATTTGAGACATCATTTTCCCACCTAAAGTAACCGCAGCCATTGTTGCCCTGCAATATCAACATTAGATTAGTACATACTATAATGTACAGTCTGTACATTTATTGTAAACATAGAGTTCAAGTCCAACACTAACCTTCTTGCTAAGTCGACAGGTCCAAAATTTTCTTTGAGGGTTTTTTTTAGTGTTTGAGATTTTCAAAATGCAAGGTCCTTCTTCACAGTTGCAGTGGGGCATATTTAGCACAGCCATTAATAAGTTTGACAAAGCTGTAAAAGACAAATTTATGTATAAATGCTGAAAACAGATAGATTAGCTTGTAATGTTAGTTGAGAGACTGACAATGAATTAAGTAAATGATTAATATATCAGAGACAATGAAATAAGCTATTGTGGGGGATTTTGAACAAAAAGTACATAAAAATGTATTAAAAATTTATGTGATTTAAAACAATAGTCTGTATTTGTTTCCTCTTGACATTGAAAGGTTGAATATTATGCATTAAACTCAGATGATGATATAAAATAAACAAATTTCTAATATTATCTTCATCCATTTTATATGAAAACAATTAACACAAATGAAGTGCATGAAATTTTAAAAATATGCAATTAAAAATAGTTTACATATAATTAAAATAATAGTATACTGACTACCAAGATTAGTAAACAAATTTCGTAGAATACCACTCCTAAAATAATGTATTTGTGTTTCATAAATTATCAACAATTCATCAATATCCAAATTTTTGAAACCAATAAACAAATCATTTACATGAATATACAAGTTTCTAATTGGATCATGAGCTAAACTGTATGATAATATTTTACATAAACGAGATGTCCTAAATCTAAAAATCATTTGATGAAAACCAACTTTTGTATAATTCCATGAGTAGTACAGTGAGTACCAAGTGTAGCAAGCAAATTTCATAGAAAAGAACTATAATAATGTATGTCTGCTTCATTAATTATCAAATATTCATTGAACTCAAAAATATTTTAACCAAAAGAGAAATCATTTACATGAATGAACACGTTATATGCATAAATAAGTATATCAAGGTGTTTTAAAAAAGATTATATTTATAACATGAAATATTGAACTGTAAAAAACAAGACTAAAAAAATATTTAAATATGTACAAAATAGATTACAATATGAGTATGAAATTATGTAAACACCATTATGAACCAATAATATGAAATTACAATATATTTTAATTTACAAGGCTTACCTGTATAAATTATAGAAAACCTATCATTTATATTTAGCATAACAAATGATGGCATACATATCTGTATAACTAATTATTGAAAGATATAAAAATAATCTATTTGTAAAACATTATTCATTCTGTATAGAAAATTAAAATTGTAACCATTATGATTGTTATCTAATTGTTATACACTAAGTTTGCACCTTTGTCTCAAGCTCTCGTAGTCTTGATAACCTAATATAACATGGGAATCATCTCCAGGTTGTGGGACCTATGCTAACTGAGATGAGACCTCCAGGTTCTAGGCTGGTTCCTCTTGAATAATCACCTTAATTTGCTTCTAGACATGAAAGTAAACTTTGGAGGGAAAGGGATGGAAGGAATGCTTGGAAAGGAAAATGACTGAAAACAAACTACCTACTAGGTGATGCACCGAAACTAGGGTTTGGATCTCAGTATGTAGGATGAAATCAATGAGAGACTTAGGTCTAGTAGGTCACAACTTACTGAATAGGCTTGCATAAGTATTTCATAGGAGGGGTCTGCAAACAAAGAGGGTATTTAGGGAAAGAAAGAGATTCTTTCACAAATAATGACACTCCTTGGGGTAGACAACAATCTATGACCTGTAAACAAACATTCACCTCTGCAACTAGGTATAAGAATGAGACAAGATTGTTAAGGGGTTGTAGTATACCCACAAAAAGCATTCACATCAAATCATTCAAAATAATACACATGAATTGCAGAAAGAAAGAAGGATCAAGAACCCTAAGATATCATTGTGAAACATATAAATACTTTGATTCAATAAGAGATAACTCACACAGAAAAGGCATAGGGACATGAGAAATGTCACAAAATATCTTCAATCTATGAATTACCAATGGGAGGTTACAGAATGTAGAAGACTAGAGGGCAGAAAATGTCTCAGATGGCCTTCTAAGAAAAGATATTTTTTCTCTTTACAAAATGTGAACTCTTTAACCTCTGAGCACTAAGGCTCCAAAATACAATATATACATCTCCTCTTGCACGCAGGCAGGAGCAAAAAATCTAATTAGGGTTACATAATTTTTCATATAATAATCAAACCCTAAATTTGTCAAATTCAGCCATAAATGCACATGAAAATATCCCAGCTAATTAGATATCTATGTTTGTGTGTCCATTTCATGTTTATACCTACAAAAAATCCAGTCGCCATGATCCATCTACCTACCTACAACTCGGGCTTGCCATAACTGTGAAAATATGATATCCTTAGATATTTGAATTTAAATATAATAATGGTCACAGATAGCGCCAAACTTTAATCCATCGACGGCTGGCATTCAAAACTTAATCTTATTTTAAAATGTGACCGTTAGATCCTCCTTTTTACCCAAGATCAGCACTTGACTGCAAAACTAACTCAGCCTTTACATTGGGTTTCAATTTCCATTTGTCGCAGAATCATTTAATACCTTGGCTAACCCCTGTCCGGTCGAGTGATTCAGTGAACATGAAAATGGCTCTTTAATCACTGATTCGCTGAATACTTTCCACCCTCGCTAATTTATTTAGAGATTCAGCGAAAAAAGCATTCGCTAAATCGCCAAGTCACTTGGAGCACTACTAAACTATTCTGTGAACAAGCGAACACATAAAAATTTATCGGGACTTCCAAACACGCGGAGCACTAAATTCTCTTAGTCGCCAAATCATCGAATCATCTAGCTGATATACCTTTGATCGGACGGTTGTCGTAAGATCTTATACCTCTGACACATTTCATGAGAACACACGCCAACCGTCTAATTACCTACTCTGAGAACTTTGGACCCACCCAAGATTGGATTCAAATCTAACAATGGGCACATGATCTGATAGCCCCCGAAGATTCCATTAGATTACCAGACAACCATCCGATGCAGAATCTTATCGCTACCTGCAAAACTAACCCCACCTTGACCTGGCGATTTGGCAACCAAAGGCTTCTTATTCGTGAGATACTTTGATAAACCATGGTTGAGCCAAGTGAATACACGAACAAAGGGGCTTCACTAGTTCACTGAATTACATGTGAACCTAGGGTTTGATTAAGCGACTGCCTAACTGAGGGCATTTTTGCGAAATTGCTGAATGACTTAAAACATCATCGAAAGGAAATAATGAACTGGCAAACAAGAAGAAACCTAATATGCATGTGCCTTTTTTGATCACTTAAGTTGCCGATAAAGTAACAAGGAAATATAACAGGGCTTAGGGCTTTTTAGGGTAATGACTACTTTTTCAAAATTTTAAACTTGCAGACCAGAGGCCAAGATAAATTGCAGAGGCCAGAGGACAAGGCATAACACCATGAAATCTTTTGAGGTGCTTGACTAAACAAAAATAGAGACCTAGGAATAGGACTTGGCCAAATTTGCATGCATATGAAAATTAGGGTAACACTAATATGGTGGTTTTGTTCAAGAAGGTAGACGTCCATCTCCTTATACATAAGTAGTAAAGATATATTTTTTTATAATCTGACAAAAGTTACAATGTTAAATTATATCATCATAACCCATGGGTTGACCATTCATGGGATTTAAATCATCGAACCAGTAAAGATGTTTGGTTGTTTGACATAGTATTCCCCAGTTTTGTGTATCGATATTAATACTTGGAAATAGTTTATAAGTGGTTTGGGTCCATTTAGGTATTTGTTCCATTACAATCTTGTTAATATGTTCACATATAGGTATAGATAAGTAACAACCCTGAGGTCCCCATCTTTGTATCACTTGTTTGTTCCACAATGTGTGTGAGCTTGATGCAAAATGCAAGCGATACATTTGACTATGATAACAAAGATTATGTAAAGAAGTAGTATCAGTTTGTGGAGTTTGTAGTAGTTTCTCTATGCATAATTGATCTATTCCATTTATCAAATAAGAGTATTCAGTCTCAGATGCTATTGATGTTGGTTGAAACCATGTTTCACTTGGGACATGATGAACTTGTTTTGTATTGCATGAATCACAAGATTCTAATTCTTTAATATATGGATATCTGTAAAAGTGGTCAAAATTTCTTTGCGATACTGGATGACATGTTATTAGTCATTTTTGTTGTAGAAACTTTTGCGCTAGCAATCCTAAAATTGTGTCTTCTTGATGTATTCTGTGAATGTCCATGTGTTGAAAGAAGTCATGACTGACAATTGATCTTTGTTGCAACATTTCTACAATGTAGTTCATAAACTATTAATAAGCAGATGTAAATTATTTTATTCTTGCTCATTATTTGATGTTTTACGAAGAACAAAATCTTCTATAAGTAATCAATAATTTAAAATGGAATTAAATTTTTATTTACTTCATTTTTACAGAAAGATTGTGCCAAAAAAGAAGGAGATTAAGAATGATAAATAATGAATGTAAATGCAATAAGTTAGTTTTCTTACTAGATATTCTTGTCACTTCGCTTCTTCTTCTCTCCTATACTTGGCTTCTGTTCAAGTTTCCTATTATTGTATGTTGTTTCGATATTTTATTAATTGATTCTGTACAAGTATTTGAAAGATCAGTATTTTTGGACTCTTTATAAAAGAACACGGCGGTGCTGTAGAGTGCTTTGCACTCATAACATTAATTGTAGGAGATGATATTTTGAGGAATGTCATTAAAGAGATGTGATGGAGTTCTGTTGAGGCAGTTTTACAATAATTATCTATGTACTGTGACAGCTTGAAATAAATTATTAATTCATTGTCATATCTGAGAAGGTCATTAAAGTGATGTGATAGAGTTCTGTAGGGCCAGTGTTATAATAATTATCTATGTAGTACAATGACTTGAAATCAATCAGTGATGGGTTAAATAAATGATATGTAAGTATAGCTTTTATATTACTTTTCATGACGTGTTTAATGTTGAGATGAATATTTTAAATTTTATTTTAGATGTCAATTTTATCACTGATGACATGTGCGACAGGGAAAATATGCTCTTATTTCGATGTTCGATATGACAAACCTTTTAAATCTAAAGATATATCACACAAATTAAGAATGGCAGATTTGGTACTACACAAAATCGATATTATATATAAAATTAGTTCACAAGAATCAAAATAGATTTTTTAATGAATACTCTTTGAAATCATTTACAAATTGAAATATTGGTATTGAATACAAGGGTTTCGTGCATCAGGATTATATGCCAGCAACTACTAAATAGAGAACAAACCATTGAAATCAGATTTGGTGAATTGAAATTCAAACCTGCAATAAAATGCACAGATTTTGTACATGTCTGTGTGGTGGAAAGATAATAATAGAATATGTATTTAAGATCATTTACAATGCTTCCATTGTCTAATAATTTGTATTTAACTCAATTTTTTTTGCTCAAAAAGGAATACTGACAATTACAAAAATGGATGATTGATAGAGGATCATTGTGGCCATCTTTAGATGGATTTGGAAAGTCTTCAGTTGCGCTTTTCTACTTATTTTCATTTTAGTTTGTCCATTGCAGCAAGGTGTAACCTTCGCAGTCAGAGATGTCTTTCACATTGCATAGTTGAGTTATTTTTTCATTGATATTATAAAATATTTATTGATAATTAATATTAATTTAGTTGTATTTATTTAATGTTAGGGATAGTATGAAATATGAAATTATATTAAATAGCTAGATATTTATTATATAATATTAATTTATTTTAACAAATCTAAATTTTTTATATTTATATAATGATATATGATATATGGAAATGAATAATAATATTTTACAATACATATTGAAAAATAAAATATTAAGTAATATTAAATAGCGAGATATTTATTATATAATTTTAGTTTCTTTTAACAAAAATTAATTTATAAGATGTTCTGCAAAACGGAAAAAATCAGGAGGGCAATATTTCTTGCAGACTATTCCCTTATTCACTAGGTAAAGAGGCATTTTAGTACTACATCAACTTTCTTACTAATTCAATACAAACTTTGCAAGAATTAAAAGATACATTCTTGGGAAAGTTTACACGACCTATCACCCCAACTAATTTATATAGATAATTTATCAAGGCGAAGAGACAATAACATTAATTGATCGATTCCTTTAATAGTAGATTCTAGAGAGATTATTAAACATTGCATGATCCTTTCTATATAAATGATGATGTAGAAAGACCTATTTACTATGTAGGTCTAGATTTCCTCACTTTCATATTTTATAAAAGACTCATCTATCTCCTACCAACTTGATACAAGCATATTTAGACTCTGAGAGAGTTTGTGTACTTTCATTGGTGACTACAATTTGAGCACCTAGTTTCTTTGGAAATGTTGAAATGATGAATTAAGGGATGTTGAACTATGTTCCTACTATAAATTCGATTCCTACTTGTGGAAATGAATTTCTACCACATCGAAGAGCTCTTATGTTTTACGCAACACTTACACAACCTGTTTGTCTTAAAAATAGATCAGTATAAAAAAACCAGAGTGCTAGTCAGTGGTTTATCGATAGGACAATAGCTTCACTACAAAATTGTGATACATAAATGATTATATTGAAGAGAAATAGACAGGAGATATATAAGGTATGGATTTTTTTAAAATGCTATATCAATATCATGTAGACAAAATGTTTTTAAATGCAATTGTTAAGAAAAGAGAATCCTTATAAGAAATGAAAAATAGAAGTAAGGGTCATACTTGAGAATAGTCTTAATATAATTGACTTTAAAAAATTGAAAGGATGAGAACATACTTTGTTAGGTATTGAACGACATCAAAATGAATTCCATGTAGGACTCAAGGAATAGATAGTGATTCTTTGAGAATAGTTTAAAGAGCTTTTATAGCTACAACATATTCTATGAAAGTACAATTTTGAAGTTCACAAAAATGTTTTCAGTAAGACAAAAAAAGTAAATTTAACAATTTTTTGTTTCAATTTTACAAAATTGATAACTCATATGAGTGACCAATATTTCAACAACTTGGAGGGTTACTTAAAAATATGTCAGGTGTAGCATCTGTTCTTTCTCTAGGTGTTTGAGGTTAGTTGTACTATTTTTTTTTCTTTCAAGGTGTTGGGGTAGTGCTACTGGTTGCTTCTTCAATAGATGTCTCTTCTTCTTTGCCACTGTCCAAAGGATATGCTACTTCCCATGATGCATAAGTATCTTCAGTTGGCCAATGAAAGGCCAGAACTCATTTCTTTTAGGCAGTAATTTGTCCCAATCTACAACTACCTGGTGTACCTCATTTCTTATATTAGCAAAATGTATTTTGACATCTTGCAAAATTTCAATTAAGTGTACAAAGGGGGTACTATCTTTTGTATTTAGAATGGTATCTATTATAGTTGACACTTCACCTTCAATTTTTTGTAACCATTCATCTCTATGCTTTATAGTTCCATCTGCTTTGATAAGACCTGGAAACATTTGGAAATCATCCTAAAAGTATCTTACTCTTAACATTTCTGTCTTCCTCTTTAAACTTTCCCCGTTGACTTAAAATTCAAAAAGGTCTTTAACAAATTTATAGGTATTTGTTAGTTGTATATTGACAATACATTGATCATTAATCAAGTAAAAAATTGATTTCAACCTATTCTTTCTAGCAATCCAGCATTCTAAATTTGGGTCTACAATGGCTATCTCTTTCTTAAAAGCGATCAAAATATCAGACAACTGTTTAGTAGTTCTATAAAGCTCTCTTGGTTTAACATTTGCAACAAATTGTAAAATGTTATCTTTTATTCTTTTCTCATACCTTAGCTTCTGTTTTTCCTCATGCTCTTCATCAACCATGGAAGGTGGGAGAGGGGAGAGTGGGTACTCAATAATAGGGCTTGAAGAAAAAGGTCGACCAGGTGAAGAAGAAATATGCAGTTGTGCTGAACAATGAATTGGACCCTGTTTACCTAAACTTTTGTTCAAGTTTTCAATTAATATATCCTTTTGATATAATTGTTGGTTCAAGTCTACATAAGCCTTCAACATTGTTTCTAGTCTTATTGTGAGGTCCTGTTTTTCCTTGGCCTCCTTTTCTACGACCCTTGCTGTAAGTTGGGCTGACGCTACCATCATTTCTGATGGCTCAAGTATAGAAGTATTAGTGACCCTTTTGATGATGAGGCTACCTATGATATCACCTTTAGTAATTTTCTTTCCTTTGTTATTGTCATTTTTTTTAAAGACCACATCACCAAGGCTTGATGATCATAACTAAAAGTGATTCCCTTAATTGCCTATTTTGCCTCCTCTCTGGTGTTGTATATTGGTGTGGTTTGTTTTTTGACTACATCAAAAACCACTACATCAGCTATATCCCATTCTAGGAGGATAAGCACTTCTAAATTTCTTATCAAGTCTCTCCCTTGTTCTGGAGTGATCCTCTCAAATCGCTCAATCATCTCCTTCTTCACATCACTTTCTATGATCTTTAGATCTTTATCTGGGTTCTCCTCATGTCTCTTTTCACAAGTTTCTTGAAATTGACTAATATTTAATTTTCATAAAAATTGCATGAAGGCTCTAGCCTTTAAAAAGGCATCATCAGCTAAGAATTCATCACATGCTTGTTTTATTATTGTGTCCAGCTCTGTACCTGCCATCTCTCCCACTGTCAAATCCAATTTTGGCTCTTTTGGTGGTTTAGGAACCCCCTCATTTATCTCTTCATAAGTCATAAAAATTTGACCTAGGGCTCCCAATTGTTGCATTTGTTCTATCACCTCCTGATCATACATTATGTTTAGAGGTGACTGAGATGGAGAATAATCATCTTCAACATGTACAGGTCTCTCTTCTAATTTTTGTTTCTTTGAGGGAGGTGGAAAATCAGGAATACATTGATATGCCTGATCCCGAGGTGAGTGTGGAATGTCTACAATTTTCTACTTTTCCAACTGCTGTGATGTGGAAGGAACATCCTATTTTCTTTTCTCTTGTTCGTGCTTCTCAGATCCTGGTATGACTACATTATAGCCAATCTTCTTTTGTACCATGTATTTGCCTAGGGGTAATAGTTTTGCAAATTCAGGGTTGGTCAATATTGATTGAGCCTTTTCTGGTTCAGCTTTTATGGCTTTCTCCTTTTTCTCATTTACGGTTTGAATAATATCTTGAAAATTATCCATAAGAATGTCTAATTTCTTTCCAACTGGTTCGATACTTTTTAGGGGATCATATCCCTTCTTAAAGTGTTGGACAAACTTTAATGTTTTCTTGTATACTAACCACTTTTCCTTTCTTAATTCTTGGTCCTCTATATTAGGGATATTTCTAATGATATCCTTAGGGAAATTAAAAATGTGATGTATTGAAGAGCACCTAACTTTCTTTTTGAACATTTCATTATAAAAACCCTCGAGGTTTGCTATCCTAGCAATTGATGTAGCCATGTGATAGGGTGTGAGAAATTTATCAGTGTGGAGCCATCCTCCCTTTGTGATTATAAACTGGTGGGCAATTATAACATTTGGAAACATAGTTCCTCTGGCTTTACCTACAAGAATGTTGTTTTCAATATCTCCTAATTGTCTAATGAACTCTGCAATACCAATCTTGAGGGGTACTTGATATGACAATATGAATGGAGATCCAATAAAACCATATATTCTAATAATAGTAGAAATAGGATAAAAAATGAAATCCCCCTAATTATGGACAATTTTAAGGCTATTGGAAAATTGTTTTGGTCTAACAAGTTGAACCAAGGTTGCTAGGATTCGTGTGTTTTCATGAACAAATAATGGCCTAAGCCTAGTTGCAAAAAATCTATCAAAATTTATAAAACTACTATCATGTCTATCCCATGTCATATTAAGGTTCCACAATTGCTCTGGCATATCCTCACCATTGTTCCATTTCATCAAAAAATTCTCCTTCTCAAAATAACTTGCACCTTTAAACAAAAACATATACATTATAAAAGAGTACCAGCAGAAAGGCTTGTCTAGTTTGTCCTTTTGCATAGCTACCAATCCATCATGAATTAAATCAGCAATGAGGGAAGCAAAGTCAAAAGTAACTAGTACAATAGGGTGTAAGATTTGTATCATCATGTACATTAAATGTACTGGCATTCTTTTTTCAACATCTTCTCCAAAGATCTGACATAGTGACCAATATGCAAACCTTGCTCTCTTGTTAAAATATACTATTTTGAAAGGTTCCTGTGTACTTGGTCCTAAGATAATCAGTCCTCCAATATTGTCACAGAATTGTTCAAGGGCACAGTCCTAAGGTAGTCTCTCTGAGTGTTGTACACTTGGTTTAATTTCTCAAAATCAATTTTTTGTAAGTTATTTGAGGGTTCAATTAATCTAAAAACCCTCTTGATTTCTTCAGCTGAGATAGTTATCAATACATCTCCTCTTACATTTGTAATTACCCTAGTAATGGGATCATAATTCTTAGCAATTTGATTTATAAAATTTGCATCCATGAAAACACTGGGCACCACAACCTTTCCCAGGTCAATTTTCCATACATTATTGCTAGGTGGGAGGGCATTTCTCTGGCTAAACCCTAGTTTGAACAACTCTAGACCAGTGATATCAAAAGAGCCACTTTCATTAATTGTGCCAATCTTGACATCCCTAATGTAATTATCCTTATCATAGAGATCATCTGCAATTTGTATCCTAGGTTCTTTTGGCGTCAATTCTTTGGCTTTCACTAAATTTGTGGTCGCCTCATTTAGTAATTCTAATAGATCTTCATGCAAACCCCTATCAATGTAATCAATTTTACCAGATAAGTTTTTTCTTGGCGGCATTTCAGGGTAAGTATTTTTTTATGGTTTATGCAAGAGAATTGTCACAAGCATCTATAAAGTTTTGAACAAGAAATGTGCAGATATTGACTAACCTTTTTAGGAAATCCTCCAGCAAATGATAAATAGGTCTACAAACTTTGTTGTCTAGGCATCTACAAATTTAATATGTTTGTGTTTGTGACAATGCGCAAACCTTCAATATATCAACAATCAAACACAATATTTTCAGCAATTTACTCCACACGATGTAGTCATTACTTTTATGAGAAATCAAATTGTCATCCGTGAATGGGAAAAATAAATTTCGTAGTAGTACTGTTTGAAGTTTGAATCTGGATTGTCGATTCTGCTTAAAACATAATCTGACGGCTTAGGTATGGTCGTAATGATTTGAAATTTTCTATGCGAACATAGGACTTATTTTTGATTATGATGTATCAACGGTAAACCGTTAATCACATCACTCAATAGGCAGTAAAATTTTTATTTTATGATTAAACATAAGGTAATTCACAGTGGCCTTCATTCTAAATAAACGGCCATTGCATGAGCGGAATGTTTTGAAAGCTTCCATGAGAACAAATGACAGCCATTAGATCATTCATCCGGTGTTGATTCATTAAGTAAGCAGTCACAAGTATTTTGAAAGTAATTAATTTTGGATTTAGTAGTTTTTAATAGCTAAATTGGATATGCGATAATAAGATACTAGAATTAGCTATGTTAGATAGTAGTTAGTGGTATATTATACACTAATCAATTTAGTAACTTAATTATAAGATTTTAAATAAATTAGAAATTGTTAATGACCTTAAAATCCATATTAAATACTAATATTTTTACTAATCAATGGTTTCAAATGTGGGATTCAGATTTTTATGTCGGCAACTATTAAATCCCACATTTGATCGAGTACCTTTATAACGAGGATATACTTGGTAGCTGTACTGAGTTGTATAAAAAAAACCATGGCTGTCACATGATCGCATAAAGCCAAAGGATTCGTTGGGTTTTTGCAACAACCATAAGATCTCATAATAGATTAAAAACAAAAATATAATGTTGAAACATAAGTGATTAAATTTTTAAATTCGTGACGAAATAATAAAATATCTTCACCTTTTAGAGTTAGGAAAATTAAAAAGAGGTTGGGTCTAGGAAAAAAAATATTAGGAATATGATTTGGGCGGATGATAAATTATAACATGTGCTTTTGTAGGAAGTTAAGTGATTTTGTAAAAGTAAAGGTAAAATAGATTTTAAAAAGACCAACCTAGGGTTTTCTTTGAAAAGGAAAGGCATTTAGGGTTTTTTCATGAGTGGTTATTTAATTAGGACTTATATTGAATACAAAGATTTTACTTTGTGTACAGTCTAGAATAGTATTAATTTATTAAATCTTTCTTAGATTTGTAATATATATGTTTTCATTGTGGTGGCTGTTGTCAGTGTTTTTTGTCGAAAAAGGCTAACATTCTACTTTTTATCGGACGGTTGTTGTTGATCTACAAAGCAAACATGTATTTATTGGGATCTTGTGAAAACCATGAATGCATGGGATATCTCATTTGGTTCACTGTTTGCAATAGAGAAAAATGAACATATGGTGTTGCAAGACAGAAATGGGCAATAATGGGAGTTGGAGTTATTGGGTGTTGATGAAAAACTGGAATTTGGGCATGGTTGAATAATATATATAAATTTCTATCACTTTCAACTAAGTGATTTTGCAAAGATCAAGTACATAGATAAGTTTTGTTTCCATGTTCATATATTAGAAAAATTTGTTATTTGAAAGATATCAGTGCAGAAAACAAAGTTTGCCTAAATGATAGACATCTTTGTATAAAAATGTGCAGTTTGTATCAAGCAATGAACAATATCTCGAATTTGTGTATGGGTCAAATCAAATATAATCTATTTTGTTGGATGAATGTTTTGTTTATGAAAGAAAATTGGTTTTATTATCCAGTGATTAAGTTATTGCTTATTGGTTGATTCACATTGCACATTTTGGTACAAGGGTGTCTCTCATCTAAGCAATGTTTTTTTTTCTGCACTTGTATTTTTTACAAATCAATTTTTCCTAATACCTGAATGTTGAAATAAGACTTAGCTATGTATTTGATGACAACAAATTGACTGAACTAGAAGTCATAAAATTTGGTAAAAAAAATTCAACCATGTTCAAATTTGAGTTGTTTATCTTTGATGTGATTGGTGTTAGTTAACTACAAGTGGCACTCCAGATCAGTTCTTTATGGTGATTTACAAGTAAACTAATCCATGGTTCATGGTTGAAAGTATATTTGACTTTAGCCTTGATCTATTAACTGATCATGTTGATTGGTGTAATTTACTATTGGAAAAGTTAGTTTAGTTTTATATAAATCATGCACCTTGTGCATATTGTAATCATTTTTCAGTATTTAATCATGAAATGAGAGATAGAATTTGATTGTTGAGTTGCCCTATTTTTATTCGGTTTTTACAACCTATCATTTTTTTTTCCCTAGCTACATCCATGCTAAAAATTCTACATGGTATCAGAGCTTATGTGGTAGGAAGGAGAAATACAAGTTTTTGGTTTTCAGGTTCTAAAGATCAGATCAGTTACCTTCTTTTTCTATTAAGTAACACCATGTCAGTGGATCTGTCATGCCTTTATTTTCAACATTATGGAGGTGTTTTCTAATGTTCGTGTTGATGATTCTTAGCTTGTATAGTTGATCAGTTGTATACAGAATTGACAACTGTATTTTCAACCAGCAGTTTATTGTAAAGAGTTGAGCAGTGACAATAGAATCAGTGTTTTATATAAATCATGTACTCTGTGCATATTGTAATCAATTTTCATTATTGAATCATGAAAGGAGATATAGAATTTCATTGTTGAATTGTTATTTTTTTATTCTATTTTTCCAAGCTGTCATTTTTGTTATTTCCTAACTAGATCTATGTTGAAAATTGTTGTGGCTAATTTTTGGAAACATTCTATTGCTATTGAATGTTTATGGACATCATGCTGTAAATGTTGATGTATGTAGCATCACTCAGATAAATAAAATGATTTTTTGTGCTGATTTAGATCATCTTTGCACCGTTAAAGACATCTGAATGTATGGTTCAAATTTCAATAAATATGCTTAACATGTTAATAATGTATGCTATATTTATTTCAGAAGGTCAACAAAATTATCAGGATTTGTATAAGAGCAATTTTTATTGTATTTCTATTTTAATGAAATCAATTGACAATAAATCTTACAACAACAACAAAATAGACTATAGTTGTTGACTCTCAACACAAAGTACAGTTTCCCAAAAAATGCTTATCGTTACTAAGTTTATATATTTTTTGAAAGGATTCTATGTTTTGTAAGTTCACAGATCATAATCTGATAAACATGTATATACATATTTGTAATTTCAATGAAGAATATACAATAGTGATAGAAAAAATGGGTTAATATTCTATCAACACGTTTAAGCGTTTCTCTTCTTATTTTTGCCTTGTAACATTTGCATTTTGTTGCACGTGTGAATATCTTTCAAAATTGAATGCTGGATGAATACGTAGTCCTGATAGTTCATGAACTCTGGAAAGAGCTGTAAAAGTTAATCTTTACTACTCTATGTTTCCAATGTCAATTGTTTCTTTTACAAGTGAGAAACCCTGTGATTTGTGTATTGTTAAAGCCCATGACATACGTAGAGGAATTTGACGGTGGCAACCCCTTTTAACTAGTGTGATAGGAATATTTTTTGGATTAGTATCATCCCAAGTTGGACCAATGTAGTTAAAAAATTGAACCATAACTATCAATGGAAGTTGAGGAGGCTTTTCACCATTGTTATATACAATATCTTTGATTTCTCCTATAGCACCATTAACCAGGTCTGTCTCGACACATAAATTAGCACATAGCATAACTTGTTGCCCTATACATAAAATAATGTGAGATTGAAGTTGTTCTTCATCTACATTTGAACTTTCAAAATCTTTTTGTTTTTATGCTATTGAAAGAGCCACAGGTTGATGTAGAGATAATAACATGCGCTTATTATGAAGAGCCACCATTTCATTTGTTGCAAAGAGGTGTACTTTAGAATGAAACTCTTCTTGTTCCTCTTTACTGAGAACAATACTTGTCCGTGACATGAGTAGAGTCCAATCTTCAGTTGTTGGTTCTGCATTTCTTAGATTTGTAAGAAAAGAACAAAATTGTACCTGAACATCTCTGTTACCAATTTGGCAAAAATTAGCCTGTAAAGTGATAACTTTTCTGAATGACTACCATAATTGTCCACCATATGAATTTGAAGCATACATCAGAATATCTTTAACTAGAGGAAGCTGACCCAAATCACCAAAGAGAATCATTGAATGACCTCCAAAAGGAATGTGGTTGATATTTGGAAATGCTTCTCTCAATCTCATATCAATTCTTTCAAATAATTTAGGACCAATAAAACTCATTTCATCTATTATGATGTACTGAACATAATACAGATTTTCCTCTAATTTTGCCAGTTGTTGACCTTGTAAAGAAACCATCTCTTTGATAGGAATATGTAGAACTGAATGAATTGTAGATGCCTTGATGTTAAATGCTGTAACTCCTATTGATGCAAGAAGCAGAATAGGTGATTTTCCATTGGGTGTGATTGAGTGAGACTAGTTTTGATTTGAGCTATCAGATGAGATTTTGTAGTGCCAACAGTGCCTTGTACAATTAGCTACAATGGTTGTTGTATAGTAGTTTTTTTGCTATGTGATATAATCATATCATACACTTTTTTTTGTTGGACAGACAATTTATAATAAATTTTTTCATGCATAATTGGATTTTGTTGAAATATTTCTTTATTTGATTGAATGAAATTTGTAGTTGTAGCTTTTTGTAAAGGTGTAATATTATTATGCAACCAATTGTTTACTGAGTCAAATTCTCAATATCCAAGCATATCTAAATCATTTAAATGTATAGGCATGCCTGGATATACACGAGCTAAAACTTTCCATTGATCTAGTATACTATCTTGCATTGCATCTAGATCTACTGTAGGACTTGTAGGATCATCTACTTCTTTTGCATCTGAATGTGTTCTACGTACATGCCATGCTTCATACGATGTTGAAAAATATTCCCATTGTTCTATTATTCCTTCATCTAATGCTGCAAATTCTATTTCAATATTGCGGAATGGTTTGTATAAAAAAATTTCACTCCAACAAAAATTTGGATAAGAAATGTCCTCTCTGGAAGGAATACTGATAAATCTAGGCGAGACTCTAACTATACAAGCTAATTTTCTATGTTTCTATTTGTCTTTCTTTTGGGTAGCTCTAAATGTCCATCTTTGGGTTATGTAAATAAGACAAACATTTCTAAACTTTATGGGCATGCCATATAATTGTCAATTTGGTTATGGCATAAGCTTGTTGGGATGTCTGATATAGGTAGACGTTGAAGATTTTTTCGATTCACATTTAAAGATATAAATTGTCTACTACAGAGGGATAAGGGAAGCTTTTGTAGAAGATGGAAGGTTTCTTGGGCACCTATATGATGGTCAACAAGATTTTCAAGAAGCATTTTCTGAAGTGCAGCTGGAGCAGGCATTGTACCATTCAAACTTGAAGATATTCTACTTAACATTGCATGATATGTTTCAGATTTTTTTTCTTCTTTTGCTGCATAATTTGCTATATACTTGATAACTGCATCAATTGAAAGAACATGTTGAAAATCTATATTACCTCTCCAGATCGAAAGCATTTGTATGTTATGTAAGTTTAGCCGATCATCATTGCGTGCTGCTGTATGTTTAGGTTCGACTTTCTCTATAAGTGTTAATTTAGATTTTTCTTCTGTCGTCCATGGAGCTTTATAACGACATGAAATAGCATCACCTTTTCTTCTTAAACATGTCTGTAGAGAGCATTTTGTGTGACGCTGTACATGATTAATCAAATCACTGTAATATGAAGCCATGTTTGTTGCATATATCATCTATGTAGTCATTAGACAAGGATCATGAAGAGATATGGAAAAAATTCCTTGATTTCTTTGTTGAATGCTTTGTGGATTCCATGCAGATACATACTGTTCTATGTAATCTAAAGCTCTCTGCACTAATAGATCGTTATTCCATTCTAAATTTTCAATATCTGGTGCATTTGGCAACCAGATAAATCCATGAATATGTGGAGAACCTATATTTTTCCATTCAGACCTGATGTAAATTTAAGTCAGTAAACCATATTATTGAAGAAGGAAAAGTGGTAAATGGAGAGATAGGTAATCAAAATCAACTCTTATCTGTTTTATTGAATAACATTTTAAATAGATTATTTACCTATACCAATAGTCAGTTGCACCAAGCAGTTTCTCCAAGACTTGCTCTCAAAATGTAGTGAACCTATGATGCATATATACAGCTGTCAAATGAGGATATTCAATAATATTTTGTATTCGCCATCTTGTAGCCATTGATGGATTTGTTGGCATGCTGGATTACATGATATTGTGTAAATCAGACCATTTGGTATCTGTAGCACTCAAGGTAAAGAAAAGTGTAGGAAAACCACACTGAATAACCATGTCTATCAATTCTGCTCTTTGTTGATTCCAAAAAGGTCTAGTTCCACGTACAGAAGACCCGAATCTCATCAACTGATCTACCAATTTATCATCAAGTACATCCCATAGCTTTTGATGAAGATCTGCAATTGTTACAAGTAAAGAACCATCTAATTATTTGCAAACAAACATAGATGTTGTGGCCTGGCTTTGATGATGCATGATAATATTCAATATAAAATACTAAAATCTTGAATGCTACCCAAATTTGTTATCATAGTACCGTAGAAGGTGAAGAGCATAATCATGGAGTTTGACATCTTCGATATGTGGTTGTTTGAATGTAGCCATTCCATTGGGAAACAAAGTTGGAAATGCCATTACAAATAAACCTTCAGTTGTGTATTCATTAATAGGAAAAGGCATGATAGGAGGCCATGCAATAGATTCTGTTGTCCGACCTTCACCTAAATGCTACAAAGAGTGTATTTCTTTTGTTTCTCTACATGGAGTAGGTAGATTACAAACAAATGAGCTGTTAAATTCTAAACTCTGATCAAACTCATTTTCTTCTATCTCATCTAACATAGATGAGTTATCTTCAATAGGATGACTATTTTCCACTACATTAAAATTTTTGTGTGAAATATCAGAACACTGTAAAGGCAACAATGCTAATGCATTTTCATCTATTTCTACATCCCTATAGTATGGGTCATTCAATGTTTTATATTTCAATGAGTCATAAACTTGAGATCTGCTAACATAAAAACTATATTTTTTATTTCCTCTACTCTCTTTGTTAACAATCATTATATCTAATGCATCTATTCATCTTGGCAATAATGTTGTGATACTGGAAATATTTTTATGAAAACAAATAGTATGACCACAATATCTATGTTGACCACCTTTTGCATATGTAACTTGCAAAATAGGACTTATTTTTGCTATTAGCATTTGTTCAATTTCTGTTAAGATTTTCAAACACAATGGTTGTTCACCTGGATCCATATTGTTCTACTTTGAGAACCGATGACCATCTTTTTCTGAATTGGATCTGTAGCATATTAAAGTTTCATTTGATATGCGCATTTTAATTTCAGGGTATCTTTCCATACATATAGAACACCTTCTATAGTTTGAAATACCATCTATCTTTGTACAAAATTATTTTCTGGCATTGTAATAATTTTCAGAGAAAGGTGAAGTAAGAATATGGTCAGTTGTATTCATGGATGTTGTATGATCTTCAATACAATTAGGTATTTGAATTTCTGGCAAGGAAGGATTTTCAATAATTAAATTTGGAAGAGGATATGAATTTCTAAGTTCAACTGGTTCTGAATGATATGAGGTGTTTGAACTATGTAAATTTGATCTAGAGATTGCAAGTTTGATATTTTGAGATGTTTCTCATCTTCTTTTGTTAATAACAATTTTTTTGGCATCATATCTAGCTCTCTGCATCTGATTTATGTGATTGCGCTTAGCCTCTCTTTCATTATTTTCATTATGCATGATTGCATATATAACTATCTTTTATATCTGTAATAATTGAAAAGCGGCAAGTTAAAAAGAATATCGAGATATGGAAATGTAATCAACAAATAATCATGGTAAATTTAGAAATATTAATTGTTTAAAAGATCTATGCATAACTTATATAATTGATATTTATATTTGTAATAATTGGAATTCATAAATTTTAAAACAATACTGAGATATGGAAATGTAATCTAAAAAGAATCATGCTAATTTTGGAAATATTGATTCTTTGTAAGATATATTTCACAAAAATTTAACAACATAACATTAGCATGACACAGTTTATTGATGAATCAAGTCACTGAAACAAGTCATATGTATAGCAGTTCCTTGTTACAGAGATATGGAAGTGTAATCTAAAAAGAATCATGGTAAATATGGAAATATCGATTCTTTAGAAAATAAATTTCAAAAAAATTGAACATAACATTGACATGACACAATTTATTGTCGAATATACATATATACATAAACATATGATAAGATATGTTCAATATTATAAGTAAACTAGTGTCTTAAGAAAACTTCAAAGAGAGAACAATTATGCCCACAGTATGTTGTTGTTCAATAGAATGTAATGATAGAATTTGAAAAAATGGTTCTTTGATGGAAATACCATCTATTATTTCATTAATTGTTCCTTTTCTTAATAAGACTATTTTTGTTACCTATTTAATGGCAGATAGTCTGATGTCACTAATCAAAAGTATATCATAAACATATATACAATATTTCTCACTGATGCATTGTTGAAAAAAAAAAATGTACATATCATTTTGTGATACAAATAATTTATCCAAAGTTCAAATCTAAGAAATGAACAAAATGCAGAACCCTAAAAACATAACTTAAAACAACCTATGATAACAATGCCTCCATAATGATGAACTTGAAAGGTCTTGATGGTTAGATGAATGTATATATTAAAATATGTATAAACGTTTGTGTAAAATATGTTACTGGTTCACAAAATTATTAGCAGAATAGTTCTCATATAGGCTATGATGACGGTCAATTAAGGCAGTCATCTTGAAGAGCAAAAGAAAAAAACTATTACCAACCAAACCATTTAACATTTAATGCAATTTAATGCATTTGCAACAACTCCGAGGTATACAACCAAAAAGTGCAAATACAACGAGGACATGTAGTAATTGATTAGCAATAAATAGTCATTCTGAATCATGAAATTGATGGTAAACCCTTAATCGCATCACTTAGAAGGTAGTAAAAATTTTCTTTTATGATTAGACATAAAGTAATTCACCGTGGCCTTTATTCTAAATCAACGGCTATCGCATGATCGTAAAGTTTCATAAGCTTCCATGAGAACAAACGATGACCATTAGATCATTCATCCGATGTTGATTTGTTAAGTAAGCAGTCATAGGTATTTTGAAAGTAATTAATTTTGGATTTAGTAGTTTTTAACAGCTAAATTGGATATGCAATAATAAGATAGTAGAACTAGCTATGTTAGATAGTAGTTACTGGCATATTATACGCTAATAAATTTAGTAACTTAATTATAAGATTTTAAATAAGTTAGAAATTGTCAATATTGTTATAATTTAGTTATACTAATATTTTTACTAATCAGTGGTTACGAATGTGGGTTTCAAATTTTTATGTCCACAATTATTAAATCCCACATTTGATTGAGTACCTTTATAACAAGGAGCTACTTGGTAGTCATGTTGAGTGGTAAAAAAAACAATGACTATTGCATGATCGATTAAAGATAAAGGATTCGTTGCATTTTTGCAACAACCATAAGATCTCATAATAGATTAAAAACAAAAATATTATAACAAAACATGAGTGAATAAATTTTTAAATTCCCAAGGAAATAATAAAATATCTTCGCCTTTTAGAGTTAGGAAAATTAAAAAGAGGTCGGGACTAGGAAAATAAAATTTAAGAATATGAATCATGCGGATGATAAATTATAACATGTGCATTTGGAGGAAGTTAAGTGATTTTGTAAAAGTAATGGTAAAGTAGTTTTTAAAAGACAGACCTAGGGTTTTCTTTGAAAAGGAAAGGCATTTAGCATTTTCTTATGAGTGGTTATTTAATTATGACTTATATTGAATACAAAGATTTTACTTTCTATACAGTCTGGAACCCTAAATTTCTTACCTTTTCAAAAAATTCTTGTGGCTAATTTTTTGAAACATTCTATTGTTGTTGAATGTCAATGGACATCCTTCTGTAAATGTTAATGTATGTAGCATCGGCCAGATAAATAAAGTGATTATGTGTTCTGATTTAGATCATCTTTGTGGCATTAAAGACATCTGAATGTATGGTTGAAATTTCAATAAATATGCTTAACATTTTAATAAAGTACACTCTATTTATTTAGGATGGTAAACATAATTATCAGGATTTTTATAACAGCAATTTGTTTTGTATTTCTATTTTAATGAAATCAATTGACAATAAATCTTACAAAAACAACAAAATAGACTATAGTTCCTGAATCTCAATAGAAAGTACAGTTTCCCAAAAAATGCTTATCATTACTAAGTTAATATATTTTTTGAAAGGACTGTATCTTTTGTAAGTTCAGAGATCATAATCTAAGAAACATGTATACATATTTGTATTTCAATGAAGAATATACAATAGTGATAGAAAAAATAGGTTAATATTTTGTCAATGCGTTTAAGCGTTTCTCTTCTTCTTTTCGCCTTGTAACATTTGCATTTTGTTGCATGCGTGAATATCTTTCAAAATTGAAAGCTGGATGAGTTCATGAACTCTGCAAAGAGTTGTAAAAGTTAATCCTTGCCGCTCTGTGATTCCAATGTCAATTGCTACTTTTACAAGTGACAAAGGCTGTGATTTGTGTATTGTTAAAATGCATGACATACACAGAGGAATTTGATGGGGGCAACCTGATGAAGGGTGCTCCCCTTAATACCACAAACACATAACAAAAATAGAGAAACAACAACAATAATATGCAAGAATAGAAAATTGGCTTCTTATTATCTCCAATAATATGTAAAATCAGACATTCCGAGAGCATAAGACCAACTTACTAAAAATAGCAAGTTTCCATAAATAGCAGCTCTGCACAAGATAGCCCTTATTGAATACAAAAACAAAAATATTTTTGGGTGATGCAAGATTGCTCTTACACCCAGGATGCTCCTGCATCAGACACCTGGGATAATTTGAGAAGTGACCCTGCCATGACTCAGGTGTGCAGAGGAAAACCAAGACAGTTAACCTCCTCCTTTGTTAGCCATGATGAATCTTCAACAAGTCATCCTTTCCATTTGACCAAATACTCTTCATATGTCTTGTTCCTTGTGCTTCTACCAACACGACTGTCTAGTATGTCTTCAATCTCATTGATATCTGAACTGGTTGTTGGAATACTCCACTGTGCTGCTGCAACCTCATCTTCAACACCTCCTTCATGATACTCTGTCAAATCTAAAATGTTAAACACTAGTGAAATATTCAGCTCAGTAGACAATTCTACCTCATATGCATTTCCTGAATCATGCTTCTTCAGTATCTTACATGGCCCAAACTTCTTCATTTTCAACTTGTTATATGTACCAACCAGAAATTGCTCCTTCCGCAAATGAACCATGACTTCATCTCCAACCTGAAATTCCTTATGCCTCCTTTTCTCATCTGCCTTAGCCTTGTACTGCACATTCATCTTGGTAATATGCTTCCTCACCTCCTAATGGATGTTCTTGAAATGTTCTACAAAATCTTCAGCTTCAGCACTACTTATTTCTCTTTTATTTATCTTTCTCAATTCAGATGCATTTCTTGGACTACTTCCATATACAATCTGGAATGGTGATTTACCAGTGCTCCTGTTGACAGAATTATTGTATGCAAATTCTACTTGTGGTAAAATCAAATCCCATCCTGTTGGCTTATCTCCAACCAAACATCTCAGTAGATTTCCCAAACTTCTATTCACCACCTCTATCTGTCCATCAGTCTGTGGATGATGTGATGAACTGAACTTCAAATCTATCTTCAACTTTTTCCACAATATCCGCCAGAAATATCCAACAAACTTAGTATCTCTATCTGAAACTATGGTCTTTGGAAAACCATGTAGTCTCACCACTTCTCTGAAAAACAATTCTGCTACATGATCAACATTATTAGTCTTCTTGCAAGGAATGAAATGTGTCATCTTCAAAAATCTGTTAATTACTACAAAAATTGAATCATGTCCTCGCTGTGTTCTCGATAAACCAAGAACAAAGTCCATACTAATATCCTCCCAAAGCTTCTCTGGTACAGGTAATGGCTGATACAACCCTGTATTCTACTTCACTCCTTTCACCATCTGACATACTTTGCAACTTTGTACAAACTTCTTCACATCTTGCTGCAATTGTGGCCAATAATAATTCTCACAAACCAAAGCAAGGGTTTTATCACAACCAAAATGTCCAGCCAATCCTCCACTATGCTTCTCTTTGATGAGATTCTCCCTCATAGAACTTCTTGGAATGCACAATTGACTCTTTCTAAATAGCATATCATCCTGGATGATGAAATCTAGCGATTTCATCCTGTTTAGAGTAACAGGTTCTGTACAAGCTTTCCAAACTTCACCAAAATCAAGATCCTCTGGATACAAATTTTTGAGTTCCTTGAACCCAACCACTTCAATCTACATCTTTGTCAGTAATAGTTGCCTTCTGCTAAGAGCATCCACAACTCCATTAGACTTTCCACTCCTATGTTTCAAAACAAACGTATAACTCTGCAAAAACTCAACCCATTTCAAATGCCTCTGATTCAAATTTCCTTGACTATTCAAATATTGCAAAGCTTGATGATCAGTATACAAAAAAAACTCTTTAGGAAGCAGATAATGTCTCCACTTCTTTAATGCCTGAACTATAGCATAAAATTCTTGATCATGGACAGAATATTTTCTCTTGGCATCATTTAACTTCTCACTGAAATAAGCAACAAGTTTACCTTCTTGGCTCATAACAGCTCCTATTTTAGTACCACTAGCATCACAATCTACTTGAAACACCTTATTAAAATCTGAAAGTGCTAAAACAAGTTGTTTAGTAACTTTTTGTTTCAACAATTGAAAACTTTTTTTTGCCCCATTAGTCCACTTAAACTCTTTTCTATCCCCTCTCATTGTTTCAGTCAAGGGTCCACAAATACTGCTAAAATTTTTGATAAAATTTCTGTAAAAGCTAGCCAAACCATGAAAAGATCTTACCTCAGTAGCACTCCTTGGAGTAGGCCATTCGAGGATAGCCTGTACCTTCTCTGGGTCCATTTTTAGACCTTCTGCTGAAACTACAAATCCCAAATACACTAACTCTTTCTTCACAAAACTGCACTTCTTCAAGTTAATTAATAATTTCTCATCTCTCAGTTTTCCAAACACCATACAAATATGCATCATATGCTCCTCCAATGTCTTGCTAAAGATCAAAATATCATCTAAGTAAATAATGACAAACTTACCCAGAAATTCTTTCAGAACCTCGTTCATGAGCCACATGAAAGTGCTCGGTGCATTAATTAACCCAAAAGGCATGACTAACCACTCATATAGTCCTTCCTTTGTCTTGAAGGCAATCTTCCATTCATCTCCTTCTCTGATCCGAATCTAGTGATATCCACTCTTTAGATCTATCTTTAAGAAATACACAACTCCACTCAAACAGTCCATAATATCATCCATTCGTGGCAATGGAAACCTATACTTGATTGTGATCTTGTTTATTGCTCTGGAATCTGTACACATCCTCCATTCTTCATTCTTCTTTGGTGCTAATACTGCTGGTACAACACATGGACTCAAGCTCTCCCAAATCAATCCCTTCTGTAATAACTCATGTACTTGTCTATTCAACTCTTCACTTTCTACTGGTGTCATTCTGTGTGCTACCTTGTTTGGCAAACTGGCTCCTGGAATCAAATCTATCTGATGACTGATCTTCCTTACCGGTGGTAATCCATTAGGTACATTATCAGATATAATATCCTGAAACTCATTCAACAAATCTGCAACCTCTACAGGTACATCTTCTACTTCTTCTTTACTAACTTTTGGAATTAAAGCAAAGGACACATGCTCATGCCTCATACCATCTAGAAATTTTCTTCCATCAACAAAAGTTATTCTTGCATTACCACATACCTTTTCTTCAGTCTCCTTCAATGGCTTTAGCTTATGTCACACTCCATCCTTTGTTAGGGAATAGGTATTCGCACGACCATCATGTAAACCACATCTATCAAACTGCCACGGTCTACCCAACAACATATGACATGCATCCATAGATATTATATCACATAGTACCTCATCTTGGTACCCGCCGATCTTGAACTTTACCAGACACTGTTCACTGACCATGACCTTGTGGTCATCCTGCACCCAGGCAATCCGATATGGATGTGGGTGTTTCTATCTCTTGAGCTTCAAATTTGTCACCATCTCTTCTGACACCAAATTTTCAGTGCTTCCACTATCGATAATCACATCACAACATTTACCCTCACACTTGCATCTAGTGTGAAAAAGGCTCCTCCTTTGTTCAGGTTCATTCTCACCACTCAACAGGACTTTTCTATTAATCAACGTTTCTCCTCTTTCAGCATCTTTAGAATTTGATGATCTAGCATCTTCATCTACATGTGAAACTCTGGCCTGGCCTTCATTTCTCCTGTCTGTTCTGCTTTGGCGCTAAGGACATTCAAATGCCCTATGACCTTCTTCTCCATAGTGAAAACACATTCCACGGAAGCCTCCTCTTCCTAAACTTTGTCCTCTTCCTCTCTGATCTCTATTATTCTGATCTTGGAAATGATTGGAATTGTTTCCTCTCTGATTCTGGCTACTACTGGCCTCATCCTTCTTTTTTAGATCTTTATTTCAGCCACCATACGACTGTCCATCAGATCTTCCACCACGACCTCTTCGATTTTGTCTTCTCTCAAAATTCTTATTCAACTTTTCCTCTGCTTTTAGGGCAAACTGGTATGCCTCCTCAATACTGTTCATTTGAACCAGATTTGACTCTTCCTGAATGCTTGGCCTTAACCCATTAAGGTATCGGGCAACTTTCTCCTTATCAGCTTCTGCATGGCCTGTTCTGATGAGGAGTCGATAGA
The DNA here is from genome assembly GCA_027943335.1 of Chamaecyparis obtusa. Lineage (NCBI taxonomy): Eukaryota > Viridiplantae > Streptophyta > Pinopsida > Cupressales > Cupressaceae > Chamaecyparis > Chamaecyparis obtusa. The sequence continues at coordinate 91,913 of BSBK01003876.1, forward strand.
ACTCCTCTGTATACTCCTGAACAGATCTTCCTGCTTGCTTCAAACTTTGCATTTTTTTTAGTAGTTCAAGCTCATAATCAATAGGAATGAACTGTCACTTCAATTTATCCACCATCTGATCCCATCTTGTGATTTTATCTTTCCCTCTTCTATTTCTCTCCAATTGAATCTCTTGGTACCAAATCTTTGCATGACCTTACAGTCTAGCCTTCACAAATTTGACCCTATCAGGATCCTCAACATCTTCATACTCAAAATATTCCTCACAGTCATTGATCTAGTCGATCAATTCCTCTGGGTTAAAATTTCCAAAAAATGTAGGAACCTCAATCTTAGGTCTTTTCCCAATCTTTGAAATCACCCGAAAAAGTCTTTCTTCCTCCTGGTTCACAACTTTGGCTTCATCCTCACTTTTGTCTCTGACATTAAGATTCATTCCTCTGGGAATCTCTTCTTGCAATGCTTGCACTTGTTTCTGTAGCTCTCTAACCTCAGGTGTCATAGCACCAGCACTTTCGTCACGTTCTCTTCGTGGAGGCATTTTCATGATGCGCACTGAAACCCTAACCACGATCCTGGTGTAAACTGCCTCACAGTCAATGATCTATTTACACACTCAAGAATTCCTGCTCTGATACCACTTCATGAAAGGTGCTCCCCTTAATACCACAAACACATAACAGAAATAGAGAAACAACAACAATAATATGTAAGAACAGAAAATTGGCTTCTTATTATCTCCACAAATGTGAAATTACAAACTTTCAAAATTACAATATGCAAAGCCACAGGGGCATTCCCTTACAATATTCTGTAGGACAAAGCCTCGAGTCAATACTTAGATCTACTACCCAGAATTGCCCTAGACAAAACTATGGGCCTTCTTTATATAGGCAATTTCCACCGCCCGAGAAGGTTTTAGAAATTTAGCCCTTAGGGCCGACCAAACTTAGAATTAATTTATTTTACAATTTATTACATCAAAGTCGGCTCAAAATGAGTTTTGAAACCCAAACAGAAATTTTGAAAATTTTTTATTTTTCGCCATTTCAGGTGACCCAACTTTCAGAGACCATAAGTCATCACCAGTTGACCCGATTGACTATTATAACCCCATTCTAAAAATGCCACGATGCGCTCTACAGGCTTAATCGGCACAAAGCACTTGTCACCTAAATTTTCAACCTCATCCGAGGCCTCTAAAGCCTTCAAAACTGAGTTTGAAGTTTCTGTACCCCGCTGCCAATACCGAAAATTTTCAATATCTTCAAAACTACACCTGAGCTAGCCATGAAACTTTGCTGGCAGGCTGATATGACAGAGATGAACCTCCATATGTAAAATCAGACATTTCAAGATCGTAAGACCAACTTACTAAAAATAGCAAGTTTCCATAAATTACGGTTTTGCACAAGATAGCCCTTATCGAATACAAAAATAAAAATATTTTTTGGTGATGCAAGATTGCTCTTACACCCAGGATGCTCCTGCATCAGACACCTAGGGTAATTTGAGAAGTGACCCTGTCATGATTTAGGTGTGCAGAGGAAAACCAAGACAATTAACCTCCTCCTTTGTTAGCCATGATGAATCTTCAACAGGTCATCCTTTCCATTTGATCAAATACTCTTCATATGTCCTGTTCCTTGTGCTTCTACCAACATGACTGTCCAGTATATCTTCAATCTCCTTGATATCTGAACTGGTTGCTGGAATACTCCACTGTGCTGCTGCAACCTCATCTTCAACACCTCCTTCATGATACTCTGTCAAATCTAAAATGTTAAACACTGGTGAAATATTCAGCTCAGTAGACAATTCTACCTCATATGCATTTCTTGAATCATGCTTCTTCAGTATCTTACATGGCCCAAACTTCTTCATTTTCAACTTGTTATATGTACCAACCGGAAATCACTCCTTCTGCAAATAAACCATGACTTCATCTCCAACCTAAAATTCTTTATGCCTCCTTTTCTCATCTACCTTAGCCTTGTATTGCGCATTCATCTTGGTAATATGCTTCCTCACCTCCTCATGGATGTTCTTCAAATGTTCTGCAAAATTCTCAGCTTCAGCACTACTTATTTCTCCTTTATCTATCTTTCTCAATTCAGATGCATTTCTTGGACTACTTCCATATATAATCTGGAATGGTGATTTACCAGTGCTCCTGTTGACAGAATTATTGTATGCAAATTCTACCTGTGGTAAAATCAAATCGCATCCTATTAGCTTATCTCCAACCAAACATCTTAGCAGATTTTCTAAACTTCTATTCACCACCTCTGTCTGTCCATCAGTCTGTGGATGATGTGATGAACTGAACTTCAAATCTGTCTTCAACTTTTTTTCACAATGTCCGCCAGAAATATCCAACAAACTTAGTATCTCTATCTGAAACTATGGTCTTTGGCAAACCATGTAGTCTCACCACTTCTATGAAAAACAATTCTACTATATGAACAACATCATTAGTCTTCTTGCAGGGAATGAAATGTGTCATCTTCAAAAATCTGTTAACTACTACAAAAATTGAATCATGTCCCTGCTGTGTCCTCGGTAAACCAAGAACAAAGTCCATACTAATATCTTCCGAAAGCTTCTCTGGTATAGGTAATGGCTGATACAACCCTGTATTCTACTTCACTCCTTTCGCCATTTGACATACTCTGCAATTCTGTACAAACTTCTTCACATCTTGCTGCAATTATGGCCAATAATAATTCTCACCAACCAAAGCAAGAGTTTTATCATGACCAAAATGTCCAGCCAATCATCCACTATGCTTCTCTTTGATGAGATTCTCCCTCATAGAACTTTTTGGAATGCACAACTGACTCCTAAATAGCATATCATCTTGGATGATGAAATCCAGCCATTTCATTCTGTCTAGAGTAACAGGTTCAGTACAAGCTTTCCAAGCTTCACCAAAATCAGGATCTTTTGGATACAAATTTTTGAGTTCCTTGAACCCAACCACTTATATCCGCATCTCTGTCAGCAATAGTTTCCTTCTGCTAAGAGCATCCACAACCCTATTGGACTTTCCACTCCTATGTTTCAAAATAAATATATAACTCTGCAAAAACTCAACCCATTTCAAATGCCTCTGATTCAACTTTCTTTGACTATTCAAATATTGCAAAGCTTGATGATCAGTATACAAAACAAAATCCCTAGGAAGTAGATAATGTCTCCACTTCTTTAATGCCTGAACTATAGCATAAAATTCTTGATCATGGATAGAATATTTTCTCTTGGCATCATTTAACTTCTCACTGAAATAAGCAACAGGTTTACCTTCTTGGTTCATAACAGCTCCTATTGCAGTACCACTAGCATCACAATCTACTTGAAACACCTTATTAAAATCTAGAAGTGTTAAAATAGGTTGTTCTGTAACTTTTTATTTCAACAATTGAAAACTCTTTTCTGCCCCATTAGTCCACCATAACTCTTTTCTATCCGCTCTCATTGTTTCAGTTAAGGGTCCACAAATACTGCTAAATTTTTTGATAAACTTTCTGTAAAAGCTAGACAAACCATGAAAAGATATTACCTCAGTAGCACTCCTTTGAGTAGGCCATTCGAGGATAGCTTGTACCTTCTCTGGGTCCATTTTTAGACCTTCTGCTGAAACTACAAATCCCAAATACACTAACTCTTTTTTCACAAAACTGCACTTCTTCAAGTTAATTAATAATTTCTCATCTCTCAGTTTTCCAAACACCATACAAATATGCATCATATGCTCCTCCAATGTCTTGCTAAAGATCAAAATATCATCTAAGTAAATAATGACAAACTTACCCAGAAATTCTTTCAGAACCTCGTTCATGAGCCGCATGAAAGTGCTCGATGCATTAATTAACCCAAAAGACATGACTAACCACTCATATAGTCTTTCCTTTGTCTTGAAGGCAGTCTTCCATTCATCTCCTTCTCTGATCTGAATCTGGTGATATCTACTCTTCAGATCTATCTTTGAGAAATACATAGCTCCACTCAAACAGTCCATAATATCATCCATTCGTGGCAATGGAAACTTATACTTGATTGTGATCTTGTTTATTGCTCTGGAATCTGTACACATCGTCCATTCTTCATTCTTCTTTGGTGCTAATACTGCTGGTACAGCACATGGACTCAGGCTCTTCCAAATTAATCCCTTCTGTAACAACTCATGTACTTATTTTTTCAACTCTTCACTTTCTACTGGTGTCATTCTGTGTGTTGCCTTGTTTGTCAAACTGGCTCCTGAAATCAAATCCATTTGATGACTGATTTTCCTTACCAGTGGTAATCCATCAGGTACATTATCAGATACAATATCCTGAAACTCATTCATTAAATCTGCAACCTCTACAGGTACATCTTCTACTTCTTCTTTACTAACTTTTGGAATTAAAGCAAAATAGACATGCTCATGCCTCATACCATCTAGGGATTTTCTTCCATCAACAAAAGTTATTCTTGCATTACCACATACCTTTTCTTCAGTCTCCTTTAATGGCTTTAGCTTATGTCACACTCCATCTTTTTTTAGTGAATAGGTATTTGCACGACCATCGTGTACAACACATCTGTCAAACTACCACGGTCTACCCAACAACATATGACATGCATCCATAGATATTATATCACATAGTACCTCATCTTGGTACCCGCCGATCTTGAACTTTACCAGGCACTGTTCACTGACCATGACCTTGTGGTCATCCTGCACCCAAGCAATCTGATATGGATGTGGGTGTTTCTGTCTCTTGAGCTTCAACTTTGTCACCATCTCTTCTGACACCAAATTGTCAGTGCTTCCACTATCGATAATCACATCACAACATTTACCCTCACACTTGCATCTAGTGCGAAATAGGCTCCTCCTTTGTTCAGGTTCATTCTCACCACTCAACAGGACTCTTCTGTTAATCAGCGTTTCTCCTCTTTCAGCATCTTCAAAATTTGATGATCTAGCATCTTCATCTACATGTGAAACTATAGCCTGGCCTTCATTTCTCCTGTCTCTTCTGCCTTGGTGCTGAGGACATTCAAATGCCCTATGACCATCTTCTCCATAGTGAAAACATGTTCCACAGAAGCCTCCTCTTCCTAAACCTTGTCCTCTTCCTCTTCCTCTCTGATCTCTATTATTCTGATCTTTTAAATGATTGGAATTGTTTCCTCTCTGATTCTGATTGCTACTGGCCTCATCCTTCTTTTTCAAATCTTTATTTTGGCCACCATAGGACCGTCCACCAGATCTTCCACCACGACCTTTTCCATTTTGTCTGCTCTCAAATTTCTTGTTCAGCTTTTCCTCTACTTTTAGGGAAAACTGGTATGCCTCCTCAATACTGTTCATTCGAACCAGATTCAACTCCTCTTGAATAGTTGGCCTTAACCCATTAAGGTATCGGGAAACTTTTTCCTTATCAGCTTCTGCATGGCCTATTCTGATGAGGAGTTGATAGAACTCTTCTGTATACTCCTGAACAGATCTTCCTGCTTGCTTCAAACTTTGCATTTTCTTTAGTAGGTCAAGCTCATAATTAACAAGAATGAACTGTCACTTCAATTTATCCACCATCTGATCCCATGTTGTGATTTTATCTTTCCCTCTTCTATTTCTCTCCAATTGAATCTCTTGCCACCAAATCTTCGCATGACCTTTCAGTCTGGCTTTTACAAATTTAAACCTATCAGGATCCTCAACATCTTCATACTCAAAATATTCCTCACATTCATTGATCCAGTCGATCAATTCCTCTAGGTTAAGATTTCCAAAAAATGTAGGAACCTCAATCTTAGGTCTTTTCCCAATCTTGGAAATCGCCCGAAAAAGTCTCTCTTCCTCCTGGTTCATAACTTCGGCTTCTCCTTCTTGATATTTTTCTTTGGCTTCATCCTCACTTTCGTCTCTAACATTAAAATTCATTCCTCTGTTAATCTCTTCTTTAAATGCTCACACTTGTCTCTGCAGCTCCCTAACCTCAGGTGTCACAGCACCAGCTCTTCTGCCATGTTCTCTTCGTGGAGGCATTTTCACGATGCACGCTAAAACCCTAACCATGATCTTGGTGCAAACTGTCTCACAGTCGGCGATCTGTTTACACACTAAGAAATTCCTACTCTGATACCACTTGATGAAGGGTGCTCCCCTTAATACCACAAACACATAACAGAAATAGAGAAACAACAACAATAATATGCAAGAACAGAAAATTGGCTTCTTATTATCTCCACAAATGTGGAATTACAAACTTTCAGAATTACAATATGCAAAGCCACATGGGCATTCCCTTACAATATTCTGTAGGACAAAGTCTCGAATCAATACCCAAATCTACTACCCAAAACTGCCCTAGACAACACTACGGACCTTCTTTATATAGGCAATTTCCACCGCCCGAGAAGGTTTTAGAAATTTAGCCCTTAGGGCCGACCAAACTTAGAATTATTTTATTTTATAATTTATTACATCAAAGTTAGCTGAAAATGAGTTTTTTGCCATTTCAGGTGACCCAACTTTCGGAGACCATAAGTCATCACCAGTTGACCCGATTGACTATTATAACCCCATTCTAGAAATGCCACGAAGCACTCTACAAGTTTGACCGGTGCAAAACGCTCATCACTCAAATTTTCAACCTCATCCGGGGCCTCTAAAGCCTTCAAAACTGAGTTCAAAATTTCTGTACCCTGCTACCAATACCGAAAATTTTCAATATCTTCAAAACTACACCTGATCTAGCCATGAAACTTTGCTTGCAGGTTGATATGACTGAGATGAACCTTCATATGTAAAATCAGACATTTCAAGATCATAAGACCAACTTACTAAAAATAGCAAGTTTCCATAAATAGCAGCTCTACACAAGATAGCCCTTATTGAATACAAAAACAAAAATATTTTTGGGTGAGGCAAGATTGCTCTTACACCTAGGATGCTCCTGTATCAGACACCTGGGGTAATTTAAGAAGTGACCCTGTCATGACTTAGGTGTGCAGAGGAAAACCAAGATAGTTAACCTTCTCCTTTGTTAGCCATGATGAATCTTCAATAGGTCATCCTTTCCATTTGACCAAATACTCTTCATATGTCTTATTCCTTGTGCTTCTACCAACACGACTGTCCAGTATGTCTTCAATCTCCTTGATATCTGAACTGGTTGCTGGAATACTCCACTATGCTGCTGCAACCTCATCTTCAACACCTCCTTCATGATACTCTGTCAAATCTAAAATGTTAAACACTAGTGAAATATTCAGCTCAGTAGGCAATTCTACCTCATATGCATTTCTTGAATCATGCTTCTTCAGTATCTTACATGGCCCAAACTTCTTCATTTTCAACTTGTTATATGTACCAACCGAAAATCGCTCCTTCCGCAAATGAACCATGACTTCATCTCCAACATAAAATTCTTTATGCCTCCTTTTCTCATCTGCCTTAGCCTTGTACTGCGCATTCATTTCGGTAATATGCTTCCTCACCTCCTCATGGATGTTCTTCAAATGTTCTGCAAAATCCTCAGCTTCAGCACTACTTATTTCTCATTTATCTATCTTTCTCAATTCAGATGCATTTCTTGGACTACTTCCATATACAATCTGGAATGGTGATTTACCAGTGCTCCTGTTGACAGAATTATTGTATGCAAATTCTGCCTGTGGTAAAATCAAATCTCATCCTGTTGGCTTATCTCCAACCAAACATCTCAGTAGATTTTTCAAACTTCTATTCACCACCTCTGTCTGTCCATCAGTCTATGTATGATGTGATGAACTGAACTTCAAATCTGTCTTCAACTTTTTCCACAATGTCCGCCAGAAATATCTAATTAGTATCTCTATCTGAAACTATGGTCTTTGGCAAACCATGTAGTCTCACCACTTCTCTGAAAAACAATTCTACTACATGAACAACATCATTAGTCTTCTTGCAGGGAATGAAATATGTCATCTTTAAAAATCTGTCAACTACTACAAAAATTGAATCATGTCCCCGCTGTGTCCTCGGTAAACTAAGAACAAAGTCCATACTAATATCCTCCCAAGACTTCTCTGGTACAGGTAATGGCTGATACAACCCTGTATTCTGCTTCACTCCTTTTTCCATCTTACATACTCTATAACTTTTTACAATCTTCTTCACATCTTGCTGCAACTGTGGCCAATAATAATTCTCACCAACCAAAGCAAGAGTTTTATCATGACCGAAATGTCTAGCCAATCCTTCACTATGCTTCTCTTTGATGAGATTCTCCCTCATAGAACTTCTTGGAATGTACAACTAACTCCCTGTAAATAGCATATCATCCTAGATGATGAAATCCAGCCATTTCGTCCTGTCTAGAGTAACAGGTTCTGTACAAGCTTTCCAAGCTTCACCAAAATTAGGATCCTCTAGATACAAATTCTTGAGTTCCTTGAACCCAACCACTTCAATCCACATCTCTATTAGTAATAGTTTCCTTCTGCTAAGAGCATCCACAACTGTATTAGACTTTCCACTCCTATGTTTCAAAAAAAATGTATAACTCTAGAAAAACTCAACCCATTTCAAATACTTCTGATTCAACTTTCCTTGACTATTCAAATATTGCAAAGCTTGATGATCAGTATAAAAAACAAACTCCTTAAGAAGTAGATAATGTCTCCACTTCTTTAATGCCTAAACTATAGCATAAAATTCTTGATCATGGACAGAATATTTTCTCTTGGCATCATTTAACTTCTCACTGAAATAAGCAACAGGTTTACCTTCTTGGCTCATAACAGCTCCTATTGCAGTACCACTAGCATCACAATCTACTTGAAACACCTTATTAAAATCTATAAGTGCTAAAATAGGTTGTTCTGTAACTTTTTGTTTCAACAATTGAAAACTTTTTTCTGCCCCATTAGTCCACTTAAACTCTTTTCTATCCCCTTTCATTGTTTCAGTCAAGGGTCCACAAATACTACTAAAATTTTTGATAAACTTTCTGTAAAAGCTAGCCAAACCATGAAAAGATCTTACCTCAGTAGCACTCCTTGGAGTAGGCCATTCAAGGATAGCCTATACCTTATATCGGTCCATTTTTAGACCTTCTGCTGAAACTACAAATCTCAAATACACTAACTCTTTCTTCACAAAACTGCACTTCTTCAAGTTAATTAATAATTTCTCATCTTTCAGTTTCCCAAACACCATAAAAATATGCATCATATGCTCCTCCAATGTCTTGCTAAAGATCAAAATATCATCTAGTTAAATAATGACAAACTTACCCAGAAATTCTTTCAGAACCTCGTTCATGAGCCGCATGAAAGTGCTCGGTGCATTGGTTAACCCAAAAGGCATGACTAACCACTCATACAGTCCTTCCTTTGTCTTGAAGGTAGTCTTCCATTCATCTCCTTCTCTGATCTGAATCCGGTGATATCCACTCTTCAGATTTATCTTTAAGAAATACACAGCTCCACTCAAACAGTCCATAATATCATCCATTCGTGGCAATGGAAACCTATACTTGATTGTGATCTTATTTATTGCTCTGTAATCTGTACACATCCTTCATTCTCTATTCTTCTTTGGTGCTAATACTATTGGTAGAGCACATGGACTCAGGCTCTCCCAAATCAATCCCTTCTATAACAACCCATGTACTTGTCTGTTCAACTCTTCACTTTCTACTGGTGTCATTCTGTGTGCTGCCTTGTTTGGCAAACTGGCTCCTGGAATCAAATCCATCTGATGACTGATCTTCCTTACCGGTGGTAATCCATTAGGTACATTATTAGATACATTATCCTGAAACTCATTCAACAAATCTACAACCTCTACAGGTACATCTTCTACTTCTTTTTTACTAGCTTTTGGAATTAAAGTAAAACACACATGCTCATGCCTCATACCATCTAGAAATTTTCTTCCATCAACAAAGGTTATTCTTGCATTACCACATACCTTTTCTTCGGTCTTTTTCAATGGCTTTAGCTTATGTCACACTCCATCCTTTGTTAGGGAATAGGTATTCGCATGACCATCATGTACAACACATCTGTCAAACTGCCATGGTCTATCCAACAACATATGACATGCATCCATAGATATTATATCACATAGTACCTCATCTTGGTACCCGCCAATCCGTAACTTTACCAGGCACTGTTCACTGACCATGACCTTGTGGTCATCCTGCACCCAGGCAGTCCGATATGGATGTGGGTGTTTCTGTCTCTTAAGCTTTAACTTTGTCACCATCTCTTCTGACACCAAATTGTCAGTGCTTCCACTATCGATAATCACATCACAACATTTACCCTCACACTTGCATATAGTGTGAAACATGCTCCTCCTTTGTTCAGGTTCATTCTCACCACTCAACAGGACTCTTTTGTTAATCAGCGTTTCTCCTCTTCCAAAATCTTCAGAACTTGATGATCTAGCATCTTCATCTACATGTGCAACTCTGGCTTGGCCTTCATTTCTCCTGTCTGTTCTACCTTGGTGCTGAGGACATTCAAATGCCCTATGACCTTCTTCTCCATAGTGAAAACATGTTCCACGAAAGCCTCCTCTTCCTAAACCTTGTCCTCTTCTTCTTCCTCTTTGATCTCTATTATTCTAATCTTGGAAATGATTGGAATTGTTTCCTCTCTGATTCTGGCTGCTACTGGCCTCATCCTTCTTTTTCAGATCTTCATTTCGGCCACCATACGACCATCCACCAGATCTTCCACCATGACCTCTTCTATTTTTTCTGCTCTCAAACTTCTTGTTCAGCTTTTCCTCTACTTTTAGGGCAAACTGGTATGCCTCCTCAATACTGTTCATTCGAACCAGATTCAACTCGTCCTGAATGCTTGGCCTTAACCCATTAAGGTATCGGGCAACTTTCTCCTTATCAGCTTCTGCATGGCCTGTTCTGATGAGGAGTCGATAGAACGCCTCTGTATACTCCTGAACAGATCTTCCTGCTTGCTTCAAAATTTATATTTTCTTTAGTAGGTCAAGTTCATAATCAACAAGAATGAACTATCGCTTCAATTTATCCACCATCTGATCCCATCTTGTGATTTTATCTTTCCCTCTTCTATTTCTCTTTAATTGAATCTCTTGCCACCAAATCTTCACATGAACTTTTAGTCTGGCCTTTGCAAATTTGACTCTATCAGGATCCTGAACATCTTTATACTCAAAATATTCCTCACATTCATTGATCCAGTCGATCAATTCCTTTGGGTTAAGATTTTTAGAAAATGTAAGAACCTCAATCTTAGGTCTTTTCCCAATCTTGAAAATCACCCAAAAAAGTCTTTCTTCCTCCTAGTTCACAACTTCGGCTTCTCCTTCTTGATATTCTTCTTCGGCTTCATCCTCACTTTCATCTCTAACATTAAGATTCATTCCTTTACGAATCTCTTCTTGCAATGCTCGCACTTGTCTCTGCAGCTCTCTAACCTCAGGTGTCACAGCACCAGCTCTTCCGCCACGTTCTCTTCATGGAGGCATTTTCATGATGCACGCTAAAACCCTAACCACGATCCTGGTGCAAACTGTCTCACAGTCGGCGATCTATTTACACACTCAGAAATTCCTGCTCTGATACCACTTGATGAAGGGTGCTCCCCTTAATACCACAAACACAACAGAAATAGAGAAAGAATAAAAATAATATGCAAGAACAAAAAATTGGCTTCTTATTATCTCCACAAATGTGAAATTACAAACTTTCAGAATTACAATATGCAAAGCCACATGGGCATTCGCTTACAATATTCTGTAGGATAAAGCCTCGAATCAATACCCAGATCTACTACCCAGAACTTCCCTAGACAACACTACGGGCCTTCTTTATATAGGCAATTTTCACCACCCGAGAAGGTTCTAGAAATTTAGCCCTTAGGGCCGACCAAACTTAGAATTATTTTATTTTACAATTTATTACATCAAAGTTGGCTCAAAATGAGTTTTGAAACCCAAACAGAAATTTTGAAGAAAAATTATTTTTCGCCATTTCAGGTGACCCAACTTTCGGAGACCATAAGTCATCACTAGTTGACCCGATTGACTATTATAACCCCATTCTAGAAACGCCACGAAGCACTTTACAGGCTTGATCAACGCAAAACACTCATCACTCAAATTTTCAACCTCATCCGGGGCCTCTAAAGCCTTCTAAACTGAGTTCAAAGTTTCTGTACCCTGCTGCCAATACCGAAAATCTTCAATATCTTCAAAACTACACCTGATCTAGCCATGAAACTTTGCTTGCAGGTTGATATGACTGAGATGAACCTCCATATGTAAAATCAGACATTTCGAGATCGTAAGACCAACTTACTAAAAATAGCAAGTTTCCATAAATAGCGGCTCTGCACAAGATAGCCCTTATTGAATACAAAAACAAAAATATTTTTTGGTGATGCAAGATTGCTCTTACACCCAGGATGCTCCTGCATCACAACCCCTTTTAATCGGTGCGATAGGAATATTTTTGGGATTAGTATAATCCCAAGCTGGACCAATGTAGTAAAAAAAATGAACCACAACTATCAATGGCAGTTGAGGAGGCTTTTCACCATCATTATATACAATTGCTTTGATTTCTCCTATAGCACCATTAACCAAGCCTGTCTGGACACATAAATTAGTACATAGCATAACTTGATTCCCTATACATAAAAGAATGTGAGATTGAAGTTGTTCTTCATCTACATTTGAACTTCCAAAATATTTTTGTTGTTCTACTATTGAAAGAGCCATAGGTTGATGTAGAGATAATAACATGCGCTTATTATAAAGACCTACCATTTCATTTGTTGCAAAAAGGTGTACTTTAGAATGAAACTCTTCTTGTTCCTCTTTACTGAGAGTAGTACTTGTCTGTGACATGAGTAGGGTGCAATCTTCATTTGTTGGTTCTGCATTACGCCAACTTGCAATGGCAGTACAATTTGTGTATGTTTTTTGTGTTTTTTTTGCAAGTGCCCTTAATGGTGTCATAATAGCGACGCTATTGTCATAATTGTGACACCCATTTGGTTATAAACAAAAAAAAAAGAAAAATGAAGTGTCATTTGTAATTTGTAAATTTGAAGAGCTATCACGAAGACGACACTGCATTTCTGTGTGGCATGAAGAGGGCATCTAAATTTGGTGTGCGCGAGCGAAGAGGCCGACACCATTTGGGAAGAGAGCTCACTGGCACTTGAGGTAGGCATTCAAGCTTTGTCTTCTCATTAACTCAATTTCAGTGGCATTATTTATTTGATAGCATTGTTAATAGTGGCATTATTTACATCTTAATTAGCATTTGGAATGCTCGATGACCCGCGAGCTTTGAGAGCTAGGGCATCATTGCTATTACCTTCAAGGCATTGTGTGAAGTGTTTGATCTCTCTTTATTTGTTTTTCTGTTGATATTCACTATGTGGTACTCCTTGTTTGTGATCATTTCATGAGGAAATGTCTTGATGGCTCGCGGATTGCAAGTTAGGGTACCATACATTGTTTATGAGTTCACTGTTTAATACTTGCATTGTTTACATCTTATCATTTGGAATGTCTGATGACCCGTGAGCTTTGAGAGCTAGGGCATCACTTCTATTACCTTCAAGGCATTGTGTGAAGTGTTTGATCTCTCTTTATTTGTTTTGTTGTTGATATTCACTATGTGGTACTCCCCACTTATGATCATTTCATGAGGAAATATCTTGATGGCTCGTGGGCTACAAGGTAGGGTGTCATACATTGTTCATGAGCTCACTGTTTAATACTGGCATTGTTTACATCTTTTCATTTGGAATGCTTGATGACTTGCAAGCTTTGAGAGCTAGGGCATCATTTCTATTACCTTCAAGGCATTGTGTGAAGTGTTTGATCTCTCTTTATTTATTTTTCTATTGATATTCACTATGTGGTACTCCCCATTTATGATCATTTCATGAGGAAATGTCTTGATGACTCATGGGCTGCAAGCTAGGGCATCATACATTGTTCATGAGCTCACTATTTAATACTAGCATTGTTCATGAGTTCACTATTCAATATCTGGCATCATGAAAACATATATTAATACACTTACTATTTTGAATTTAAGCTCGGGCATCATGCAATGTTATTGCTGTCATTGCATGCTTGCTGCTGTTGTGCACCATATATTGTTTTATACATTGTTTATTTCATTAAGACTGTGAGCTTGACATTTGTAATGTATTTTTTATTATTGGATCAATGCTACCATGTTGTTGAGTCTGTGTATGGCTTGACTATGCACATGCATAATTGTAGACGAGGATCAGTAATATGGTGCCAGGCATTGCTTAGATCCTTTAGATCTAACCCCATCTTTTCCTTCCTTATAGGTTTTGGATCATACAAGAGCATACTGGATTGAACCCTGGGTCAACATGTCGTTACTTCAGGCAATGTCTGATACCTTCATTATTTATGTTCATCCACTTATGTATGTTTGCATTCATTCATATTCTTCTAAAAGTTGGCTATTAGTGACCATATAGGACCATTCTTGATGTTTTTGGGTCATTTGATGAAAATATGTAAATAGGGACATCAATAATAAAATAGGGATATCTTCATAGGGATATATTAGGATTAATATCGTAAGTAAAAATATTACACGGTGACATTCAGATTAAGTACATTTGCATTTTCTTCTAAAAGTTATTTTCCTTTTATAGTATATACAAGTTATTTTATATATATACATGTAATCTTTAGATGCAAAAATTTATTTTCCTTTACATGTATCTTTGCATGAAATGAACACAAATTAAACAAGATCATCTAATAATGCAAACTAGGGTACTATAGTCATTCATCTAGTAATTAGTTCCCCAAACCATTACTAAGGATTGAACATAAGTCTAAGTCCCCAAATCTATTGTTCTATGTGTATAAAATAATATATGGTGCACAACAGCAGTAAGCATGCAATGGCAACAATAACATTGCATGATGCCCGAGCTCAAATTCGAAGAAGTGTATTAATGTATGATCTAATAGAAGTAACCTCATTGATCATTACCTTTCACTCCTCCATCATTATAGAAGAGATAACTACCTACAACTAGGGCATCATGCATTGTTTATGAGCTCACTGTTTGAGCACCTCATGTCCCTATTTGATTGGCCAGTGCTCAAAAAGTGAGCTCATAAATTGTGACACCCATTTGGTTATAAACAAAAAAAAAAGAAAAAAGAAAGTGTCATTTTTAATTTGTGAATTCGAAGAGCTTTCGCGAAGATGGCACTGCACTTTTGCATGGCGTGAAAAGGACATTCAAGTTTGGCGTGCTCGAATAGGCCAGCACCGTGTGCCACTACTACATTTGGGGCCAAATTTTGACAAAAGTTTTTGACGGGTAACTTTTTATTACGAATTTGGTGTTTTTTTTTGGTAATAGGCCCCGATGATGTCGGTATTCTGATGGGTGCTCAATTGACCATCGGAATTCTGATAGATTCAGAGTATAGATAAAAAAAAAAGTGAAACGGCCTCATCATTTTTATTTAGATTGGATAGAGGGAGTGAGAGAAAAGGAGCGAAAGCTGAGCATGGGAGAAGGTATGTGATTTCTTCATCTTTCAAGCCTTTGGCATCATATTTGGATGCATTTCATTTTATTTGATCATGAATGCTCTCTAAAATGACCACATTCTATTGGTGTCGTGTCATAGCCAATGCTTTATCTCTATTATTTGATGTTATTGGTGTTTGTGCTCAAGGATATCGATTCACTGTATTCAAATGTTTGGATTCATGTTTGTTGATATTATTGGCATATATGTTTAATGATGCCATTGTAAATTGTTGTCACTGAAATGACCACATTCTATTGGTGTTGTGCCCTAACCCATGCTTTAACTCCATTATTTGATGTTATTGGTGCTTGTGCTCAAGGATATCTATTTTTTTGAAATGTTGACTGTGGTTATCAAATGGATAGCCTATGAGCTTCTAGCTAGGTGCCATTTGTATTGATAGCTTAAGGCATCAAATGTATTATATCATTGATAGTTGATACTTTCTTAAAAGGAAATAGGACAAAGAATGATTTTTATTTAGTTTTTATATTTTGATCCCTAAGTGGCTTACAACCCTAGAGAAGTATATGCAGATTTACGGATGCAGTTGCAGGATACATAGCAGTCAATAATTCACAATAAATCCATGCATCCAATTTGAATAGAAATTAATACAAAGAACTAGGGTCCTCCAATGGCCCAATCATCCAGACCTTGACTGTCCCCTCAACCAGTGACCCTTCAAAACCGGGTTATCATGCAGTTAGTGAGTGATTCTTCATTCTCCTGGTGAGCTTCTAGGTAGGTGCCATTTGTATATTTGATAGCTTAGGGCATCAAATGTATATTGTATCATTGATAGTTGAGACTTTGTTAAAAGGAAATAGGACAAAGAATGATTTTGATTTAGTCTCTTTATTTTGATCCCTAAGTGGCTTACAACCCTAGAGAAGTATATGGAGATTTACGGATGCAATTGCAGGATACATAGTAGCCGATAATTTACAAGAAATCCATGCATCCAATTTGAATAGAAATTACTACAAAAAAATAGGGTCCTCTAATGGTGCAAGCATCCGGACCTTGACTGTCCCCTCAACCAGTGAACCTTCAAAACTAGGTTATCATGCAATCAGTGCGTGATCCTTCATTCTCCTGGTCTGCCCTGCATCCAAACATATTGGAAATACACAATACAATGATAACAAGTCTTTCACAATCCCCCTTCCTTCAAGGAACACTATCAACCATCCCTTCCACATAGCATTTCACTATTTTATGAGTGGATTGTGCAGGAACGGTTAACATTAAACAAGGAGAAAAATCCTCAACACATCTTGGAAACCATTGAATTTAATAATAAATGAAACCTAACACCAACACTATTCCTTCCATAGTTGTAGGATACATAGCAGTCGATAATTCACAAGAAATCCATGCATCAAATTTTTATAAGGATATCCTACTAATCAATAGAAATTTTCTTAAGATGACCAATGATTATGAATTTTGATGGCAGTGTGCTAGTTCAAAAGGATAATATAAATCTGA
Organism: Chamaecyparis obtusa; assembly: GCA_027943335.1. NCBI lineage: Eukaryota > Viridiplantae > Streptophyta > Pinopsida > Cupressales > Cupressaceae > Chamaecyparis > Chamaecyparis obtusa. Next base: position 109,002 of record BSBK01003876.1, read on the forward strand.
AACAATTTTTTCTGATTTTCTCAAACTATAAATGTGGTTAAAGGAAAAATATTATGTGGAAAACCCACAAACCAAGCTAGCAAATGATTGTACATCAAATTATTCCTATATTCATTCAAGTATTGATATGCTTCAGCTACCTGACCTTTGAGCTTCATCTAGAGGAATGTGTAACTTTAAGATAGAGTTACTTCTTGGGCCTTACAATAGGGTGGAATATGATCAAGATTTGTTTAGGCTGTATCTTTGTTAGTCCTATTGTTAGGTTCTTATAGTTCATGGTTTGAATCTATTATGGTTGTGTAAGGGATTTGTAGATTCTTTTTCTAACATAATTATTGGACACCATGATTGGAACAACTAGTTGTTGGCTATTGTACACATGAATCATATTTTTTAATGGTTCTTTGTGTTCAAGAATTCATTGATCAATCTTTGAGATTTATTGTCCTAGCTTTAAAAAAGTGATAAAAGATATAGTGAGTGCTATCTTTTCCAAGTGTTTTGTGGATGCCATTATCTTCTAGGAGTAATTGCTAGAACCAAATTATGTTCTTTGCCTCTAGTAAATATTGGAGACACAACCATCTTCTTGGTGAAGGGTTTCTTCCATCCCCATGAGGCACTATTGCATGGTTTCCATTCGCTTGTAGTATACTGAACCTAATTTAATACAAGTGTGCTCTATTTTGGGTTCCATAATTCATGGCCCCTACACTGTGGTTTTTAGCCTAATTAAGATAGGCCTACCTTTGCATATAATAAGAGGCCAACATGAAACAAACATCTAGAGGTTAGGGGGTTGTTCCTTGTCCATAATTTATAATTTAAGTGTTAAGTGATGATGGGTATATCGTGTAATTCATACCTAGTGTGTCTCTTTCTTTCTCTCCACATTTCACAATAGGAGTATATGTTATAAAATACTAATGAAATCAACTATAGGTCAAATCTAATCAAAATTGCAATATAAAGATTAAAATAGATCTTGAAGAAATATGGGAACCATTTTTTCTAGATATTGTACAAATGAAGAGAATACTCCAAAGAGGAAATGCTTCAATGTGGAACAATTGAAGGACAATATTTTACTTTTATATGTACATCTGCAATGTTTTTGATATATTTCTGAGATAACAAAACCATAGAAAGCATATCATATAGAAGAAAGTAAGAATAATGATCATACTTTGAGATATTGTGGAAAATTAAAGGAAAGAATGCTTGGTGGGGTTATCATGCAATCAGTGAGTGAGCCTTCATTACCCTCTTCTAGTGACCCTTCAAAATTGAGTTTTTATTTAGTTTCTCTATTTTGATCCCTAAGTGCCTTAAAACCCTAGAGAAGTATATGCAGATTTACGGATGTAGTTGCAGGATACATAACAGTTGATAATTCACAATAAATTCATGCATCCAATTTGAATAGCAATTAATACAAATAACTAGGGTCCTCCAATGGCCCAATCATCTGGACCTTGACTGTCCCCTCAATTAGTGACCCTTCAAAATGGGGTTATCATGAAATCAGTGAGTAATCTTTCATTCTCCTGGTGAGCTTCTAGGTAGGCACCATTTGTATATTTGATAGCTTAGGGCATCAAATGTATATTGTATCATTGATAGTTGAGACTTTGTTAAAAGGAAATAGGACAAAGAATGATTTTGATTTAGTTTCTCTATTTTGATCTCTAAGTGGCTTACAACCATAGAGAAGTATATGCAGATTTACAGATGCAGTTGCAAGATACATAACAGTTGATAATTCACAAGAAATCCATGCATCTAATTTGAATAGAAATTAATACAAATAAATAGGGTCCTCTAATGGCCCAATCATCGGGACCTTGACTATCCCCTCAACTAGTGACCCTTCAAAACTGGGTTATCATGCAATCGGTGAGTGATCCTTCATTCTCCCAGTCTACCCTGCATCCAAACATATTGGAAATACACAATACAATGATAAAAAGTCTTTGAAAATCACCCTTCCCTCAAGGAACACTATCAACCATCCCTTCCACATAGCATTTCACTATTGTATGAGTGGATTGTGCAGGAACAGTTAACATTAAATAAGGAGAAAACTCCTCAACACATCTTGGAAACCATTGAATTCAATAATAAATGAAACCTAACACCAACACTATTCTTTCCATTCACTTCTACCAAGAATAAAGCATTTAATCCATTCAACATTACATATAATCATTAGATAGTTACATTTCCTGACTGTGTAGAGGAACAGTCATGACCAAAATGATCAAAACTACTTTCACCCTTGCACAAGCTATTCCTCACTCTTAATGAGTTATAAACATGCCATTGTTTCAGTTTTGCTTGCGAGTTATGATAATTTTTGTAAACATGTCATTGTTTCAATTTAGTGTATTCATTTTTGTCAGACAAATCTTCATTGTCTTCTGATTGTCTTATTTATATAGTAGCATGTATTAATTGGTTGATAAATAAAGAAGCATTTAGACAATCAGAAGACAATGAAGATAATTTTAAATGCATCTAACACAATTTTTTTTTACAAAACTGAACCAATGGCATGTTTACAACAAAGAAATAGAGTGATAATAATATGCTAAAAATTGTATTCTATTTAATACACGCCAAAGGACTAGTCCCAACAATTCTTAAACATACTTTATCTGATATGATGAATTCTTAAACAATTAAGGTTGAAGTAGACATAGTTATCACACAATTTTTTTGTGTGGTACAAGGAAGATTTGGCTGATTAAGAGTGAGACCGTCTTTAGAATCTCATATAAATTTGGCTGATTAAGATGAGAAGAAAAACACAATTCATTAGTTAAATTTTTCAATTTCATGTATTTTTTCTCCTATTTATTAGGTGCATGAGTTGAAGGTTGAATGTAAGAGTCTTATAATGTTGTGTTACCTTAAATCTTGAGTTTTTGATACTCTTATGATGATCTTTCTCAACAAGTATTTTATTCCTTTTTTTTTTTTTGAATAACATATTGGGCAAATACAAAATTGTGTACTTCTATAGGACACTTAACACAAAATTGAAGCATCAAACAAGACTTGATCAAGTTGCAGGTGGAATGTGCACTCAAATAGTAAGTAATGTAGAATAACAAAATAAGTAATCTGTCATGTCTACATTTTGTTATTTTCTAAGATTACATCCATGTTCTATATTCACGGAATGGTTTAAAATTAAAATTTACAATTCGATAAAAGTATTGACGGGTGTTGTTCCCTACACCCTCAACCAACAACTTGCCTCTATTTTATTTTGATTTACAAACTACTATATTATTTGAATATCTTTCTTTCTTGCCACAATAGGAAAGAGTTTGAGGTGGAAGACTACATTAATAGAAGTGTTTCAATTTGGTATACTATACTACAACATTATTTCATAACTAAGTTTTCAATTTCTATATATAATTAGGTTATAGATAATCTAAGTGAAGAAGCATCATGTTAGACAATCCAAGTGAAGAAGGTAATGGGGATGCAATCAATAGATTGTGGTCAAACTTGAAAAGAAAAGGCGATGGAAAATGTTATTGTCCCTACAATAATTGTAAAGGCTTAAACATTAGAAGATTGCTAATCAAAATAGCTAAGAGACATTGTAGGGATAATGGTCACATTGAAGGAGGCTTTGATTATCATGAATTGGTAAGTTTTTTATTATATTTATTTAACAATTAATATATATATATGAAATAACCTAATGATGAGATCATTATCATGGTTTATTTGTGTTCATCATTTTAATATAGGTTGACCTCCCTAGGGGAGTACGTGATATGGACCATGGAGGTGCGAATATTGAGAATATGGCTTTGGAAGTGGAGGATCATGGAGGTGCAAATATTGAAGCTAAAGATTATGATCCCATGGAAGATGACAATGATGCGCCAGATGATGGTACTAATACATTGATCCATGACACATTTGGTATTGGCGCAACTGATGATGATGATCAGGATGATGTTGATGTCATCCATGATATACCTCTACTCGAGAAGGCAGCCACACCCCTTTACGAAGGCTCCCAAACAACTCTTCTCTCTGCTGTATTGTTTTTGTTGAACTTGAAGGTTATGAATAGTTTATCCAACACAACAATGTCACGTATGCTACAGTATGTCATATATGTCATTATAGTAATTAAATGGTGAAACATGTACCATAAATATTGTTAATATTAACAACATATATTTTTTTCTATAGATTGATAGGTGAGTTCTTGTTACCACCATCGAATATTATCCCTCGCTCATACTGAGAATTATGTGCGACTATGAAAGATATTAGAATAGAGTATCAAGCAATAGATGCTTGTCCCAATGATCATATTATTTATCATAAAGAACATGAATTTGCAACAGAATGCCCTGAATGTCATACGAGTAGATATCGAACAGATCAAATAACAAAAAAAGTGCCTCACAAGGTTCTTCGTTACATCCCCATTATACCACGTTTGCAAAGATTATTTAGGTGTAGTAGCTTGGCATAATTTATGGATTACCATGCACGCAATAGGAGTCAAGATGACATTATTCGAATGCCTGTGGATAGTTCTATATTTAAGGACATAGAGGAAAAGTGGCCGTACTTTATCAAAGAACCTCAAAATTTCAAGTTTTCAGTGGCAGCGGATGGTGTCAATCCATTTGGAGAGCTAAGATCTGTTTGTATTGTTTGGCCTATTTTTGTCATCAACAATAACATTCTTCCATGGATGTCAATAAAGAGGGAGCATATTATGTTGGCAATGATTGTTCCAGGTATTTGATCATTTAATAGTTATCTGCATGTAATTATAAATCTTGTAGTAAAATAGTCACAATAATTATGTAATGTTGTTGTTCATTCAATCGGGTAAATACCAAGTTAAAGATATGAATATTTATATTGAGCCTCTTATCGACGAGTTGGTGGAGTTATGGAAAGGTGTCACTATGTATGACATCTCTAGACCAATAGGAGACAGACAATTTCAATTCCATGCAATGCTTGTATGGACAATACATGATGCCCCAGGGCTAACACATTTTTCTGGTATGTTATGGTGAATTCAAGTTGCACATGATAATTCTAAAAATAAAAATTAACATATTTAATCCAATTGTATCATTACCTTGTAGGTCTTCAAATAAAAGAAAAATTTACATGTCTAGTTTGTGGTCCAAAGATGAAATCTCGTTATTCAAAAAGTTTAGGAAAGTAGGTGTTTGATGAGTATAGACACTTTCTCCACAAAAATCATAACTATCGAATTACCGAAAAACATCTTTTCAATGGGAAAGAAGAGACTACATCTAAGCCACGGAGAATGACACCTCACTTATGGAAGTTGGAATATAATAGAATTAATTGTTAAGGTACTACCCTTCTACCTAATGGTTTATGTTTGGAATTTGAATATTTTTATTGTGGTTTTTTTGCTAATTATGTGATTGATGATCGTGAATGTTGTCAAGGCAACACTACTGAGCACCTTCCAAAGGGACTAAAGAGTTATCCCAGACAATTTAGTAGGTTGCCCTACTATGAGTAGCTGCTTGATGTGCATTTGTTTGATACTATGCATATTGGAAAGAATGTAACATAGACATTGTGGAAGATATTGGATGGAAGGCATGACAAAGAAAAAATTGTCACAATTTGTAGCGACATTCATGAATCCAATCATGCAATGAAAAATTTTATTGAATCAAATAGAAATGGAGAATGAATTAATACAAGTGCCCTTCCTTGGTTATTAACAGAACAACAAGGTGATGCCATAAAATAAGTCATATGAAAAATTTAATTTTCCACAAGATTTGCTGCAAACATAAGCAGTACCATATCAAAGAAAGGTGAATTTGGGCCAGGGTTGAAAATGCATGATTGACATACCTTCATCAAGGTAAGTCATGTTCTTTTGTATTTACAATATATTTGTAAACTGCATGTACTTCTCATTGTATTATATGAGAAAAGAATGACATGATTATTTTTATAATTATTGTAGTATGTGCTACCCCTATCTCTCCCAAAGAACTTCGAAAATAACATTAAACAAGTGATATATGATCTTGAAAAATTCATGAGGTAAGCAATGATATCTGTTCAATTTGTTGTATATATATATATATTGTAAAGTCTCATATTTATATATTTTTGTGTCTTGAATGTCTTGTAGGTGGTTGTCATCTAAAGAAATCCATAGAGCAGATATAAAATATTGGAAGAGAAGAATTCCTCTTCTAATGTGTGAAATGAAAAAGTGTCTACCTTCAACCTTTTTCAATGCACAAAAACACTACCTCATACACCAAGTTGAGGAGATTGAAATGTGTGGACCCGTACACACTCGGTCAATGTAGATGGTTGAGAGACACTTGAAATTTTTAAAGGCTTTTTTTTTGCAAAGAGCACGTCTTGAGGGTTCTATGGTGGAGGGATATATGGTATACTAGACTATGGTGTATGTTACTGAATATCTTCCTAAGCTTGCAGCAAAGATCCATATAGATCACATTTGGGATCTCGACACTATTAGAAAATTTGAAGGGGAGTACTTGGTGGGGGAAGGAAGAATGAGGAAAGTGAGAGGTAATAAATTATAAGATGTTATTGTAGCTGTTAATTAATTCTTAATCTTCAAAATTAATCAATTGTAAGTCGTCTATTTATTTTTTGTACAGCTGCTCGAGAGTGGGATGCAATACATTTGTATATTGCAAACAATCAAGATTGGATGACGAAATGGATTGAACAATGTCATCATTTAGGTTGGACATTAACATGGGAAGTTGTGTCTTCATTGGTTAATGAAGCTCATCGTAATGGAGATCCAAATGTTACCCAAAGGGAAATAGATTTAGCACATGGTTTAAAATATTTCCAAGTACATATAAATTTGTTAATCACTCATACATTTATGAACTCTCGATGCATTAATTTATACATGTTTTACATATTTTTGCAGGTCAAACACCACAAGGCTATGTTTTGCAATGGTCATAAGTGCAGTCTTTTAGGTGACTAATATTTCATCTAGAAATGACTTACATCCTCAAGAGTCCGAAAATCGATACTATGACATTTTGGATGATATACTTGAGTGTGACTTTAATTCTTTTAGATTAGTTCTCTTCGTCGTCAGATGGTATAGGCTATGACTTAATCAAAATGATCTTGATAGAACTATTATTGAACATTACAATAAATTTATAATGATTAATACAAGGTGGTTTGAGCCAGTTGGGGATGAACCCTATGTTCTTCCAAGCCAATGTGAGTAGGTATTTTACTTAGAGGTTCCACATAAATCAGGTTGGTCGTTTGTTGTTAGACATGATCCAAGAGGAAGGCCAATGAGGTATAATGCGATGGAAGAAGATTGTGAACAACTAGAAGATGATGTAGATGATGATCACGAATAACAGTTAATCGATGATGTTCCTGACGCAACTTTTCTTGAAGAAGAAGATGATGACGATGATGATGCTACTGATGATGATGATGATGATGATGATGATGATGATGATGATGTTGCTGATGATGATGTTTTTGTTGTTGTTGTTGTTGATGATGATGATGTTGATGCCGATGATGACAATGATGATGAAGATGAAGATAATGACGGTGGTGGTGATGATGTTGACATCAATGATGATCATGGCGATTAGTTGGATGAAGAAGAAGATGAATGACATGAATGAAATGTATAGCTATGTGATCACTGCTTAATCTATTTAATATTGATTTCTTGATAGAAATGTGCAGTTATGCAATCAATGCTTAATCTAATTAATTCATGATGTACTTACTATGGGATGCTTATGGTTTTTAATGTACTTACTATATGGTTTTGAGTATATGTATCATGAGTTTTTTAGCTAACATTAGATAATTGAATTACATATGTAGGTACCCAGACTACTTTCACAAGCATCCCACATAGTCTCATGGATCCACAAACTGACCTCGATGTTGTTGATGTGACTAGATCAGGTAAAGAGCTATACGATTATGGCCTGTAAAGTATTGAAATACTTTAAAATGTTTAAAATGTTTTTAATTTAACCCTTTTATATGTTATTGTAGATGACCCCCCTTTGCATCAATAGAGAACTAGGTGTGCATTGAGATCTAATGAGAGGGTAGATGATCATGATGATGATATCGATACTCATCTTAACAATTATATCTTAAAAATTAGAAATCAAAAGAAAAAAAAGAAATGATTGTCATCTATGCACCTTAATTGATAATGACTGATTTTTATATGCTAATGAATTTAATTATGTGGTAGTGAATGTTCATAAATTTTATAATGTGTTAATGAATGTTATCGTGTGATAATTAATGAATGTAACATTTTATTAATGTGTGAATGAATGTTATCGTGTGATAATTAATGAATGTTACATTTTATTAATGGATGAAATAATGAATGAATGTTAGATGTTAACGGGGAATTTAGAGTGATGTTAGGGGGGGGTGGGGCCAAATGAGCTTCCACCTTCACGTGGTTGGCCCTGTTTAGTACAGAATATAAAACTATTCTCAAAACAAAGTGAAGCTCAATAAGTTTGTTCCTTATATAGGGTCTCAAGTGTAGCTTTTATCCCACTCTCAAAATTGTAAGGCTTCAAGTGGTGTTCTGATATTGGTTTCTCCATCTCCCATTGACATCTTGTCTTTCTCCTAAGAACTCTCACCAAGCTATGATACATGGATGAGAAGATGTCCCTTACAGGCTACACATATATAATATGGTAGATCTAGGGAAAAAATATACTACAACATAGAATGAGACAACTTGAATCTATAGTTTCTTCATTCACAATGAAAATTTAAATTACAAGCCATATTTTAGATTTAATATTCATAGTTATCTTCATCATGATCATAGCCATCATGGTCAGCATTTGGCTCAACTTCATTTGAACCACACTTCATGTCAGGTACCATTATAAGGCATGGAGTGTGGTCATACCCATGTTACCATAATAATGAGTTAGCCTATAAAATTATGAATAAAATACCTCGTGTATCATATTTATAATACTATAGGTGCACCTGGGATTGGCCCAAGCACCCAAGTTCCTACCAAAGGAACCCAAGTCAAACCCAAAGGAGAACAAAAGTAGAATCGGAACCCAGCCTCAAACAAAGAACCAGATAACTTGGTTTTTTTCTAATTCAAGTTTATTTCTGAATTCTTCTCCAATTCCAACCTGATTATTCCATATTTTGTTTTCCAATTTTCCTTCTTCCTCGCTCCAAATTCAAGGATCGCCACCCATGACATATGTTGTTATTTCCTTTTACTAATTGTGCTATTTCAAGGATCACCACTCATGACTTGGTTAAGATGATGAATGCTGGCAATACCTTTATTACCAAGGAATCACCACTCGCCATTAATGAATATTAATGATCATTTTTTCCTAAGGGTAATCGATGTTTGTGTATGCTGATCACCCAAGTCTTTGGCTATGATTTGCATGCTGTGAGGTTTGTCAGAAGTGAGGGTATGACATGCTGGTTGGATTATAACATATTGACACTTACACCATGAAGAAGACAAATGATTAAATAGAAAGAGAGGACCAATTGAACCATCTTGTGGTTAGTCTATATCACATTGAGAAACAACGTCAAGACTCGAGAATCAAAACAATAAAAAGTTTCTTCAAGACCATGAATGATCAACAACATTCCATTAGAAAACAAAACACTAATCTATATTATCATTAAGCCATAAAATATGTTTTTAAAGTTTAGAAGCATCACAAGAACTTTCAAGAAACATAGTACTATGTAAGGACCAAAACGAATACCCTCCAAATGATTATGATTATGTTGATGTCTATAATTTATGTCTAATTATTATGATGATGTTGATGTTGATGTCTATAATTTATTTCACTTACTGATGCTTGCCTAGATTGAATTTTGAATTGCCAGGCTGGAGAACGCTTTCAAAGTTTAGGGTCTGTTCTACATGATACTCTTAGTTACAGCTCAAATGCAACTCAACATATTTTTTATGCTGGGCAACCCACTGTAGAAACTCATTTGCAGTTGAAATTTAATGCTGTGAATCTTGGCATTGTTAATGTTATTACTTTTCCTCACGTTTCATATTTGTGAAAATGTTTCTTGGCACTATCTTATTCTTATTACAATGTTCTTTATTGTGGGGCAGGAGGTCAATCTTCATTGTCTTCATTGTGGGGGATAGTGAAGATTTCTCTGACAAATAGCAGGTCTTCTTTAGTATCTTATAATAACATGCTAAACTGATAAAGGTGTTATGGGCATTTAATCTGCAATTACTAATAGACTAAGCATATTATTACTATGCTTAATGTTCCATTTAAATGCATTTAACACAAAAAAACAAATTTACAAAACTGAACCAATGGCATGTTTACAACAAAGATGTGTTGAGGAGTTTGCTCCTTGTTTAATGTTAACTGTTCCTGCACAATCCACTCATACAACAATAAAATTCTATGTGGAAGGGATGGTTGATAGTGTTCCTTGAGGGAAGGGGGATTTTGAAAGACTTGTTATCATTGTATTGTGTATTTCCAATATGTTTGGATGCAGGGCAGACCGGGAGAATGAAGGATCACTCACTGATTGCATGATAACCCAATTTTGAAGGGTCACTGGAAGAGGGGAATGAAGGATCACTCACTGATTGCATGATAACCCCACTAAGAATTCTTTCCTTTAATTTTCCACAATATCTCAAAGTATGATCATTATTCTTTTTTTTCTTCTATATGGTATTCTTTCTATGGTTTTGTTATCTCATAAATATATCAAAAACATTGCAGATGTGCATATAAAAGTAAAATATTGTCCTTTAATTGTTCCACATTGAAGCATTTCCTCTTTGGAGTATTTTCTTCATTTGTACAATATCTGTAAAAAATGGTTCCCATATTTCTGATGCAGGAGCATCCTGGGTGTAAGAGCAATCTTGCATCATCCAAAAATATTTCTATTTTTGTATTCAATAAGGGCTATCTTGTGCAGAGTTACTATTTATGAAAACTTGCTATTTTTAGTAAGTTGGTCTTACGATCTCAGAATGTTTTAATTTTACATGTGGAGGTTCATCTCAGTCATATCAGCCTACCAGCAAAGTTTCATGGCTAGATCAGGTCTAGTTTTGAAGATATTGAAGATTTTTAGTATTGGCAGCAGGGTACAGAAACTTTGAACTCAGTTTTGAAGGCTTTAGAGGCCCTAGATGAGGTTGAAAATTTGGGTGACGGGTGCTTTGTGTGGCTCAAGCTTGTAAAGTGCTTCGTGGCATTTCCAGAATGGGGTTATAATAGCCAATCGGGTCAACGGGTGATGACTTATGGTCTTTAGAAGTTGGGTCACCTGAAATGGTGGAAAATAATTTTTCTTCAAAATTTTTGTTTGGGTTTCAAAACTTATTTTGAGCCGACTTTGATGTAATAAATTGTAAAATAAAATAATTCTAAGTTTGGTTGGCCCTAAGGGCTAAATTTCTAGAACCTTCTTGGGCGGTGGAAATTGCCTATATAAAGAAGGCCCGTAGTGTTGTCTAGGGCAATTCTGGGTAGTAGATTTGGGTATTGACTCGAGGCTTTGTCCTACAGGATATTGTAAGGGAATGCCCATGTGGCTTTGCATATTGTAATTCTGAAAGTTTGTAATTCCACATTTGTGGACATAATAAGAAGCCAATTTTTTGTTCTTGTATATTATTGTTGTTGTTTCTCTATTTTTGTTAAGTGTTTGTGGCATTAAGGGGAGCACCCTTCATCAAGTGGTATCAGAGCAAAAGTTCTTGAGTGTGTAAATAGATCGCCGATTGTGAGGCAGTTTGCAACAAGACCGTGGTTAGGGTTTCAGCGTGCATCACGAAAATGCCTCCACAAAGAGAACGTGGTGGAAGAGCTGGTGCTGTGACACCTGAGGTTAGAGAGTTGCAGAGACAAGTGCGAGCATTGCAAAAAGAGGTTCACAGAGGAATGAATCTTAATGTCAGAGACGAAAGCGAGGATGAAGCCGAAGAAGAATATCAAGAAGGAGAAGTTGAAATTGTGAACCAGGAGGAAGAAAGACTTTTTCAGGAAATTTCCAAGATTGGGAAAAGACCTAAGATTGAGGTTCCTACATTTTTTGGAAATCTTAACCCAGAGGAATTGATTGACTGGATCAATGAATGTGAGGAATATTTTGAGTACGAAGATGTTGAGGATCCTGATAGGGTCAAATTTGCGAAGGCCAAATTGAAAGGTCATGCGAAGATCTAGTGGCAAGAAATTTAGTTGGAGCGAAATAGAAGAGGGAAAGATAAAATCACAAGATGGGATCGAATGGTGGATAAATTGAAGTGACAGTTCATTCCTGTTGATTATGAGCTTAACCTACTAAAGAAAATGCAAAGTTTGAAGCAAGCAGGAAGATCTGTTCAGGAGTATACAGAGGAGTTCTATCGACTCCTCATCAGAACAAGCCATGCAGAAGCTGATAAGGAGAAAGTTGCCCGATACCTTAATGGGTTAAGGCCAAGCATTCAAGAGGAGTTGAATCTAGTTCGAATGAACAGTATTGAGGAGGCATACCAGTTTGCCCTAAAAGTAGAGGAAAAGCTGAACAAGAAGTTTGAGAGTAGACAAAATGGAAGAGGTCATGGTGGAAGATCTGGCGGACGGTCATATGGTGGCCGAAATGAAGATCTGAAAAAGAAGGATGAGGCCAGTAGCAGTCAGAATCAGAGAGGAATAATTCCAATCATTTCCAAGATCAGAGTAATAGAGATCAGAGAGGAAGCGGAAGAGGACAAGGATCTGGAAGAGGAGGCTTCCGTGGAACATGTTTTCACTGTGGAGAAGAAGGTCATAGGGCATTTGAATGTCCTTAGCACCAAGGCAGAACAGACAGGAGAAATGAAGGCCAGGCTAGAGTTGCACATGTAGATGAAGATGCTAGATCATCAAATTCTAAAGATGTTGAAAGAGGAGAAACGCTAATTAACAGAAGAGTCTTGCTGAGTGGTGAGAACGAACCTGAACAAAGGAGGAGCCTATTTCGCACTAGATGCAAGTGTGAGGGTAAATGCTGTGATGTGATTATCGATAGTGGAAGCACTAAAAATTTGGTGTTAGAAGAGATGGTGACAAAGTTGAAGCTCAAGAGACAGAAACACCCACATCCATATCGGATTGCCTAGGTGTAGGATGACCACAAGGTCATGGTCAGTGAACAGTGCCTGGTAAAATTCAAGATCAGCGGGTACCAAGATGAGGTACTATGTGATATCATCTCTATGGATGCATGTCATATATTATTGGGTAGACCATGGTAGTTTGACAGATGTGCTGTACATGATGGTCATGTGAATACCTATTCCCTGACAAAGGATGGAGTGCGACATAAGCTAAAGCCATTAAAGGGGACCGAAGAAAATGTATGTGGTAATGCAAGAATAACATTTGTTGATGGAAGAAAATTATTACATGGTATGAGGCATGAGCATGTGTGTTTTGCTTTAATTCCAAAAGTTGGTAAAGAAGAAGTAGAGGATGTACCTGTAGAGGTTGTAGATTTGTTGAATGAGTTTCAAGATATTGTATCTGATAATGTACCTGATGGATTACCACTGGTAAGGAAGATCAGTCATCAGATAGATTTGATTCCAAGAGCCAGTTTGCCAAACAAGGCAGCACACAGAATGACACCAGCAGAAAGTGAAGAGTTGAACAGATAAGTACATGAGTTATTGCAGAAGGGGTTGATTTGAGAGAGTCTGAGTCCCTGTGCTGTACCAGTGGTATTAGCACCAAAGAAGAATGGAGAGTGGAGGATGTGTACAGATTTCAGAGCAATAAACAAGATCACAATCAAGTATAAGTTTCCATTGCCATGAATGGATGATATTATGGATTGTTTGAGTGGATATCACCAGATTCAGATCAGAGAAGGAGATGAATGGAAGATTGCCTTCAAGACAAAGGAAGGACTATATAAGTGGTTAGTCATGCCTTTTGGGCTAACCAATGCACCGAGCACTTTCATGCGGCTCATGAACGAGGTTCTGAAAGAATTTCTGGGTAAGTTTGTCATTGTTTACCTAGATGATATTTTGATTTTTAGCAAGACATTAGAGGAACATATGATGCATATTCATATGGTGTTTGAGAAATTGAGAGATGAGAAATTGTTGATTAATTTGAAGAAGTGCAGTTTTATGAAGAAAGAGTTAGTGTATTTGGGATTTGTAGTTTCAGCAGAAGGTCTAAAAATGGACCCAGAGAAGGTACAGGCTATCCTTGAATGGCCTACTCCAAGGAGTGCTACTAAGGTAAGATCTTTTCATGGTTTGGATAGCTTTTATAGAAAGTTTATCAGAAATTTTAGCAGTATTTGTGGACCCTTGACTGAAACAATGAGAGGGGAGAGAAAAGAGTTTAGGTGGACTAATAGGGTAGAAAAGAGTTTTCAATTGTTGAAACAAAAAGTTACAGAACAACCTGTTTTAGCACTTCCAAATTTTAATAAGGTGTTTCAAGTAGATTGTGATGCTAGTGGTACTGCAATAGGAGCCGTTATGAGCCAAGAAGGTAAACCTGTTGCTTATTTCAATGAGAAGTTAAATGATGCCAAGAAAAAATATTATGTCTATGATTAGGAATTTTATGCTATAGTTCAAGCATTAAAGAAGTGGAGACACTATCTGTTTCTTAAGGAGTTTGTTTTGTATATTGATCATCAAGATTTGCAATATTTGAATAGTCAAGGAAAGTTGAATCAGAGGCATTTGAAATGGGTTGAGTTTTTGCAGAGTTATACATTTGTTTTGAAACACAGAAGTGGAAAGTCTAATAGGGTTGCAGATGCTCTTAGTAGAAGGGAACTATTGCTGATAGAGATGTAGATTGAGGTGGTTGGGTTCAAGGAACTCAAGAATTTGTATCCAGAGGATCCTGATTTTGGAGAAGTTTGGAAAGCTTGTACAGAACCTGTTACTCTAGACAGGATGAAATGGTTAGATTTCATCATCCAGGATGATATGCTATTCAGAGAAAGTTAGTTGTGCATTCCATGAAGTTCTATGAGGGAGAATCTCATCAAGGAGAAGCATAGTGGAGGATTGGCGGGACATTTTGGTTGTGATAAAACCCTTGCTTTAGCTAGTGAAAATTATTATTGGCCACAATTGTAGCAAGATGTGAAGAAGTTTGTATAGAGTTGCAGAGTATGTCAGATGGTGAAAGGAGTGAAGCAGAATACAAGGTTGTATCAGCCATTGCCTATACCAGAGAAGCCTTGGGAGGATATCAGTATGGACTTTGTTCTTGGTTTACCAAGGACACAGCGGGGACATGATTCAGTTTTTGTGGTGGTTGATAGATTTTCGAAGATGACACATTTCATTCCCTGCAAGAAGACTAATGATGATGTTCATGTAGCAGAATTATTTTTCAGAGAAGTGGTGAGACTACATGATTTGCCAAAGACCATAGTTTCAGATCGAGATACTAAGTTTGTTGGATATTTTTGGCAGACATTGTGGAAGAAGTTGAAGACAGATTTGAAGTTCAGTTCATCACATCATCCACAGACTGATGGACAGATAGAGGTGGTGAATAGAAGTTTGGGAAATTTGCTGAGATGTTTGGTTGGAGATAAGCCAATAGGATGGGATTTGATTTTACCACAGGCAAAATTTGCATACAATAATTCTGTCAATAGGAGCATTGGTAAATCACCATTCCAGATTGTATATGGAAGTAGTCCAAGAAATGCATCTGAATTGAGAAAGATAGATAAAGGAGAAATAAGTAGTGCTGAAGCTAAGGATTTTGTAGAACACTTGAAGAACATCCATGAGGAGGCGAGGAAGCATATTACCAAGATGAATGCACAGTATAAGGCTAAGGCATATGAGAAAATGAGGCATAAGGAATTTTAGGTTGGCGATGAAGTCATGGTTCATTTGTGGAAGGAGCGATTTTCGGTTGGTACATATAACAAGCTGAAAATGAAGAAGTTTAGACCATGTAAGATATTGAAGAAGCATGATTCGAGAAATGCATATGAGGTAGAATTTCCTAGTGAGCTGAATATTTCACCAGTGTTTAACATTTCAGATTTGACAGAGTATCATGAAGGAGGTGTTGAAGATGAGGTTGCAGCAGCATAGTGGAGTATTCCAGCAACCAGTTCAGATATCAAGGAGATTGAAGACATAATGGACAGTCATGTTGGCAGAAGCACAAGGAACATGACATATGAAGAGTATTTTGTCAAATGGAAAGGACGACCTATTGAAGATTCATCATGGCTAACAAAGGAGGAGGTTAACCATCTTGGTTTTCCTCTACACACCTGAGTCGTGACAGGTTCACTTCTCAAATTACCCTAGGTGTCTGATGCAGGAGCATCCTGGGTGTAAGAGCAATCTTGCATCACCCAAAAATATTTCTATTTTTGTATTCAATAAGGGCTATCTTGTGCAGAGTAGCTATTTATGGAAACTTGCTATTTTTAGTAAGTTGGTCTTATGATCTCGGAATGTTCTAATTTTACATGTGGAGGTTCATCTCAGTCATATCAGCCTGCCAACAAAGTTTCATGGCTAGATCAGGTCTAGTTTTGAAGATATTGAAGATTTTCGGTATTGGCAGCAGGGTACAAAAACTTTGAACTCAGTTTTGAAGGCTTTAGAGGCCCCAGATGAGGTTGAAAATTTGGGTGATGGGTGCTTTGCATGGGTCAAGCCTGTAGAGGGCTTTGTGGCATTTTCAGAATGGGGTTATAATAGCCAATCGGGTCAACGGGTGATGACTTATGGTCTTCGAAAGTTGAGTCACCTGAAATGGCAGAAAATAATTTTTCTTCATAATTTCTGTTTGGGTTTCAAAACTCATTTTGAGCCGACTTTGATGTAATAAATTGTAAAATAAAATAATTCTAAGTTTGGTCGGCCCTAAGGGCTAAATTTCTAGAATATTCTCGGGCGGTGGAAATTGCCTATATAAAGAAGGCCCGTAGTGTTGTCTAGGGCAATTCTGGGTAGTAGATCTGGGTATTGACTCGAGGCTTTGTCCTACAGAATATTGTAAGGGAATGCCCATGTGGCTTTGCATATTGTAATTCTGAAAGTTTGTAATTCCACATTTGTGGAGATAATAAGAAGCCAATTTTCTGTTCTTGCATATTATTGTTGTTGTTTCTCTATTTCTGTTAAGTGTTTGTGGTATTAAGGGGAGCACCCTTCATCAATTTCTTCAAGATCTATTTTAATCTTTATATTGCAATTTTGATTAGATTTGACCTATAGTTGATTTCATTAGTATTTTATAACATATACTCCTAATGTGAAATGTGGAAAGAAAGAAAGAGACACACTAGGTATGAATTACATGATATACCCATCATCACTTAGCACTTAAATAATAAATTATGGACAGGGAACAACCCCCTAACCTCTGGATGTTTGTTTCATGTTGGCCTCTTATTATATGCAAAGGTAGGCTTGTCTTAATTAGGCTAACAACCACAGTGTAGGGGCCATAAATTATGGAACCCAAAATAGTGCACACTTGTATTAAATTAGGTTTAGTATACTACAAGGGAATGGAAACCATGCAATAGTGCCTCATGGGGATGGAAGAAACCCTTCACCAAGAAGATGGTTGTGTCTCCAATATTTACTAGAGGCAAAGAACATAATTTGGTTCCAGCAATTACTCCTAGAAGATAATGGCACCCACAAAACACTTGGAAAAGATAGCACTCACTATATCTTTTATCACTCTTTTAAAGATGGGACAATAAATCTCAAAGATTGATCAACGAATTCTTGAACGCAAAGAACCATTGACATATATGATTCATGTGTACAATAGCCAACAACTAGTTGTTCCAATCATGGTGTCTAATAATTATGTTAGAAAAAGCATCTACAAATCCCTTACACAACCATAATAGATTCAAACCATGAACTATAAGAACTTAACAATGGGACTAACAAAGATACAACCTAAAAAAATCTTGATCATATTCTACCCTATTGTAAGGCCCAAGAAGTAACTCTATCTTAAAGCTACACATTCCTCTAGATGAAGCTCAAAGGTCAAGTAGTTGAAGCATAACAATACTTGAACGAATATAGGAATAATTTGATGTACAATCATTTGCTAGCTTGGTTTGTGGGTTTTCCACACAATATTTTCCCTTTAACCACATTTATAGTTTGAGAAAATTTTAAAAAAATGCTTCAAATTTATATTATCCTTTTGAACTAGCACACCGCCATCAAAATGCATAATCATTGGTCATCTCAAGAAAATTCCTATTGATTAGTAGGATATCCTTATAAAAATTTGATGCATGGATTTCTTGTGAATTATCGACTGCTATGTATCCTACAACTATGGAAGGAATAGTGTTGGTGTTAGGTTTCATTCATTATTGAATTCAATGGTTTCCAAGATGTGTCGAGGAGTTTTCTCCTTGTTTAATGTTAACTGTTCCTGCACAATCCACTCATACAAAAGTGAAATGCTATGTGGAAGGGATGGTTGATAGTGTTCCTTGAGGGAAGGGGGATTGTGAAAGACTTGTTATCATTGTATTGTGTATTTCCAATATGTTTGGTTGTAGGGAAGACCAGGAGAATGAAGGATCACTCACCAATTGCATGATAACCCAGTTTTGAAGGGTCACTGGTTGAGAGGACAATCAAGGTCTCGATGATTGGACCATTGGAGGACCCTATTTCTTTGTAGTAATTTCTATTCAAATTGGATGCATGGATTCCTCATGAATTATCTACTACTATGTATCCTACAACTGCATCTGTAAATCTGCATATACTTCTCTACAGTTGTAAGCCACTTAGAGATCAAAATAGAGAAACTAAATCAAAATCATTCTTTTCCCTATTTCCTTTTAACAAAGTCTCAACTATCAATGATACAATATACATTTGATGCCCTAAGCTATCAAATATAAAAATGGCACCTACCTAGAAGCTCACCAGGAGAATAAAGGCTCACTCACTAATTGCATGATAACCCAGTTTTGAAGGGTCACTGGTTGAGGGGACAGTCAAGGTCTGGATGATTGGGCCATTGGAGGACCCTATTTCTTTGTATTAATTGCTATTCAAATTAGATGCATGGATTTATTATGAATTATCGGCTGCTATGTATCCTGCAACTACATCCGTAAATGTGCATATACTTCTCTAGGGTTGTAAGCCACTTAGGGATCAAAATAGAGAAACTAAATAAAAATCATTCTTTGTCCTATTTCCTTTTAACAAAGTATCAACTATCAATGATACAATACATTTGATGCCCTAGGCTATCAATACAAATGGCACCTAGCTAGAAGCTCACGAGCTGTCCATTTGATAACCACAGTCAACATTTCAAAAAAATGGATATCCTTGAGCACAAGCACCAATAACATCAAATAATGGAGTTAAAGCATAGGCTAGGGCACGACACCAGTAGAATGCAGTCATTTTAGTGACAACAATTTAGAATGCCATCCTTTGGCATGTATTAAACAGAATAGAATTTTTAGCATATTATTATCGTTCTATTTCTTTGTTGTAAACATGCCATCAGTTCAGTTTTGTAACTTCACTTTTGTATGAGTGGATTGTGCATGAACAGTTAACATTAAACAAGGAGAAAACTCCTCAACACATCTTGGAAACCATTGAATTCAATAATAAATGAAACCTAACACCAACACTATTCCTTCCATCCACTTCTACCAAGAATAAAGCATTTAATCCATTCAACATTACATTTAATCATTAGACAGTTACATTTCCTGACTGTGTAGAGGAACAGTCACGACCAAAATGATCAAAAATACTTTCACCCTTGCACAAGCTATTCCAAACTTCAAGTAAAATGAGCAATATGCTATATCAAATCATTCATATTCATAGTAACCATTTGAAGGATCATTTTGTCAATGAACCCTCTGACTGTACCCGTGCGGCAAAGAAAGGAAACCTCAAAATAGAGAAAGGAAACTTAGTAAAACTAGTCTATGTCGATGTTTGTGAGGGTACAATCATGATAAGTGCCTCTCAAACCTCTCCAAACATGTAAGATTGTCTTTAAATACTTTATTGATCTCTTCTAAACATTAACCAAATCAAACCTACATTTGAATCCACACACAATAACCCCAAAATGAAGGGTTTTGTATCCTTTAATGAATCTCAGTCACTGGTAGCGCATGGAAAGTCAAACCAGTAGTCTCCAAAGAATTCAATAAGTGACTAGATTGTATTTAATACACACTATTCCTTCCATTCACTTCTACCAATAATAAAGCATTTAATCCATTCAACATTACATATAATCATTTGACAATTACATTTCCTGACTGTGTACTAGAGGAAGAGTCAGGAAATGTAACTGTCTAAATGATCCAAACATTTGAAAACAATGAATCAATATCCTTGAGCACAAGCACCAATAATATCAAATAATGGAGATAAAGCACGGGCTAGGGCACGACACCAGTAGAATGCGGTCATTTTAGAGAGCATTCATGATCAAATAAAATGCAATGCATTTGAAATTTGCAGTCGAATATGATGCCAGATGCTTGAAAGATGAAGAAATCACATACCTTCTCTCGCGCTCAACTTTCACTCCTCTATCCAATTGAAATAAAAATGATGAAGCCGTTTCACTTTTTTTTTCATAGCCAAATCTTCCTTGTACCACACAAAGAACATGCCATTGGTTCAATTTTGTAAAAATTTTTTTGTGTAATTAGTAATTGGCAGATTAAATGCAGATAACACCTTTATCAGTTTAATTAGCATGTTATTATCATATCAGATAAAGTATGTTTAATAATTGTTGGGACTGGTCCTTTTGCATGTATTAAACATAATAGAATTTTCAGCATATTATTATCAATCTATTTCTTTGTTCTAAACATGCCATTGGTTCAGTTTTGTAGATTTGTTTAATCTGTTAAATGCATTTTTCATGAGGAGGGGTCTTGTTCTCAAGAGATTGATGAAGATTCTGCACCTCAAAAATTAATTCATAAGGTACCAATCATGTTTCCTATTCACTTATATTTTTGGATTGGTAAATCTCCTTATAAGTTTCATGTCCTTTCTTTTAATTACTATGGATGAGATATATATCTTACATTTAACATTCAACTTCTTTACATTTTAGAACATGTAGTGTGTTTTTTGAGGATTTTACCAAATCAACTTTTAACATAAACCGAAAACACCAAACTAATATCTTGCCCTTTCAACTTGACAAAATATTTGCATTTGACCAATAACTACAAGCAACTGAATGATAAATCCACATACCTGTATCTTTGTAGAATACCTGGAACATCAAAAAGATGGCTAAGTGGCTGCCGCCATGATTTTTATCTACTAAATATGGGGAAAAAAAACACCAAAAAAAATCAAATAGAAAACATGATTGGTCATTTCAGAGAGCATTCATGATCAAATAAAATGTAATGCCTTCTCTCATGCTCAATCAACTTTCACCCTCTCGTTTTCTCCCACTCCTTTTCTCTACAAATGAAATAGAAATGATTTGGCCATTTCAAAATAGTGAATCGATATCCTTGAGCACAAGCACCAATAACATCAACTATTTTGATCTGTGGGTACCCTAATAAGATTTCTTTTATTAATAAGATTACTCTGCAAGCTTGAAGAAGCGATATATTTTGGCAAATGAAGAGTAGAAAGATGATGATATTCCTGAGATCATGGATGGACACAATGTTGTAGACAGAATGGGAAGACATCTTTCTAGACTGGCCCTAGATCCTTCGACAATTGGGGTAGGATCCAGACCCAGGCTAAAAAGATGTCTTCCTTTCTGTTGTGGAATTATCCCTTCTTTGGCCTGCACTCATTCTTCTTCTCAAAAATGGTTATTTAGAAACTTTGGATACTATTTCTCATCCATGCATGAAATGTGCTAGTGATCATATAAAATTACTTTAGGCCTCCAATATTGATGAGATGTACAAGTGTAAAATGTTTTTGTGAGACTGGGATCAATTTGTGCAGTGTACATAAATGCAAGGCGGTGATTATTCTTGACGATCGACAAGTAGCTAGGACAGTAGCTAGGACTAAAGATAACATAGCTCAAGAGACCATTATAGGTTGTCTCTTTCTTTGGTCTATATTATTGACAGAATGTTTTACCTTTCATTAGCTCATCAAATCCAGGGATTTGAAAGAATTTAATAGAATATTTTCATGACAACGTATATTATTTAAGTTGACATTGCATGAATTTATCTACTTTGCGCACTTGTATACTATGAAGATGACGATAAAGAAGCATCTCCTCCCATGGCCATGCTTCTTTATCGCCGTCCTCATAGTCTACAAGTGCACGAAGTAAATAAATTCATGCAATGTCAACTTAAATAATATACGTTGTCATGAAAATATTCTATTAAATTCTTTCAAATCCCCAGATTTGATGAGCTAATGAAAGGTAAAACATTCTATCAATAATATAGACCGAAGAAAGAGAGAACCTATGATGGTCTCTTGAACTATTTTATCTTTAATGTGCATATCCATCAGTTTTTCGACACTTAATAATTAATTTCAACTGAAGTGCTATGCATTCGACAAATAAAATGTTGGAGAAAAATAATTTACGACAATAGTTCTAACAGTAATGCTATACGTTCAATAGGGAACCTGTCGGAGAAATGTTGAAGGACTGTCGCTCTTCCGACAGTTTAAGTGCCGCAAATAGAAATTTTTTGACAAAAACTTTGACATTAATGCCATATCACCAACAGGTAGATCTGTTGGAATTAGGTGGCAACTATCGTTATTCTAACAATTATAATGTCAGAAAGGATATGTTTTCGACAGTTAATTTCTAACAGAGATTGTATATTTCTGATAGGTCGTTGTGTCAGAATTATGATGGATGAATCGTAGAAAATGCCATAACGAAGCTATTGCCATGTACAATTTTTTGACATGATATGGTGTCGGTAAATCGATGAATACGTCTTCTATTGCAATTTCTTATGCAAAAATGGTGACGGACTCATCTGTCAAAATGCTGACAAATTAGCGTTGGAAATCTGACAAATGGCCGTCGAAATTTGACCCCAAATGTAGTAGTGTGGGAAGAGGGCACTGACACTTGAGGTAGGCATTTGAGCTTTGTCTATTTGATCATAAACGGGGAGTACCACATAGTGAATATTAACAACAAAACAAATAAATAGAGAGATCAAACACTTCACACAATATATGTTGCTTATAGCTCACAGTCAACTACAATAGCTCACAGTCTCAATGAAATAAAAAGTGTATAAAACAATATATGGTGCACAACAGCAACAAGTATGCAATGACAGCAATAACATTGCATGATGCCCGAGCTCAAATTCAAAACAGTATGTGTATTAATGTATGATCTAATAGCAGCAACCTCATTGATCATTAAATTTCACTCCTCCATCATTATAGAAGAGATAACTACCTACAATTAGGGCATCATGCATTGTTTATGAACTCACTATTTGAGCACCTCATGTCCCTATTTGATTGGCCGGTGCTCAAATAGTGAGCTCATAAATAATGCATGATACCCTAGCTTGCAGCCGGCAAGCCATCCACTTATGTATGTTTGCATTCATTCATATTCTTCTGAAAGCTGGCTATTTGTAACCATATATGACGATTCTTAATGTTTTTGGGTCATTTGATGAAAAGATGTAAAAGTTTCTTAAAGGTAGGCATTTAAGCTTTGTCTTCTCATTATTTCAATTTTATTTTGATGGCATTTGTTGATTTAATGGCAAAATATGAATGTTGATACTGGCATTGTTTACATCTTTGCATTTGGAATGCTCGATGACTCACGAGCTTTGAGAGCTAGACCATCATTGCTATTACCTTCAAGGCATTGTGTGAAGTGTTTGATCTCTCTTTATTTGTTTTTTTGTTGATATTTAATATGTGGTACTCCCTGTTTATGATCATTTCATGAGGAAATATCTTGATGGCTCATGGGCTGCAAGCTAGGGCATTATACATTGTTCACGAGCTCACTATTTAATACTGGCATTGTTTACATATTTTTATTTGGAATGCTCGATGACCCATGAACTTTGAGAGCTAGGGCATCATTTCTATTACCTTCAAGGCATTGTGTGAAGTGTTTGATCTCTCTTTATTTATTTTGTTGTTGATATTCACTAGGTGGTACTCCATGTTTATGATCATTTCCTAAGGAAATATCTTGATGGCTCGCGGGCTACAAGCTAGGGCATCATACATTGTTTATGAGCTCACTGTTTAATACTAGCATTGTTTACATCTTTTCATTTGGAATGCTTGATGACCTATGAGCTTTGAGAGCTAGGGCATCGTTGCTATTACCTTCAAGGCATTGTGTGAAGTGTTTGATCTCTCTCTATTTGTTTTCTTGTTGATATTCATTATGTGGTACTCCTTGTTTATGATCATTTCATGAGGAAATATCTTGATGGCTCATGAGCTACAAGCTAGAGCATCATACATTGTTCATGAGCTCACTATTTAATATTGGCATTGTTTACATATTTTCATTTGGAATGCTCGATGACCTGTGAGCTTTGAGAGCTAGGGCATCATTGCTATTACCTTCAAGGCATTGTGTGAAGTGTTTGATCTCTCTTTATTTGTTTTGTTGTTGATATTCACTATGTGGTACTCCTTGTTTATGATCATTTCATGAGGAAATGTCTTGATGGCTTGCAGGCTGCAAGCTAGGGCATCATACATTGTTCATGAGCTCACTGTTAAATACTAGCATTGTTTACATCTTTTCATTTGGAATGCTAGATGAGCCATGAGCTTTGAGAGCTAGGGCATCGTTGCTATTACCTTCAAGGCATTGTGTGAAGTGTTTGATCTCTCTTTATTTGTTTTGCCGTTGATATTCACTATGTGGCACTCCTTGTTTATGATCATTTCATGAGGACATGTCTTGATGGCTCGCGGGCTGCAAGCTAGGGCATCATACATTGTTTATGAGCTCATTGTTTAATACTAGAATTGTTTACATCTTTTCATTTGGAATGCTTGATGACCCACAAGCTTTGAGAGCTAGGGCATCATTTCTATTACCTTCAAGGCATTGTGTGAAGTGTTTGATCTCTCTCTATTTGTTTTGTTTTTGATATTCACTATGTGGTACTCCCTGTTTATGATCATTTCATGAGGAAATGTCTTGATGGCTCGCGGGCTACAAGCTAGGGCATCATACATTGTTTATGATCTCATTGTTTAATACTGTCATTGTTTACATCTTTTCATTTGGAATGCTTGATGACCCATGAGCTTTGAGAGCTAGGGCATTGTTGCTATTACCTTCAAGGCATTGTGTGAAGTGTTTGATCTCTCTCTATTTATTTTGCTATTGATATTCACTATGTGGTACTCCCTGTTTATGATCATTTCATGAGGAAATGTCTTGATGGCTTGCGGGCTGCAAGCTAGGGCATCATACATTGTTCATGAGCTCACTATTTAATACTGACATTGTTTACATCTTTTCATTTGGAAGGTAGGCATTTCGAGCTTTGTCTTCTCATTAAATCAATTTTAGTGGCATTGTTTACATCTTAGCATTGTTAATATAGTGGCATTATTTACATCTTAGCATTTGGAATGCTCGATGACCCATGAGCTTTGAGAGATAGGGCATCATTTCTATTACCTTCAAGGCATTGTGTGAAGTGTTTGATCTCTCTTTATTTATTTTGTTGTTGATATTCACTATGCGATACTCCCCATTTATGATCATTTCATGAGGAAATGTCTTGATGGCTCACAGGCTGCAAGCTAGGGCAACATACATTATTCGTGAGCTCACTATTTAATACTGACATTATCCATGAGCTCACTATTTAATATCTGGCCAGGCCATGTAAATGGTACCAGGCCAACCCAATCAGCCCAAAAAAATGTGTCATGTTTATCTTCGTCAAATACACTCGTTCACCATTTTGTTCTTGTTCTTCACACAAATATTGCATCAAAAGTAATTGTAAACAATGATTCAAAGAAAAAAGAAACAACTACAATAGATCAGACCCCAAAAGAATATAGTCAACTACAATAGCTCATAGTCTCAATGAAATAAATAGTGTATAAAATAATATATGGTGCACAACAGTAGCAAGCATGCAATGACAACAATAACATTGCATGATGCCCGAGCTCAAATTCAAAACAGTAAGTGTATTAATGTATGATCTAATAGAAGCAACCTCATTGATCATTACCTTTCACTCCTCCATCATTATAGAAGAGATAACTACATACAACTAGGGCATCATGCATTGTTTATGAGCTCACTATTTGAGCACCTCATGTCCCTATTTGATTGGCCGATGCTCAAACAGTGAGCTCATAAATAATGCATGATGCCCTAGCTTGCAGCCCGCAAGCCATCAAGATATTTCCTCATGAAATTATCATAAACAGGGAGTACCACATAGTGAATATCAACAACAAAACAAATAAAGAGAGGTCAAACACTTCACACAATATATGTTGCTTTATAAGATTTTATTAAGACTAAATATATTGTTTTATTAGCTCACTGTTTGAGCACCTCATGTCCCTATTTGATTAGTTGGTGCTCTATTTGTTATATTGATGCTATTAGATCAAATAGGGACATCAGTAATAAAATAATACACTATGTGGTACTCCCTATTTATGATCATTTCATGAGGAAATGTCTTGGTGGCTTGTGGGCTGCTGCAAGCTAGGGCATGATACATTGTTCATGAGCTCATTGTTTAATACTAGCATTGTTTACATCTTTTCATTTGCAATGTTTGATGACCTGCGAGCTTTGAGAGCTAAGGCATCATTTCTATACTTTCAAGGCATTGTGTGAAGTTTTTGATCTCTCTTTATTTGTTTAATGGCATCTATCATTGTCCTATGCATCTAATGCTACTACTGATGTTGTTTAATGGCATCTAATGCATTTAATGCTGTTGTTTAACAGAATCTAATGAATTGACTGCCATATAATGGTGTGATCCTCTAATTTATAACTTCCTCTATGTCTGTTCAACTAACTTAGGTGGTTGGAAAATTATATTAAGACTAATTAAACATAAAAACCTCTTTTTCCTCCTTTTACAAGTGATCGTTGTTATTCAAAAATTTGAATTAACAACATTGCAAATGAAGCATTTCTTAAGATTTTTTAATCCTAAGACCTTGGGATATGATTTAAATAAACTTATTAAACCTTATTAAAACCAAATCTAAACTATTATAAGCTTGCAACTCAAAAACTCATCCTAGACTCCTAAATTGGTCCTAAGGCTTATTAGGCCTTTAAGGGCTTATTGCCAATTTATTACAGGTATTAACCTTATAGGTCATTATAGGCTCCAAAATTCTCTAATTGACGTCATTGGATATCTTCATGTTCACTGATGTCTTTTTGATCTCCATAGGTTTTGTGAACTCCTTATGTGCTCTAGGTGCCCTTGCACCATGATGAAGTAATAATGCATTAAATGTCTTACTTATCTCCCTATTCAATTTTAATTTTATAGTGAATTCATGATTTATAATTCAGTTGTAGCAGCTCAATGTGTTTGAACTCAAGAGTACCCCTTACTTGGTTTCCTACAAAGCTTTTGGTGAAATATGTCAAAAAATGAGAAGCTATGAGAAGGTGACATGAAGCTAATGAAAGGAGGCATCTCCAATTTGTTTTACAAATATACAGATTAAGGATCATGTCAGATAATACAAGGGAATTCGATCAAAATAGGGAGACAATCACTAGATTGTTGTCTAACTTTCAAAGAGAAGTCGATGACAAATGTTATTGTCCATGCAAGAGTTGTAATGGCTTAAAGACAAGAAGAATCAAAATCAAAACAAAAAAAAGACATTGTAGGGAGAATGGTCACATGAAAGGGGGGTTTGATTATAATCCAGTGGTAAGTTGTTTGTTATATTGTTCACACTTAATATACATATGAACCATGGAAGGAGGTTTGATTATCATCATTTTTATATAGGCTGATCTCCCTAGTGTGAAAATAGAGGAACATGGAGGTGTGAGTATTGAAGTTGAAGATCATGATCCCATGGAAGATGATGATCATGTGCCAAAAAACACCTTTGAAGATGATGGTATGAATGCTTTGATCATTGACACATTTGGTACTGGTGCTGTTGGTGTTACTGCTATTGCTAATGATGAGGATGACATTGACAATGTCCATGATTTACCTCTACTTGAGAAGGTGGACACGACCTTTTATGAAGGTTCCCAATCTACTCTTCTCTCTGTTGTATTTTTTTTGGTGAATTTGAAGGTTATGAATGGTTTATCCAACATATTAATGTCACGTATGCTAAGATTTTTCATATATGTTATTATAGTCTATATATAAAAGGTGAAACATGTACCATTAAGATTGTTTATAGTAATGACTTATATTATTTGTTGCAGATTGATAGGTGACTTTCTGTTACCACCATCAAATGTTCTCCCTCGCTTGTACCGAGAATTATGTGCCACTATGAAACATATTGGAATGGAGTATCAAACAATAAATGCTTGTCCTGAAGATCATATTATTTATTATAAAGAACACAAAAATGCAATAGAATGCCCTGAATGCCATACGAGCAGATATCAAGATGATCAAGTGACAAAAAAGGTGCCTCGCAAGGTTCTTCATCACATCCCCATTATTCCATGTCTGAAATGATTATTCAGGTGCAATAGCTTTGCACAATTTATGGATTACCATGCATGTGGTAGGAGTCAAGATGACATTATTCGAATGCTTGCAAATGGTTCATCATTTATGGACATAGAGGAAAAGTGGCCACACTTTAAAGAGGAACCTCAAAATCTCAGGCTTTCTCTGGCAGTAGATGGTGTCAATTCACATGGAGAGATGAGATCCGTTTGCTCGGTGTGACCTATTTTTGTTATAAACAATAACCTTCCTCCATGGATGTCAATAAGGAGGGAGCACATTATGTTGGCAATGATTGTTCTAGGTATCTTATCATTTTATAGTTATCTACATGTAATTATAAGTCTTGGAGTGAAATGGCCACAATAATTATCTGATGTTGTTGTTAATTCAACTAGGTAAGTACCAAGTGAAATATATAAATGTATATATTGTGCCTCTTATCGATGAGTTGTTGGTGTTATGGAATGGTTTCACTATGTATGACATCTCCTGACCAATTGGATAAAGAGAATTTCAATTCCATGAAATGCTTGTGTGGACAATTCATGATGCTCCAGGGTTGACACATTTCTGTGGTATGTTATGGTGAATTCTAGTTGTACGAGATAATTCAAATTTTAAAAATATACATATTTAATCCAATTTTATCGTTATCTTGTAGGTCTTCAAACAAAGGGAAAATTTTCATGTCCAATGTGTGGTCCAAAGATGAAATCCCATCATTCCAAAAGTTTAAGAAAATAGGTGTTTGATGAGTATAGGCAGTTCCTCCCCAGAAATCATAAGTATCGAAGTGCAGAAAGTCATCTTTTCAATGGGAAAGTAGAGACTACATCAAAGCCCCAAAGAATGACACCTCACATATGGCAGTTGGAATATAATAGAATTCAAGGTAATAACGTTCCACGTAATGGTCGATGTTTGAAAATTATATATTTTGATTGTGTTTTGCTGGCTAATTATGTAGTTGATGATCTTGAAGGTCATGAAGGCATCACCGACCAGCTTCCAAAAGGACTAAAATGTTATCCCAGAGAACTTAGTAGGCTACCCTACTATGAGCATCTACAAATTGTGCATTTGTTTGATACTATGCATATTGGAAAGAATGTAATAGAGATGTTGTGGAAAATATTGGATGGAAGGCGTGACAAAGAAAAACTTGGCAAAATTTGTAGTGACATTCATGGTTCCAATCATGCAATGAAAAATATCATTGAATCAAATAGCAATGGAGACTGGATTAATGCAAATGCTCTTCCTTGGTTATTAATAGAGCAACAAAGTAATGCCATAAAAAAAGTGATCTGAAAAATTTGATTTCCTACAGAATTTGTTGCAGATATAGGAAATTTCATATCAAAGAAAAATGATTTTGGGTCAGGGATGAAAACACATGATTGGCATACCTTCATCAAGGTAAGTCATAGTTTTTTGTATTTACAATATATTTGTGTAATTGCATTCAATTTTCATTTTATGAAATGATTAGTTGACAATTGTTGCAGTATTTGCTACCCCTATCTCTCCTAGAGAACTTCGACAATAATATCAAACAAGTGATATATGATCTTGGAAAATACATGAGGTAAGCAGTGATATTTGTTCAATATATCAAACAAGTAATATATTGTAAAGTCTCGTATTTATATATTTATGTCTTGAATCCCTTGTAGGTGGTTGTCATCTAAAGAAATCCATAAAGAAGATATAAAATATTGGAAGAAAAGAATTTGTCGATTAATGTGTGAAATGCAAAAGTGTTTACCTCCAGCTTTTTTCAGTGCACAAGAACACTACCTCATACACCAAGTTGAGGAGATTGAATTGTGTGGACTTGTACATGCTAGGTTAATGTGGATGGTTGAGAGACACTTGAAATTTTTGAAGGGTTTGGTACGACAAAGAGCACGTCCAGAGGGTTCTATGGTTGAGGGATATATGGTATACCAGAAGATGGTGTACGTTACTCAATATCTTCCTAATCTTGCAGCAAAGACCCATATAGATTGCATTTAGGATCTCGACTCAATTAAAAAATTTGCAGAGGAGTACTTGGTGGGCAACGATAGATTTAGGAAATTGAAAGGTAATAAATTATGAGATGTTATTGTAGTAAATTAATTCTTAATCTTCAAAATAAATCTGTTGTAAGTCATCTATTTACTTTTGTACAACTACTAAAGAGTGGGATGCAATACATTTGTTTATTGCAAACAATCAAAATTGGATGACAGCATGGATTGAACGATGTCAACATGATGGTCATAGATTAACATGGGATCACAGAAATTAAAAGTCTAAAATATTTGTGATCTTAGTGATCATAAGCATGTTTCATCTGCTTTCCCTAGATCTAAACTTTTTCATACACCTTACACACCTACTTTATATGATTTTTTTCCACCTCCTATATCCTATAAAAGTTTTGTCGATGTTATCCCCCAACCTAGTGTGGTGCCTTTTGTTCTTCCTCCTAAACTAGAAGAAAAGGACCCGATGTTGATTTATCCTAAATCAAACTAAATCTCAAGAAAAACCAAACATAATAATTGTTCTCGTTACTACCACCATAAATACCATACTGGAGCCTATGAGTTTGCTTCCCAAAATATTTCTTCCCTTAAGACACCTAATGATGTTTTGATTACCATTGACCAACCTATACATAAACTAAGGGAGGAAGTTAATTTCAAATTTAAGATGAAATTGAACAAACATGATAATTTTATTTGTATCTTAGATTCTATTGCAATTAACTTAGATGAAGAAGATACTCTTGATAATGATGATTTTAATGTTTCTAATACAAATGATGATATTCCTCCTATTGATTTTAATGATATGTATGAGCTTATTGATATACATGGGTTATCATATGAACATACTAACCCTTGAGTTAGTATATCTCTTTCATGCTCTCTTTTGTCATGTATTTATTTCCCTTGATTTGTCCTTTCTTATGGGTATCTCATTGTGGAAATGTCTCTTTTGGGTGCATGTATGCCTTGTTAAAGCTATTGCTCCTTTTAAGGCATTTGTAATTGCTTTAACATGGGGGAATACACTCCACTCCTTGTTTTACATTTTTCACACACACACACACACACAATGATTCAATGCAATCTATCTTATGCAAATTGGTAAGGAGACAATTCTTTCCTTATGTTTATATTTTCATTATCATGCCCTTGTGCATTATTCAATGGATCTTTGAATGACTATGATTCTTTCCTTAAGGAATGATCCCCCTTTTCTTGATCCCTTTGGATGCAATATTTCCCTTAGGACTTATCACCTTATTAGGATTCCTTAGTGGATACAATTCTTTTCTTAAGGACTAATCCCTTTCTTTTTTTTTAATGGTTTTTCTAGCTAAAACTACTTTCTATACTATTAATGTTATCTTTTGTAATAACATTTTTTCTTTGCATGATCCATAGTAATAAAATACATTACTAGGATCTCTCTCTCTCTCTCTCTCTCTCTCTCTCTCTCTCTCTCTCTCTCTCTCTCATATTGGTTTTATATTTGAAGAGGACCTAAGTCACTTAGGGGAATGATATTTCCTTGTCTCCTTGACTTTGAGAAGATCGTTCTTATTCATTAATCTAATTTAATGTGAGCATGAGCTTGTATCATACTCCCACTAAAGTGAGGTCTAAATGTACCAACCTAAAAAGTTAGCACCCATAATTAGATGCTTTATTAGAACCTTTTTTGGTGATTTTGAGATTTGAGGTCTGTTATACTTTATCCTAACAACCTGATTCCTCTTTTCCCATTTATTTTCCACCATCCTCGAACCTAGTTCAAATCTAGGATTAAAATCATAGGTATGAAATGGATCATCCATTTTGTACCTAGGTGCAAAATGGACAAGCCATTTAGTACCTGAGGTTTTTGGACCAAACCCCTATATTAGGGTGCTAGTGGGAAAATAGATCCTATAGTTGCCCTATATTATTTTTTCATATAAAAATGATGGATGAGTTATATAAACACCTAATCTCTCCTCATTTTGAGATCAATTAATATTAACAAGAATTCACAATCAAGTTTTTAACAGATCAAGAGCAATTGAGAAATTGGATTCAAGATTTGAAGACAAGCATCCAAGATCTAGTTTATCTAGTTCATTGAAGTTGATTCGAAGGAAATATTCTCCATTGTAGCAAGTTTCTCTACTATGATGACTAAGTAGAGGAATTATCAATAAAGAAAGAAGATCTTGCCATCCACATTCATCTCTCCTTCATTGCAACCAATTATTAAGCATATCTACATTGAAGATCTTAGAATGGTGTTCATATATCCATAGATTTGTGAGGGAATACTTAATTCTTATTCTACAACTCAAGTTTAACTTTAGTATTCCAAGTGCATTCAAGATTCTTCATGGGTATGAGTGATTCCAACATCCTTCCATGAATGTTTATGCAAGGTGAATCAAACATTTACCATTTCACATACTTTAGTTTAAGTAATTTCCTTTTATTTTCAAGGTTGATTCCTAAATAGGGGTTTGATGAAGGAAAACCCCCTTTACCAAACCTTTTCCCTATTGTTCTATGTTGATAAATAGGATATAGAGCCATCAAAACTTTTCTAGGAAGATAAAGAATAGTTAGAACATCCCTATAATTTTTAGGTATAAACCTAGGGTACAAAATGATTAAGTCATTAGACACCTAGGTACATATTGACTTAGCCATTGTATACCCTCCATAATAGGTTTGAATATTATTGGTAGACAATTTTTATCATTGGAATCTCAAAATAGTTATTACAAATAAGTTTTTGGGATTTCTCTTGTCTGTTATTCAGATTTGAAGTAGTGTATAAGCTCTCATATTTTATTTCTAAATACATATAAATCTTCCCTAATCTATATTTCCTATTTTTAATATAATTTTCCATTTTGAAATTACATATTTAGTGAAGGATCATTGTTCCATTCAACACTTAGGTCATCACTTGAGCCTATAGGGGCATATTCCTCTCGAATGTGCAATCTTGAAAAGGAGAGGTGATATGTACCCATTTGTATTACTTCTCTTTTTATACTACACACATAGACATATGCACACATATATAAGGTATATATTAAAATATATACTTACATATATAGATATATATCAATATATATAGATATATATAGATATATATACAGATATATATAAATATATATACAGATATATATAAATATATATACATATATATGTACATGTATGTATGTATGTACATGTGTATACACACACACACACATAATTGAAGATCATGATAAATTTGATATTAGGTAAAAAAGTTGGACACTTTCATAGTTGTTGGGTAAAGGAACCAAGATGCTGTGCAAAAAAGTGGCCACCTCCTAAAAAATTCATAACATGATCGAGTTATTCAAAATTTGAAAAAATTAGGCTTGGCAAAGCCGAGCCATTTCAAGCCACAATTTTTTTAAAAAAAAAATTAAGGTTTTCAAAACCTGGTCACGTTTTGTAAAACAAAAAATGTTTTACAAAACCCGATCAGGTTTTGTAAAGCAAAAAATGCTTTACAAAACCTGGTTGAGTTTTGTAAAGAAAACAAATCTTTACAAAACCTGATTGGGTTTTGTAAAGAAAACAAAGCTTTACAAAACCTGATCAAGTTTTGACTATCATAAATATTTTTAGAAAACCCACGTTTAACTAATTTTTCACACCAAAACCAAGTTTGAAGGAGAGAGGAGGAAGGGAAAATGCCAAAACCCAAGCGGGTTCTTCTTGTTATTGTTTTTTGTTTTCATATTGATCATTTTTGCAAGCATGCCACACCATTGAACATGTAAGAATTTGTTTTTTTAATTGTTTTTGTTTCAATTTTGATTGAGTAGTGTTTTTTGAAGTGATTTAAGTTTTTTTTAATTAACTTGATGTTATATTCAGAAAATAATCCCCGACCACAAAAGAGACAACAAAGACCTCTTCAAACACATGAAAATATTGATAATGTTAGAAATGAGAAATGAGAGAACTCTCAAAATGTATCTCCACAATAAGAAAAAAATCATAAAAACCCAAATCCACTATCAAACCCAAATTCAAACCCTTATCGTCCTGCAATAGGTCATGTTGATGCCACACAAGAGGACCTTATCAATCAACTTCAACAAAATATTTCTCAAATATCCATATTGGTTAATAGGTTGAGGTCCTCTAGTATTGAGCACCACTCATCCCTCACCACTTCCTTAGAAGGAATGGTTGATAGTGTGAATGAGGTTTCTAGGTAGGTTACAACATGAAGTTCATGGAGGGATAGATGTCGTGCCTTTTATATTGATGGGTTGTCATATGATCAAGTGAAAAAAAGAGGATACTTAAAGAAGAACTATGTGATCTTTTCACTGATCCTATTAGTAGTAAAATCCTAGAAGTAACTACAAATAAATTTCCCATGCATTGGTGTGTTCATAATAGGATGAGAGTTGCATTTTGGGATAGGTAGTATATGGTCTTTGACCAAGAACTCTATAATAATTGGGAGGTGCCTTTATATTTTTTGAGAAATCTATATTGTGTGTTTATCCTCGGTGAGAAGCCAAATTAATTTGACATCTAGAAGTTCCAGAGTAGAGGGAGAGGCTCTACACTAGATAGAGAAGGGGCCCATAGGGTGGTATAGATACAACATAGGAGGCATCTAGATAAAAAGACCATAGTTCATGTTGCGATCCTAGTAGTAATGAAGGAGTCTATATATTTGCAGACACTTCAGGAAGCTACATCATTGAATGATGTCATTATTGAGCATGGCATAAAGTTAGTCAAGGTAAAGGGTGGATCAACATGTCCACCACCTCCATCATCATTAGATGGTCCATTTGGCTCAACCCGTCCCATTGAGCATATGTGCCCCAACTATTAGGTTATATGTGCTAGGGTAGATATCGATGCGAACAAGGATGGTTTAAGATCCCATTTGTATACAAATTGTAGGAGTAGATGTCAGACATTCACTGCTGAGGATGTGGCCCTAAAAAATGACCTATTGATGATGGTGTTTTCTATAAGATAGACACAGGTATGTTTATTTTTGTTCTGACATGTTATTAGTTAATTATATAAATCTTATAAAATTAAATAAATTTTTATTTAGAGAATAAATTAAATTGATATATAAATAATATGTAATGTACAGTGCAACAAGTAATACATGCCAAAAAGTGTTTGTTTGATTAGACATGCACGGGTAGCTTCGATACCTGAGGTATAGTTTTTAAATATTCATAAAAATAGAATAATTTCTTGGTGTCAAGATATCTTTTCTTAATATGTATATTTACTTGATGTTTTATAGGGCTTGTCAGGGGTTCAGATGTCCAAAGTTGATGATGTGACTCTTTTTGCATTTGACTTTGGCCTAGAGGGCTTTGCGGTATTATATTTTTCACACCTCTTATTTATAATTTTAACTGAACCCATGGAGGATGAAGTAGAAAGTTCATCGGGCTCTACAACATGTACCCCAAGACAAAGGCTAACGTTTATCCTTCCTTGGTAACCGTAGTGTGTTGCTGGTGCTTAGGGATTGTGTTTGCCTCCTTTCTTTCATTTTTTATTTCGTGTGGTTTGTTTTTCTTTGGGGATTTTTTTTAATTTTTTATTTATTGGGCTCCCTTTATTTCTATTCTAACCCTTTCTCTGGGTTCCTCTCTGTCTTTTGGTTGAGTGTTTGACCTTGTATAGTTAGAGTATCCCCTAGATTTATTAGTATTCCTTCTAGATAGGACATTTCTTATCTAAATTTTTGCTGGAGTGAACTATTATTATACAAACCATTCCACAATATTGAAATAGAATTTACAGCATCAAATGAAGGAATAATAGAACAATGGGAATCTTTTTTAAGATCATATGAAGCATGGCATGTACGTAGAACACAATCAGATGCAGAAGAATCAGATGATCCTACAAGCCCTACAACAGATCTAGATGCAATGCAAGATACTATAACAGATGAATGGCAAGTTTTATCTCACTTACATCTAGGCATGCCTATACATTTAAATGATTTAGATATGCTTGGATATCAAGATTTTGATTCAAGAAATAATTGGTTGCAAAATAATATTACTCCTTTACAAAAAGCTACAACTACAAATTTCATTCAATCAAATCAAGAAATCTTTCAACAAAATCCAGTTATGCAACATCAAACTTATTATAAATTTTCTATCCAATAACAAAAATCATATGATATGATTATATCACATAGCCAAAGAAGTATTGTACAACAACCACTACAACTAATTGTACAAGGCACTGTTGGCACTAGAAAATCTCATTTGATAGTCAAATCAAAGCTAGTCTCACTCAATCAACACCCAATGGACAGTCACCTGTTCTACTTCTTACACCAATAGGAGTTGCAACATTTAACATCAAGGCATCTACAATTCATTCAGCTCTACGTATTCCTATCAAAGAGATGGTACAATTACAAGGTCAACAACTGGCAAAGTTACAAGAAAATCTGTATTATGTTCAATACATTATTATAGATGAAATGAGTTTTATTGGTCCTAAATTAGTTGAAAGAATTGATATGAGATTAAGAGAAGCATTTCCAAATAGCAATCATATTCCTTTTGGAGGTTGTTTAATGATTCTCTTTGGTGATTTGGGTCAACTTCCTCCAGTTAAAGATATACCAATGTATGCTTCAAATTCATATGGTGGACAATTATGGTAATCATTCAAAAAAGTAATCACTTTAGAGGCTAACTTTCACCAAATTGGTAACACACATGTTCAGGTACAATTATGTTCTCTTCTTACAAATCTAAGAAATGCAGAACCAACAATTGAAGATTGGACCCTACTCATGTCACGGACAAGTACTGCTCTCAGTAAAGAGGAACAAGAGGATTTTCATTCTAAAATACACCTTTTTGCAACTAATGAAATGGTAGCTCTTCATAATAAGCATATGTTATTATCTCTAGATCAACCTGTGGCTCTTTCAATAGCATAACAACAAAAATATTTTGAGAGCTCGAATACAAATGAAGAACAACTTCAATCTCATATTATTTTATGTATAGGGAAACAAGTTATGCTATGTACAAATTTATGTGTCCAAACAGGACTAGTTAATGGTGTTATAGGACAAATCAAAGCTATTGTGTATAATGATGGTGAAAAGCCTCCTCAACTACCATTGATAGTTGTGGTTCAATTTTTTAACTACATTGGTCCAGCTTGGGATAATACTAATCCAAAGAATATTCCTATCACACCAATTAAAAGGGGTTGCTGCCGTCAAATACCTCTGCCAATGTCATGGGCTTTAACAATACACAAATCACAGGGTTTGTCACTTGTAAAAGAAATAATTGACATTGGAAGCACAAAACGGCAAGGATTAACCTTTATAGCTCTATCAAGAGTTCATGAACTCTCAGGACTTCGTATTCATCCAACATTTAGTTTTGAAAGATATTCACGCATGCAACAAAATGCAAATGTTACAACGTAAAAAGAAGAAGAAAGACACTTAGACGCACTATCAGAATATTAACACATTAGAGTATCCTTATTGTATATTGTTCACTGAAATCACAAATATGTATACATGATTCTCAGATTATGAACTCTAAAGTTGCACAACATACAGTCAGTTTAAAACAGGTATAAACTTAGTAACAATAACCATTTGATCAGAAACTGAACTGTTTGTTGAGACTCACTAACTGTACCTTATTTTGTTGTTGCTACAACAATTATCATATACTCCTTTGGATCAAATAGAAATACAATAGAAATTTATGTTATCAATTTTGTAATAATTATGTTTAGTCTCTGAAATAGCTATTCTATACTTTACTGACATGTCAAACAGCTATGTTGATTTTGTTAATTCACTCAAATGAAGTCTGTAAGATGAAGATATAAGTACCTACAAGGCACCATGGAGTCGATTGGCCTACCATGTATTGCATATACTAAAGTCTAATTTCACTTTCTCGATCAACTTTTATTAAATTTATAATTCAATTTATGCTTATCAAGCCTAGTCAATCTAATATTATACATTTCCAAAAAGACAACAAATTGTTTTATATATAAGGCACCAAATTTTGCTATTAAAAAATTTATGTGTTCAAACATGAGTAATAAATTATGCAATACCAGTAATACAACACACCAAACTTTCAACAAAAATACATCAACTCAAAGAAATCAACTTATTCAACCAAATATTACATGTTATCAAAATATAGTACCCAAATTTACAAGTTCAGATAAACAAATAGAAACCCCTAGAATAGTCAGAATTTTTTTATATTGGAACCTTAAAATATACATCATCATAAACATTACATCAATAGCCAAGTTTCTAACATCATCTTCAATCAAATTATATGATAACAATTTACACAAACTGAATACCCTAAATCTAATAAATATGCAACCAAAACCAATTTTCATATAATTCCATCAATCATAGACACAGTAACAAGTTTACTAAATAAATCTTACAGATAAATAGACCTAAAATACTGGATATCGGATTCATAAATCATGAACAATTCATCAAAATTAATATTTTGTAAAGCAATAGAGGAGTCATTTAATGAAATCACTTCTTTGATTTCATCATTTATGATACTTATAAGATCTTTTCATATATATCATTGACACCTTTTTGTACTGCATTATAGTTCCTATCCACTTCTATAATGATATAATAATACATAAAAACACCTCCTCACTAACCATGACCTAAACAATGGTACAAATACTAGATATACAACCTTCAATTTCTTTAGCACAAAAAAAATATCACTGTTCAACCAGTGACAACAAAAAACAAAACTATTGTCTTATTTCAACATTTCCATTTTTGAAAAAATTTGTGTCTGAAAAATACCAATGTAGAAAACAAAGATTGATAAGATGAAATACACCCTTGTATCAAAATGTGTTGTTTGAATCAACCAATAAGCAATAATTTCATAACTGGATAATAAAACCTTTTTTTTTTAAAACAAAGCATTTTTCCAACAAAATAGACTATATTTGATTTGACACTTACACAGATTTAAAAAATTGTTCATTGCTTGATACAAACTGCAAATTTCTGTACAAGAATGTCTCATTTAGCCAAACTTAGTTTTCTGCGCTGATATCTTTCAAATAACAAGTTTTTCTAATAAATTAAACTTGAAATGAAACTTATGTATGTATTTGATCATCAAAAAGTCACTTACTTGGAAGCCATAAAAATTAATACATATTACTCAACCATGCCCAAATTCTAGTTTTTTATCAACACCAAATAATTCCACTTCCCATTGTTGCCCATTTCGACCTTGTCACACCATATGTTCATGTTGCTCTGTTATAAACAGAGAAAAAATTGAGATATGCCCTACAATCATGGTTGTCGCAGGATCCCAATGCATACATGTTTGCTTTGCAGATTAACAACAATCGTCTGATAAAAAGCACACTGTCAGCCTTTTTCAAAAAATTAACTGACAACAGTCACCACAATGAAAGTAAATCTGTGACAAATCTATCAAATATTTTGTTAATTAATACTCTTCCAAATTGTATACAAAATTAAATATTAGTATTTAATAAAAGGCCTCATTAAATAACTAGCCATGAAAAAACCCTAAGTGCCTTTCCTTTTCAAAGAAAACCCTAGATCGCTCTTTTAAAATCTATTTCATCGTTACTTTTACAAAATCATTTAACTTCATAAAAATACACATGTTTTAATTAATCATCGCCCCGATTCATATTCCTAATATTTCTTTACCTAGGTTTGGCCTCTTTTTTTTATTCCTAACTCTAAAAGCCCCAAAGATTTTATTATTTTGTAAGGTTATCATTGAGTTATGAATCTAATGTAAACAAAATGTGATGGTCTATAAGTACGTAGGCCCAATTTATAAAGGATCTACAGAACTGACAGTTTGTAGAAAATCCAATGGTTCTCGCATGTTCGCAAAGAAGCTTTTACATTTTTGTGTTCATGCGACAACTATCGACTTTTGACGATTAGAAGTTTCTTTCAAAGATAACTAGAAAATACTACATTCGCCCATTAAATGGTTTTTTGGGTACATATAATATAGTATTATTTTATTTTAATTTTCTTTGTTTTAATTTTTTATCTATTAGTTTTAATTAATTTTAAATATCATATTAATTAATGATAATTACTATTGTTTAAATAATCTATTAATATATGATGATTTATATTAAATAAAAATTATACTATACTTAAAATTATTTATATTAGACTATAATATCATAATATCATATTACATTATTATTATTAGTATAATTATTAATATCTTATTTATTGGAAAAAAACCATATAATTTTTTTTTAAAAGCACTGCACATATATTATCCGAGTGTCATTTAACGTCCACTTAGAAGTATTATTTCTAACTGAATGTCTTCAACAAATAATAATAAATTATCTAAGTGCTTATTCTCCTACAAATAATATATTATTTGTTGTATATTTATCTATATGTACATAATTTAGATATGTATATTAAATATTATTATAAATATGTATAAACTTATATTTTTTTAGCTTATACATACAATAATAGATTTTATATATTTTATCATATTCTATTATACAATATATAAATAATATTTTAGCTAATAATTATCTATAATGTTAACTATATTTATAAGAACAATAATATAAAATTAAACAATCATTTAACATTTTAATGATAATTCGATAAAAAAAATTATATTCTTGAGGTGAAATACAGGGTAAAATTAAACAAGCTTTACATATCACATAAATTCTTACAACTTGTACATATTAAGTTACGATCGTAATTACAAAAACATTTATTATAGCTATATTTAATTAGTAATAATTAAATATATATCACCTTTAATATTAATGACAATGTATTTCATATTATAATATAATAATTATCACTATATAGTAATATTGTTAAAATTATATTAAATATTTATTTAATATATAATGTAAAATATTATTATTAATTTTCATATATCATATATCACTATATAAATATTAGAATAATTAATATTTTTACAAATAAATTAAAATTATATAATAAATTTATCAACTATTTAATATTATTTACTATTTTATACTATCACTAACATTAGATTTTTAAAAAGAAATTATTATTAATTATCAATTAATGTTTTATAATACAAATTAAATAAAATCTTAATTGAAACTTAGATATTGTAAGTATTAAGTAATGGTGACAGCTACAAATTAATATCATTATTACTATCACAGTTATAAATTTATATCATAATTAGGTTAATTGATTACATTTTTTCTTGCAAAAAGTGATGACTGCAAACACAGCTGGATTGACAGAACGCCACTGATGAGTACAATATGTATCACTTTTTTGAAAACCCGACAATAATATTTTTGAAATTAGTAGTTCCTGGCATACAATTCGGATGCATGTCTTCATTGTATTGAATACCAATATTTCAGTTTGTATAGGATTTCAAAGACTATTGATTAACAAAATCTTTCTTAGATTTTTCACAGATGTGCATTCAATGTTTTGACCATTGTAAGCTAATTTTTTATATAATATCAATGTCGTCGGATACAACAACTGCCATTCTTAATTTCTCTGATATATCTTGAGATTTCCCAAGTTAGTTGCATGGAATATCGAAATACTTTAAAAAGTACCTTTTCTATTTCGCACGTGTCATTGGTGAAATGTTTGACATATAAAATAAATTTATTAAAAATTCATCTTAGCATTAAAGGCTTTATCAACAGTAACATTAAAGCTATCATTACATGTCATTTATTTAAGCCATAAATAATTTATTTAAACTCGTCGTACTACATAGATAATTATTGTAAGCCTACCTCTACAGAACTCCATCACATCACTTTAATGACATTCCTCAAAATATCATCTCCTACAATTACTGTTACGAGTGCAAAGCACTCTACAACACCACCCTGTTCTTTTATAAAGTGTCAAATAATACTGATATTTCAAATACTTGTACAAAAACAATTGATAAAACATCAAAAAAACATACAATAACAGGAAACTTGAAGAGAAGCCAAGAATATAAGAGAAGACGAAGGGAAGTCACAACAATATCTAGTATTTAAACCAACTTATGGTATTTACATTCATTATTAATAATTCTTAATCTCCTTCATTTTTGGCACATTTTGTTTATTTCAATACCTAAAACTATCTAACAAAGTTCATTTAGAAAAAAAATTTGAATAATATAGATAGGGACCAATATGTACAAATCGATTTGAACCAATATAATCTGAAGAAAATGTCTTGCAACCTAAAAATATCTTGATTTGATAAATAATCGATTCTTACAATCGAGTTAATTGACTGAATAGTAAAACTATTTGATAAATTGTCCTCAAAATTCTCAAAATAGCAGAACTAGGGTTATAAATCCAATGGGATACCTTTACCAATATTTTTACTTGTTTTTAGATATATACAATAAAACAAGTCTTTCTCTAAAAAACAAAAACAAAAAATATATTTGATTAAGAGTATTGCATCGCCCTGTTCTTTTATAAAGTGTCAAATAATACTGATATTTCAAATACTTGTACAAAAACAATTGAAAAAACATCATTTAACAACATACAATAACGGGAAACTTGAAGAGAAGCCAAGAATAGAAGAGAAGACGAAGGCAAGTCACACCAATATCTAGTATTTAAACTAACTTATGGTATTTACATTCAATATTTATCAATCTTAATCTCCTTCATTTTTGGCACATTTTGTTTAGT
Organism: Chamaecyparis obtusa; assembly: GCA_027943335.1. Lineage (NCBI taxonomy): Eukaryota > Viridiplantae > Streptophyta > Pinopsida > Cupressales > Cupressaceae > Chamaecyparis > Chamaecyparis obtusa. Next base: position 152,642 of record BSBK01003876.1, read on the forward strand.
TCAATACCTAAAATTATCTAACAAAGTTCATTTAGAAAACAAATTTGAATAATATAGATAGGGAGCAATATATACAAATCGATTTGAACAAATATAATCTGAAGAAAATGTCTTGCAACCTAAAAATATCTTGATTTGATAAATAATAGATTCTTAAAATCGAGTTAATTGACTGAATAGTAAAACTATTTGATATAATATAAGGCAATATACATAATATATGGCAATTTGATATATGGAATATATGGCCTTATATATCCATTTGATTAAGTGTATTGCCTTACCAGGCGATTGATATATTTTTACTTGTTTTAAGATATATAGAATAAAACAAGTCTTTCTCTAAAAAAGAAGTCGATTCACATAATCAATTATATAAATATTGAAATAATTACTATTTTTACAAATAAATTAAAATTATATAAATATTAATTATTCTAATATTTTTATTTCATTTTAAATTAGTGATTAGTTATACAAAATTTTGTTCTTTGTAAGGCATCACATAATGACCAAGAATCAAATGGTTTTCATCTCCTTATTAATAATTTTTGAACTACATTATAGGAATGTTGCGATAGAGAACAGTTGTCAGTCATGACTTCTTTCAACACATGGACATTCATGCAATACATGAAGAAGATAGAATTTCAGGATTGCTAGCACAAGGTTTCTACAACAAAAATGACTAATAACAACTCATCTAGTATCGCAAAGAAATTTTTGCCACTTTTACAGAGATCCATATATTTTAGAATTGGAGTCTTGTCACACATGCAATCCAACACAAGTTCATCATGTCCCAAGAGAAACATGGTTTCAACCAGCATCAATAGCGTCTGAGACTAAATACTCTTCTTTGATAAATGGAACAAGTCAATTATGCATAGAGAAACTGCTTCAAACTCCACAAACTGATACTACTTCTTTACATAATCTTTGTTATCATAGTCAAATGTATCGCTTGCATTTTGCATCAAGGTTAGACACATTGTGGAACAAACAAGTCATACAATGATGGGGACCTCAGGGTTGTTACTTATCTATACCTAAACATGAACGTATAAAAAAGATTATAAGGGAACAAATACCTACATGGACCCAAACCACTTATAAACTCTACCAAAGTATTAATGTTCATACACAGAACTAGGGTATACTACATCAAACATTTGAACATCTTTACTAGTTCGATGATTTGAATCCCATGAACGGTCAACCCATGGGTTATGATAATATAATTTAAGACTGTAAGTTTTGTCAGATTGTAAAATAGTAGATCTTTACTACTTATGTATAAGGAGATGGAGGTCTACCTCCTTGAAAAAATCCACCATATTAGATTAGAATCAGAATGGTTATGATTTCAATTTTCTATACAAAATCAATCACTTTTTACAAATAGATAATCTTTATATCTTTCAATAATTAGTTATACATATATGTATGCCACCATTTGTTATGCTTAAATATAAATGATAGATTTTCTATTATTTATACAAGTAAGGCTTGTAATTTAATACATATTCCAATTTGATATTATGAGTTCATAGTGTTTTATGCATAATTTCATACTCATATTGTAGCCTATTTTGTAGCTATTTAAATCTTTTTTTAATTTTGTTTTTGACAGTTCAATATTTCATGTTTGATGTTTCATACTTGAAGTTTTAACTTAGTTTTTTTCAAAGAAACTTAGAGACTACAATGACTCTCTTAATCGCCAAAACTTTGTTGACTTATCTTAGTTTAATGCATAATATTCAACCTTTAAATGTGAAGAGGAAACGAATATAGACTATTCTTTAAATCACTGTAATTTTTAATACATTTTGATGTACTTTCTGTTCAAAGTCACCCACAATAGCCTATTTCATTGTCTATGATATATTTATCATTTATTGAATTCATTCTTAGTCTCTCAACTAACATTACATCATAATCTATCTGTTTTCAACATTTATACATAAGTTTGTCTTTTATAGCTTTGAAAACCATATCAATGGTTGTCCTAAATCTACCACACTACAACTATCACGAACGAGCTTGCATTTTGAAAACCTCAAACACTAAAAAAAACTCTCAAAGAAAATTTTGGACCTATCCACTTAGCAAGAAGGTTAGTGCTGCACATGAAGTCTATGTTTACAAAAAATGTACAGACTATACATTATAACTTATGTACTAATGTAAAGTTGATATTGCAAGGAAACAATGACTGCGGTTACTTTAAGTGGGCAGATGATGTCTCAAATGCATATGTCACACCATTGGCACCAATTGTCAATGAGACTCATCAATGTAGCTTGCTCAAGAGGCCGCTATGACTGAAATTGTGTCAATGGCAAATGTTGAAATAATTTATTTACAAACATTGCACACCATATTAATTACATTTATTTGTATTTTAATTATGTTTGTTTGCTGGAAACATATATAAATATAAACTTCCAATGTATGACAATTTTTGTGAAACAAAATATGGACATGTAACTAGTTTTCAATTGAATAAAATATAACTGCTAACTTGCTCAAACATTTTTCATATCAATATTTATATATGTAGAAACTTCTTTCTAATGTTGTTATGTAAAATATTAAGTTTCTACTTGAATTTACCTATCAATAAAATAAAATTAAAAAAAACAGCAAATTTGATTAGAATTTTCAAATTAAAATTTGTAAGAAAATAATTGTATATTATAATTTTCATTATAATAAATTAATAATACATACTTTGATTTCAAAGATAAAAGGTTTTTGGCATGCATAAAAAATGTTAATTTAACAAGAACATTAGATTCAAACAATTTATGTTTCACTGTGTATGTACAAACATGTTATGGCCTTCGTAATATTCTTTTGAACTACAGTTTACCTTCTTATATTTATTGGATATTTTTGAATGACAATAAAGTTGAGAAACACCAAAGCTCATGCACAGCTGTTTAAACTTTTCTAATAAATTTAGTGACAAATTTTATTGCACTTATATATCTAATAATTTTAACAAAATTAAAAATTTATATGAAATATAAACATGATAGAAGAGCTGTATAAAATGCTCTTTGGTTAAATAGGACCATAATGATCAAAACTTGAGTTGAAGATAATTGACATACTATAAATGAAAGATAATTAGTTCAATGTAAAGTATATGTATGTTGTCATTCATAAATCAAGTAATAAAGTCTACAATTTTTCTCTTTGATTATCTCCATTAAGTCACTAAAAACATTAAAACCATTTTACAACAACATGTCCATTAAAATTGAACAACAACCACATACTTAATCTAACTTCATAATCTATAATAATTACTCTGATCTTTAATCATTTCAAAGAATGAATTCAACCTATTCTCTCTCGACACCAAATTATCCAAAATTGAGTCTATGCTGGCTACTTCTGAGCAAGTAATCTAAAAATTTATATACAAAGACCAAGTATAAAAGCTACTTTTGAACTACAGTTTAACTTCTTATATAGTTATCTTTGGACAAAAGTAATGGCATAATGATACAACTTCTCATTATCTCCATTCTGTCGCTCCAAAAATTAACTCAACATACCTGGCAATCATTACTTATAAGACATCTTCTTTCAGTGGACAAGAAACTCAAAGCATAATTTTTCAGCCTTTAAAGTATGCTTAAAATAGAGTTTACTTGTAATATTGAACGCATCTAATAATATGTTTGTGTATATATGTTTATTCAACAATAAACTATATCATGTTAATGTTATGTTGTTTCAGATTTTAGGAAATATATAAATGTTTTTAGATCTTTTAAAACTATGTTGTACTGATATACTGAATTTCTTTAAATCTTTATATAATTTACTTTAATATTATTATATGATTACATTTTACATTATTATTCTATTTTGTCTAATAACTTTCCATTTATTTTCTATGAATACAATATGCATAGATCTTATAAAGAATCAATATTTCCAAATTAAACATTCTAAATTAACTTTCAAAATGAACTATCAAGACATCTTCTTTCGCTAGACAAGAAACTCAAAGCATAATTGTTCAGGCTTTGAAGCATGCTTAAAACAGAGTTTACTTGTAATATACATACCTGACAATCATAACTTACCTTGCATAATTGTCAATCATTACATACCTGCCATTACTTTTGCCCAAACACAACTCTATGATTCATAATTGGACTAATACAACTTCACTACTTTTCTCTCAAATTATGTCCATTAAGTCACTAAAAACATTAAAACCATTATACAACAACATGTCCATTAACATTGAACAACAACCAAATAGTTTATCTAACTTCATAATCTATAATCATTTCACTAATCTTTAATCATTTTAAAGAATGACTTCAACCTAGTCTCTCTAGAAACCCAATTATCCAAAATTGGGACTATAATGCCTACTTCTTTCTTAAAAGAGATCAAAATGTCAAACCTCTGCTTAGAAATTTTATAAATTTCTAATGGTTTTACATTTACAATAAAGTGTAGAATGGTAAATTTTATTCTTTTTTCATATCTCTTCTTCTGTCTTTGTTCTAGATGTCTTCATCACCCATGGAAGGGGGAAGAGGGTTAAGGGGATATTCAATAATAGGACTTGAAGATGAAGGTCCAGCAGGTGAAGAAGAAATTTGCAATTGCCCTGCTGCTTGAATTGGCCCTTGCTCATCCAACCTCTTCTTTAAATCTACAATTAATTTATCCTTCTCATATACTCCCTATCTTAATACTCCATAAGCTTTTAGTATTGTTTCCAGCCTTATTATGAAGTCCTCCTTTTCCTTGGCTTCCTTTTCTACTACCCTCGCTATGAGCTGGTTTGTTGCTACCATCATATCTAATGCCTCAACTATAGAAGAGTGAGTGACACTTTTGACTATGAGGCTACCACTGACATCACTCGTAGTATTCTACTTTGATTTTTTTTTTCCATTCTTCTTTAAAGAGCACATGACCAAGGCTTGATGGTCATTACTAAAAGAGAGTCCCTTAATGCTTTGTTCTACCTCCTCCTTGGTCTTGTGCATAGGTGTGGTCTATTTCCAGACTGCATCTAGGACCACTGCATCAGCTATATCCCATTTTGGGAGGATAAGAAATCCTGAATTTCTCACCAGATGTCTCCCCTGTTCTAGAGTGTTTGTCTGAAACCTTTTTGTCATCTCCTTCCTTACTTCAGTTTCTATGATCTTGAGGTCCATAGATTTGTCACAGATGATCATTAAATGTTCTGACTCTCTTTAGCTAATATCAAATCAGACATTGCAATATCAAATCCACAATATAACAGACAAACTAAAAATTCATTCAAAGATGACGATATAAAATAAACTAGAATCTAACATCATCTTCGGCCAAATTATATGATAAAAATTTACACAAACCAAATGCTTTCAATTTGAAAAATATCCAATTAAAACCAGTTTACATATAATTAAAACAATACTATACTGAGTACCAAGATTACTAAACAAATTTCATAGAATACCATCCCTAAAATTCTATATTTCAACATCATAAATGATCAACAATTCATCAAATTCAAAAAATTTCAAACCAATAGACAAAACATTTACATGAATATACAAGTTTCTAACATGATCATGACCCAAACTGTATGATAATATTTTACAAAAACAAGATGTCCTTAATCTAAAAAATATCTGATGAAAACCAGTTTTTGTATAATTCCATCAATACTACACAAAGTACCAAGTTTACCAAACAAATCTCATAGAAAAGCAGACCTAAAATATTGTATTTCAACTTCATAAATTATCAAATATTCATTTAACTCAAAAATATGCAAACCAAAAGAGAAATCATTTACATGAATGGACACATTATATGCATAAATAAGTAGATAAAGGTGTTTTAAATAAGACATTACAACTCAAAAATATATAGTTAAGACATTTTGGAATCCTTTGCAAAATAAGAATTAAGGCTCTCGAGTGATGGAAAAACCAAAAACTTTTGCACTCATTTACTCTTCTTTAATTGATAATTGACAACTTTGTCTGGAGATTTTCTTGATAACTTGATTGAGTTATTACAAGATATGGTGACCATCATTTCAGGCTAACCTACACCATTCATCATAAATAGTTACCAGTCCTGTGCAAATGGGCCAAGTGTCAAATATCCAACTCAAATCTTCATTCTTCATCAAGAATATCGAGGTCAACTACTAGTGGCCTTTTCTTCTTGAACTTTATTACTGTTATATTGATCCATTGCTTTGATTACACCAAGCATTTCTTGTACCTATGGTATGATAATATTTTCACTTCTTACAATTGAATATTCATAATTCCTTTTAATTGTATTAATTTGTTCAAAAATGCTTCGTGTGTTTTCATTTACAGTTGTTAATAACTCTCCAATTGCACTCAATTTGTATATATCTACTTCCTCATATGATTCTTTCCTGATAATACTTTGAAGATGAAATTCATAATTTTTTTTCATCATTTCTATATTTAGAGCATCTTCAGCATTGACTACATTAATATTGCAACCCATATCGGTAAACATCTTTCTCATATGTGTAATGCTCGTCTCAACTGTCTCAATTAGATTTTGTACTTCTTCAATAACATCTATGCACATCATTGTTTTGAATTTGATTGAAAAAATCCACTTCTGTAGAGGTGTGTCAGTGGATTTGACAATTTTTACAGTCAGAGCTTCTTCACTGTCCATATCTTGTACAGATTGCAATACCTTTTCTTTTCTACTATATATTGTTTTTTGTTGTTAAAGCATCTACAATTCTATATACAGAACACCTTTTAGGTCAATATATATTTTGTAATAACTGCCTACGTAGTCAATGAGATGCACACCTTTTGAATTGAGATATTATACCCATTCTCGTGAGAGTTTTGCCATCTTCTTGTCTTCATGCATTTTCCTGATAATTTGTTCACTCGAATGAAGTGATGCATCAAAAATATCTTTTCTCTGACTTGCTCTTTCAGAAGACATAGGACCTAATTTTTTTTGGATATAATCAGATAAATGTTTGACAGTAGATTTCAAAATGTTCTTTTCATCTTTTAATTACTCCAATCTCTCTCTTACCTCATGATGTGTTAACTCCCACATATCAACTGCACGATCATGGAATGCGGGTCCTATGTCAATTTCATTAACATCAAAATCTGCTGCATTTAGATCAGAAAAATTACTGTCTTCTTTTGGTTCTGCAACTTGTATTAATACATGTCCTGTTTCTTGATGTTTTTGAAGAGCAGCTAGTTTGCCTCTTTCCTTTTCTTTCCTTGAACCAGTACTTTCATTTATGATTTGAGAAACAAAATCTTCAGTAAGAATTCTATCCTCTTTTCTTTTTCTTTTTCTTTGCACTGTTTCTTCTATCCATGAAGCAGTGCCTAGAATTTCAGAGGTAGAGGCTAAACTTTCATCATCAAACAATTTCCTGACTATTATAGGGCTTTATATTTGATGAGCTAAACTTTTAAACTTGGGTACTATATTTTGAATACATGTTACACTACCTTCAATAAAATGTCTTTCTTGATTTAGTGGTTCTTGTTCAAAAGATTGCATTGTTGCATTCTGTTCTGATTTATCTATTTTATCTTCTTGTTCTATTTTTTTTGCTTCCTCTGAAGTGTATATGTTAATCAATGAAACTGAACCACTTCCAAAAGTCTTGCCTATAGCTATGTCTTTATCCGGTGGTTGATCATCCCCTCCTGTCATTTGTTGAATGGATTGAACTGTTCTCAGCATTGTTGCTAAAACTACTAGAACTGAAGTTGTTGTTTCAACTTCTCTTCTTGATTAACCTTGTGTGTTTGATGTGTCCTTGGTTGTTTTCTTGTATAGAACCCATTTCTTGGTTCTTTCCATTATCTGTTCCATTCTCTTTTCAAGATTGTCTAATTCGGGTTCTTCAAATTGTGCAAGTTCCAAAGGTGTCCCTTTTATTTTGGCCAAATAACGACCAGAAAATAACTTAGATTGATCATCATATAATCCTTTCACATCTATATCAATATTATAAAGTTGAATTTGTTCAACTGTGAATCGGGACCATGATCTTTCTCTCATTTAAAAGTCATCTTTATAGTTAGCCTAGAAATCTTCTAATGAAGGAACATGATTAAAACTATGACCTAGTTGTAGGTTTTGTTTTACATAATTTGAAGGGTCAAAATGATGCCTAATAACATTATATTCATCAAATTTATATCTTTTTACAGATGATTTGATGACATTCATTGCAGAAGAACTAGAAAGCATGTATAAGCACCTATCGATATTGGAAAATGAATACCTGCTTTATGACGTTCATTGCATCTATTGTTGACCTCGATAATTTGTCTGCACAACTCTATCAAAGCCATTTTATCATCTAGATATTTAGGCAATTTGTATGGAAACCCATCAAAACCTCCAATCCTAATATATGTAAATGTAGGATATTGAGTATAATAGCTTCCAAATTATATTATTGTTTGAGTAGCTACATCTGATAATCTGCATTCTAGACAACCCTGAATTTCATGTCATAGCTTCATTGAAAAGAAATCATTAACTCTTCTGAAATTTCCATAGCTATTTTCTAGTTGTATCCATGGATAGAAATCATAAACCTGAATATTTGCATCATATTAACCAACACTAGGAAGGTCATTCCCAATATGTTCACATGCTAGGGCATAGATGAGGAAAGATGACATTACAAATTTGTATGAATGCTTTACTGAAACAAGCATTTCAGTAAGCCTGTCACTTATGAGTTGTGCCCAATCAATATAAATATTATTTGAACCTATAGATTACACAAGGAAAAACCACCATTCTTCAAAATTTAGAGCTTGTTCACTCCCTCTGATTCTATGCAAAAGTACTAGAATATCAACAATCTCTTTTTTTAAATCGGTTCCATATAGGGTTTTTGGTAACTTAGAACTGACTATTCTAATGGTTTCAAGCCATCTATTTGAAATTACACCTCGTCATCGTGACCTTTTTAAGGTAAAATTTGACGCTAACAAAGAGAAATTCCATTATGTGTATTGTTCTCTTGAAGGTAAAACAAAGTACTTTTGTATTGATTCTCTGTTCAAACAAATGAGTACTTCATTGTTTTCTTTCTTTATTTCTCTAGTGTGTGGATAAAATCTTTCATTGCATTCCATAATTAGTTCTGGTACCTGAATAGCAATTGGAAATCTTATAGCTTCTATTAATCCACTATCAATGAGCCTTTGTGTAATGGGATGAACTGGTTCTGATTTAATCCTTCTGTGTAAATCATTTAAATTGTAAAAATAAAGGTTTGTATCTGTGATTTCTTTCCATGCATTTTCTATTCCATCCAAATGATCGTAACTATTTATTTTGCTAGCCATACTGTACAGGGTTATACATTGGTAACCATTTTCTCTTCAAGATATACGCAATTCAAACAATCAAATGATAGATACTGCAAGTTTATTAATTTTATAACATAATTTAATAGACATAAAACACATAAAAAAGTACAAGGAATTAATGTTCTAGTTGTTTTCAACAATTATTCTTTTCGCTTGTAGTTATCATCAATAAATTTTTCCAACTACTGTCAAAGCAATAAATTTTTGAAGAATCGTTAATCGATTATGATGTCATGCCCACTAAATATTATTGCAGAGACAAATAACTTTAAAACAAAATTCGCATTTAGAACTCACTAACAACTAAATCCGAGAGTGTTGTGTATGTTTAAAAAATTGAGTCGTATCAAATAATTATTGGATTTTGTTGTTACTGACTTCTAAATTTGAATTTTGTACTACCTAAACTCCTGCCAAACAAAAAAAATTTAAAAGTCTCAAACATCTCCACAATGACATCTTTTCGCACATTCTCTGAATTTTTTGCCGGTTATAAAGTTCATACCGAGATAATGAGAAAAGGGTACAATCCCCCATTAAATATTTATTTTGACATATCGGATTAAGCTGTTCATGGCTACTAAATATGAAATAAATTCTTTTGAGTTCTCGATAGGGTTATTAAAAAATTAATGTGTTAACTACGTTGTATAAACATTTATGAGATCGAGCGACTTTAATGATTTCTTCCCTAAATAAAACTATACTCAGCTAATCTCATCATCCATTATACCCACACTTAAGTATGGATATATCACAAAACATTAAGCGACTATGGTATAACTATTGTCGTTAGGTCTCAAAAAGTAACAAGACAACTTTATTTTCCAACAATTGCAAAATCTCCTGAAAACATCAAAATCAAGATTTAATTCAGAGATTAAGAGATTTCACATAAACCGTCACCTCAAAATTATAGTCAATGAATACTTATAAAAAGACATAACAAGCTATCAAATTCAGCGACCGTCTTTTCTTCCAATAATCAATAAGTCTTTAAAATCAAAACTGCTAGATGACTCTCTGCATAAAATTGTGAAAACGTGAAATATTGAACAACTATCATTCAAAGCTGACTCGTTAAGTCAGCAAATAAATTTTTACTAGAAAATTTATCACTGATTATAAAACACTTACTTTAGTCACAAACTCTGAATACAAAAAAAAAATGCAAACTATTTTACAGATGCTACAATCTATATATTCACTTCGCATAATGTATATAAATATAACCCCAAAAAAATATCGACGACATTTCATACATATAACTCGGAGAATAAAACCAAGTTAACAAATTATTTTTGTTAATCAATAAACGAAAACATATTTTAGAATATAAAAAAATATATATACACTATTCAATTACCTATATTTCACTAGAAACACTGAAGAGCATTTCCACATTTCTAAAAATATTATGATTCTGTATAAAAAAATTCATATCCTGAAATGTATTTTCTTTTACAATATCATCTATGCAAAACTAAATGTAAACCAAATAATTTAACAAGAACATACTTTACTGCAAATATAAACAACCTACCAAATAAAATTTAAAATCTTTTCTCCCACTTATCTTACTTTCCAAAGGTATAAGCTTTTGTCTACCTGAATTAAAACATACAAAAAAAAGATAAAAACAACGAAAACTAATGTTATGATTTATTAAGTTTAATAAGATATAAATATTATACTAATTACCTTAATTTTTTATCAGTTTGCAAACTTTTCAAATATCCTTCATTTTAATTGATGAAAATTGCGACGACATTTCGAATAGATGATTGGCATCCTCAATGCAACTTGATTTGTTGTAGAACCTTGATAATTCCAATGTTTTCTTTTTATTTGTACACAAACAGAACGTTCATATTGTGGAAAGGCAACTGGAAATATTGATACGACTTCAAATTGTTTATATTGCTTGATTTCTTTACATAGATTTACCCATTGATTTTCTATATCTTTTTTGTAAATCTCTCTGTCAATTGACATTGGCCATCGCAGAAATGGTAAAATACCTATCTTTTCAATGTCTTCTTTGTATACAAAACACTTGTTGTACTCAAAACCTTCACCTGGTTGTGCATATTCTAGCAAAAAATTAATTCCGTCAATCAAATCTTTAGGAAAAAGAGAAATCATAACAAAATGAACAGTCTGAACATTTTCACCTATTTCTAAACCCCAAGCCATTAACATAGCTGCAATATCAGCATTAACTTTCCATCAATGAGTAGCATTATGAAATTCTTCACCTAATGTCCGTTGAACAGCTTGCACAACAGATTTAGACTTGCAGAGTAATAAATTTTTAAAATATGTATGTTGTACTCTCCCAAAGAAAGCTATTTGTTGTGTTCTTGTTTGAAAAGTAAATGTAGCTTCCATTGCTAATAGTTGATTTACAGTAATCTATATTATCTGCTCTAATGATCTTTACAAGGAATTGATTTTCTTATTCATCGTTTTATAGTAATCTAAGATTTTACACATATATATGGCTATCTATAAGATTTACAAGATTATTAATTAACAAAATCTTTACTAGATTTCATATGGAAGAGCTTTAATTGTTAAAGATTGTTATAACTTAATTTCATTACTTATATCGATGTCATTTTAAGTGAAATCTGACACATTTAAGTTATGTTATATGCAAAATAATTCAGATTTAATAACAGATGTGACATGTTCTAAAATTCCAAAAATAATTTGATATCATTTTATAACAAAATCTTTATAAGATTTCTTACGCATGTACTTTAAATCTTGTCAATGTTGTCAGTATTGAACTTAATTGGATGCTTGTCGCTAAAGCGCATGGTTTAAAGAGTGATCAACTTGGCCTAACAGTATTATGACAGTCGTCAATGCAATCCAATTTTTAACAACATCACAATATTGAAAACGGGCCCGACTCGACAAGGGTCACATAGTTGCTAAGCACATGTCAGAAAATCTAACAACTGAGAGCCTTGAGATAAAGCGACAACCACAAGTTTAAAGTGGATCAAAAAGTTAGAGAATAAAATGGGAAAGATTAAAGTTCTGAGGAAATTTTATTCTAAAAAGTGACCCGTTTAAAACCTAACGATAAAACACATGGAGCGGACACTTTATAAAGGTTTATTTCACCACATGTGTTATTTGCATCCTTAGTGAATGAAAAAGTAACGTCCAAACATAACAAGGCTTATAACAATTTAGGGTTTACATCATCTTTGCTCCTTGCTAGGTCAAAAATAAGGATTATACCAATTTTCTGAAGCGTGAGGACCCAAAAAATTTATAGAACTAACAAGTTCATCTATATATTACATATTTTTTATTTAAATAATTTTTAATAATGTAACATAGCAGTATAGGTTTAGAGCTACAAATATTCAAACCTTGTTGCATTCTTATCTTAAAAAGGATTCCAAGATGTTTTAACTATAATTTTTTGAATTGTAATCTGTTATTGAGCAATGTTGAATGTTGTTCGTGACAACTAAATTTGGAATTAATAGTTACTGCCATATAAATCCGATTATCAAATACCATGCAATGAATAAAAATATTTTACTTTCTATACCAATTAAAAGAGTATTAATTAACAAAAATGTTCATAGATTTCTCACAGATGAGCATTAAATGTTCTGACTCTCCTCAGCTAATATAAACTATAATATCGATGTCATCTTATGCGGAACTTGCCACTCTTAATTTATGTGATATATGATACACTTATTAAATTGGTAACTTAATTATAAGATTTAAAAACCAATACAACTTTTCAATTTTGTTTTATTTTAAATTAAGATATAGAATGTATTTTATCAATTAAAAATTAAGATGTTGGATCATTGTACAAGTGTATATTCTTACAAATATTATAGTACAATGCTCTTAGTTTAGATATCGGATGTACATGTTCACGACCTTAAAATCTGTCATTTAATACAATCAGATTTACTAATCACTATATTCAAAACCTGCTTTCACCCATTACATTTTTTTTGGCCATTTCGGATTTAACTATTTGTGGCTACTACATCAAAAAATAAATATGTTGTAAAAATGACTTACCGAAATCCTTGTATTCGGAAAGTGTGCCTACTCAGTACAGAAAACTTTAGTCGTTAAATGACTTTATTTCTTCTGGAGACCTAGTGACTACACCAAGTAATCATAGTCACTGATAGTTTGAACCCTGTTGAAATTATTTGGAGACTGCATGACCTTTTGTCACTTAAATTTTTCCATTCTCAAACTTGGAGATTATAGTCAATCTTTTAGTTGGTGCAAAAATATTTCCTTTTAATCTTATCTCGAGACTTGGTGACAAAAGGCCATTGAGAGATCTAGTGACCACAATGAATCTCCCAGTCACTGAAGCCTGTTGACTTTTCAAACTTTATCTTAACACCTCCCGACTCACCTATTCAGAGATTCAGTGACTCAAGATAAGAAAACTCTGATTTAATTTTTATGGAGATTAAGAGACTATAGTCAAGACCACTTATTTGTTTAGAAACATATTTATTCAACTTTTTTATTTCGGTCAACACCTAACTCTATATGATTTGGCAATTACCCGACTAAAGACAACCTCCCAATCGCTGAGAAATTTACTTAACTTGAGTTTGACCCGAAGATTGAGCGACAAGGAAAATGTCAAGGTCGCTGCAACATTTTATAACCCATGGTTTGATTCTAAGACTAGGCGACCACCACCCGATCAAAATTAAATCAACGGTTGAAAACAACTAATTGAAAATCTTTTCTAAATTCACCCTCGTCTGGCGACCATGCGACTAAAGTCATCTCCATGTCGCTAGATATTTCCTTTAACTATGGTTAAGACTGGACATTGCGCCAAGACCTTTATTCTCCAAGTCACTAGAAATTTTTCTTAACCTCAGTCAAGTAATGAGATTAAATTTCAACCATCGATCAAATTAATCGTTGAATAGTTTGAACCCTGTTGAATTTATTCTGGAGACTGGGCGACCTCCTGTCACTTAAATTTTTCCATTATGAGACTTGGAGACTATAGTCAATCTTTTAGTCATTGCAAAATTATTTCATTTTAATCTTATCTCGAGACTTGGCGAGAAAAGGCTATCAAGAGATCTAGAGACCACAATGAATCTCCCAGTCGTTAAAGCCTGTTGACTTTTCAAACTTTTTCTTGAGACCTTCCGACTCACCTATTCGGAGATTCAACGACTCGAAATAAGAAAACTCTAATTTATTTTTTCTGGAGATTAAGCGACTATAGTCAAGTCCGCCTATTTGTTTATATTCTTCTTATTTTGCCAACTAACTTGGACATCTGGAAACCTGCAAAATAGACCACCAATTTGCATTTGGAGACTCACCGACCAACTGAGAACCTCATAATCGCTGTTTACTATATCAATTCTTTATTTTGTTCAGAAATCACCCAATTGAAGGTATTTTGATCCGAAGATAAAGCAACCATAGTTGTTTTGCAAAAATTAGTCATAGCAGTCGCCAACTCTCATAAAAAAAATTAAAAATTCCACTCTTAAATTAATATTCACAAATACAAAATATATTCAATACATTCAATTTTTGACTAATTTTTATATTGGTAAAAATTATTTGATATTTAAAATTATATTCAATATATATATTCATTAAACTATAAATTAAAATTTACACTTTTATATTTATATTCACAAATACTAATTATATTAAGTCCATTCAAATTTTGGATAATTTTTACATTCTTATAAATTAATCAATATTTAAATTTAAAATCAAATTATTCAATTCAATTTAAAATTAACTAACAAATTATTATTACAAAATATACTATCGTTAAAATATATAATTAAAAAAATAAATTATATATAAATTTGGAAGTCTTTCAATGATTCTCTATACTGATTTGGGTAACCTTCCCCCAGTAATCATTAATAATTTACTTCTATTTAATAATTATTCATAAACAATCGTATCTACAAATAAAAAAGGATAAAACTAAAAAATTCAATAACATAACATCTTCGGCATAAAAATTACAAACCGAATTGCAATTACTAGTTGCATACATATTATAAAATAAATTAATTGTAAGCCAAAATTTATTTCTTTTAACAGATTGAACATGTTAAAACATGTAATAAAATACAGCACATCTGTCAGAGTAATCGACCTTCTTTTCAATATTCACCTCACAAAACCTGCAAACACAAGCTTTACAGAATGAACTGTACGTGTTCAAATGAATCCAATAGCCCATACTTCATTTCTGGAGCATTTCTGGAGACAGCAAGAGCGGCAGAGTGGGTGAGTTGATCAATTGGCTCCCTCCTTGCGATTGCCTTTCTTGCAGTGGCCCGGTGGAGAGCATTCCAGAAAAAGCAGCATTGGATTCCATGCGATTCTTTCCTTCTCGGCACTCTCACTCTCCTACTCCTCACTCTCCTCAACATGCTATCCGTCCTTCTCCCCTTTCCCCCAGGAAATCTGGGGGATACTGTAGTAGATATATTGTGTTGTCCTGAGCCTGTTTCGAGAAGGATGGTTGTTCTGGCTGGGAGGGTCTCCCCCTGTGTCGTGATGGGATGTATGTTGCCCGGTCTTGCACGCCTCGCTCCTCAACCCTCAGTTTGTGGAGTGACATGGCCGCCCTCATTATAACTTGTTCAGCACCAATTCTCCATCTTTGTAACGAGATTTACGTTTTTGCAGTAGTTTATTTTTATCCTTATTATCAAACAGATTATAGTACTCGTTATGATTTAGATTTGGATTCAGAAATGCATCTTCTCCCCGCACTTCTAAAATTGTGGATTGTCGCAATTACGCTATTAGTAGCATTTGTAACTCTGATTCTTCTACTAGTTTGTGCTTCTTTGGCCAGTATCACCCTTCATAAAATTGTTTCTCATAAGATACCCATCATTCTTTCTAATTCCACTCCGCAGATAAATCCTATTGCCCCGCATTCTCATTCACAGTCACTTTGGGAAAGGGTGGAAGACCAGGTTGTCAAGTCATGGATTGTAGTTTGCACTTCCAATCCCCAATATATAATTGCCAGATCAATTGTCTCCTCGTCAGTCGCACTAGTCATTACAGTTTGTAATGGAATTCTGGTGTTTGAGGTAGTACAGACGGAATTCACCGTAAGTATTCATATGGTTCTTCATTGGTTAGTCATCCTGCTGGGATCTAGTGTCATATATTGGAGATGGATCACTGCAGTAGTATTCTTCCCAAGAAGTATGGAAAGAAAATGGGTGAGCATTATAAACTATTTTCAGATTGAGGACTTCTGGAAAAGGTATTTGCTTGAGTTGAAAGATGGGTGTAAAAGACACAGAGAAATGGGTGACAGCTACCTTAAAATATTGATGCTAAAGATGGGCCGAAGAGTGAGAGTCCACAAGCTGGTTCCTCTGATCGTATGGCTCCAGATAGTATTGGTTCTTTTCAGCAAAGCCTGCTGCTCAGTATCTCAGTTATTGCTCTCTAACAAGTACATGCGTAAGCTTGTAATGGGTTCAGCGGGACAAGGATTTCCCGATTTATATGGTGGAAAAGGCCAGCGTGAAATTGAACTGGGAAAGTTGTCATGCTATGACAAGTATTCAAAAGCATTTGTCACCATTAACGGTGAAGATACTGCTTGTCTATGGGTATCCAACAGAAAATGTATTGAAGGCATAAAGACGCAGATGAAAAGGGGTCAAGAAGAGGGCAATTCATGTCAGGAATTGGTAACTTTGATTAAGAACAAACTTCTAGCGGCTACAGATGTTCCCCTCCACGGAAGAGTGGTTCTATCAGATTGGAAGTGGAAAGCGAGTTTTATATCTGCCAATGCTCTTGTAAGATGAGAGCAGTCTCAATAATGACTCTCATAATTGAGCTTCTCCCATTTACTCAGGATGTGAAAAAGGGTCTTGGAGCTATAGAAGGTTGTTCTCAAGCATGGGGCATCCTGAACCTGGTTGAAAACCCTGACACCGAAGCTTTCTTGGTAAGTAAAGCAGCTGACAAACTATTTCAAGGTTTGCAAAAAAGAGGCAAATTGTTGCATAACCGTCCCCGAATGTTCAACTCCGATCACAATTCCTCAGAAGCGGCCAGAGTAGCGATACACAATCTCATTGAAAATGCCAAAACAATAGCTGAAGAATACCAGTACAGAACTTGGAATGAGGTAGTGGAGGGTTACAGCTTGTGGATGGTGTGTGTGAATATTGATTTTGAGAACTTCACCAAGGTGGATGGCATCATAGATGAACTAGTGAGGATGTTGTCAAATGAGATAAGTTCTTGCATGGCCAAGGCATTGGACGTGATAATGGAGGATAGTGAAAAGTGGGCAACCATGGCCATGGAACAACGCATTTGGAAAGCTGCATACATAGCTCGAAAAGTGAAGAGTATCATGGAAAATTTGGGATGGATGTTAACATGGAACACAAAGAAGGCTATTAAGAATGCGTCAGCTAATTCTACTGGATTTCCTACTCTTAGGAAGCGTCCAACTTTTCAGATTGGTTAGGACTACTACCTTAAGTTTTCTGTCCTAACCTCATCATTCTTCAATTTCAATTAATTTTGTAGACTTGTGATTGGTAATAGCATGTCCCACTTTTCTATCATGGTTGTGTAATTTCATTTTATATAATTTGCAGCGGAAAGCCTTTTCCTGCCTGATAATGTGCGTGGAAAACATTATTTTGTTTAGTTTATGTAGTCTCTTCACCAACTTATTAATTTCTTGAAGGGGAGATTTGTGAGATTGTTGTGATATTGCTATAGGATTTAGTAGTTTTTAAGTCATACTCATTGACTCATGTTTCATGAGTAGTTGTTTTCAAGAATCCATCTCTCATGAGAATGAATGGAACATTTAGCACTCAATGCATCTAGGTGAAGCTTACAGAGGTGAGGTGCCAGTACTTTCCGGGAGGTCACCCATCCTAGTACTACTCTAGCTCAAGTGCGGTTAACTACAGAGTTTCCTCCATGATTAAGCCCACTTTTCTTGCAACCCCTTTTGCAAGCTCACTTATGAGATTGTGTTTCTTTTTAGTAATATAAATGATTTTATGTATTTTTTTTATACTCATATTCTTAATCTTGTCAATGAGTGTCTTATTGACATAATATGTTTCTATTCTAAATCTTATCAATGAAGTCTTATCAATATAATATACACTTTTTAATTGGAAAAGAAACTGATGTGACAGAGCAGTAGTATAAATGACTACAACAAGTAAAATAGAAAAACAATTGTAGAAACAAGTATATCAAGCAATACTTAACAGTTGTAGCAACATCAAAACACAAGGAATGTATGTAAAAAAAGATCTGCCAACACTAACAATAAAGCTCCCAACCTGACTCTTGACAAGGAGTTTAAATAATGGCATATATTACCTCACATAAAGCACTAAACAAATAATAACTCAAAAGAGCAACAAAGAACGTTGAGATAGAATAACAATATACATGAAAGGACTAGAAGTAGTATCCAATTATAGATGATTGATCATGTCCACCATACTCAAACACGTTCTCTAGATGGGGACTATCTTCTTCCACATACACACTTTGTTGCCACTGCCTCCAACATTGAATTATCTTTAGATTTGAGTCCCTGCAATTATCTTGAAACTAATTAATTTGAGCTTGAATATTGTGAAGAGTTTCAATACACTCTGAGTTTAGCTGGGGAAACTCCTGTAGAATGTTAATATGAAGGGACAAGCTTGGACAAAGCATCTAGAGTTCACCTTGAAGAGGGAAAAAGGACTCGGAGAAAACAACAAGGCATCTAAGTCTCCAGATGAAGTTAATAATAACTTGGCTTAAAGTTTAGGTAATGATATTGTTGTGAGATGGAAGCCTGAGGAGTGCCAATTTTTGAAGACCGTGCTTGAGGAAAAAGTGTTGATAGGGTCATAAAGAGGGAGGAGTGCAATTGGTGAGCATGGCCACAAAACCACAAAGCATGTTTTATAGAGACTCCTTTTGAGCGAAATGAACAAATTGGGGATGGGAAGATGAAGGAGAAATGCTCACCAATTTGCAACTTTATGTGGAATACTTTCCGTGTTGTTAGTTGAGACTAAGCATCAACTTTTTTCCTCCAAATTTGATAGCTTAACTTGTTCCATTTTGCATGACTTAGATTGCATTTCCATTTAGAGTTGAGTTAGGATGCCAAGGAGATATTTGGAAGGAGTTGTCAATAAATAATTTTAAAAGGAAAAGATTGGATACTTTGCATGTTAGGCTATTTTAAATCCTTTAGGAAGTTGTCATGGCAAGGAGTGGACAAAAAAAAAAGGTTATTGGGGTCACCAGTTGTTGAACTTCCGAAAGAAAATATTTATCAAAAGAGAATAACTTGACTTGGGCTTTGAGTTGGTGCCATGGTATCCAATTAAAATTAGTGGGATCCCACATCATTAAAATTTTGAATTCCTTTTTGGAAAAAATGCTTTTCCTTGAGGTTTTTGAATATACCTAGAGGTTTTCCATCTTTTTGGACTAAGTGGTTCCACCAAATGGAAGAAGTACCAAAGCTGATGTCATGACTCAAGGATTGATCAAACCAGGAAAACCTATTAGAAGGTATTTTCCAAGAAAACCAAATAGAATTAAAGGGGCAAACACATAGGTTTTGAAAAAGGGGGCAAGAAGTAATTTATCTCTCAAATTAATGTGATGTCAAACTAAGCACTTTCAAGGAGCCTCTCCATCTAAAGCCCTAACAATCTAATTTGTAGTAAGATATATGGCTTGGGTATACGGGTCAATAATTCCCAAACCACCAATTATCTTTTGATTGGATGCAGTGTTTCCATGAGTATGTTGGAAGGCCTTTTTTATTGCCCCATTTAGCCCAAAGGAAACTCCTAATTAGCTGAGTTAGTTGATTGTAACATCTCTTAGAGGGGAGCCAACAAGAAGAGATGTTACACAAATCTTACTGATGAATGGATTCTCTTTTAAATCTACAACTCTTGAATCATAATACATATTGACCGGATTATCTGTTGGAGATGGTTTTAGAGGATTTACTAGACTTCCATTTTTTTACAATGCATATTGTTGTCTCCCTTCTTTGTTTCAAGATTTTTTATTTTCTTATCTAAATATTTGAGTGTTTCTAAATGCAAACCTTACATGCATAATTTGAAATCACTTAGGAGAGAGGACCTAGTATAAGAGGACCCTATATTAGTATTTCTCAAAATCGTACATGCAAATCTCAAATCACTACCAATATTCTATATCAGCTTACTTGGCATGTGCCTTTCTTATGACTAAGGTTTCATGACCACATCATCAAATATGATGCCACATCAACATGCTCTTTGTCAAGATGTCCAAAACAACCCCAAAAAAAGTGAAACCAATGGTCGTACAAAAGGCAGTTGATGGGGCATCACATGATTGGTTGTTTTTTAGAGCAAGGGATACATTTCATTTAATTATTTAAATTTAAATTTCTAAGTTACTTTGATGTAAGATTATGAAAAAAAAATCTACACAATTAAATCTAAATATAGAAATTGTCAATATAGAACAATAAGGGCCCATTTGGGCGCTGGAATACCGAATGTTGGATATAGTCAATTATGGAAGATGCTACAATTTTGGAAGATACAAATCCTGAAAAATGATTTCCAGAATATGGACTAACATGTTTGGTTCACCCAAAATATGACTAAGAAGATGCATAAGGAATTTTAATTCTTTATTTTAATTTTTTTGAATATGGTGTGTATATGTTTGTATACACACATGTGTATATGTGTATATATACACACATACATGTGTGTACATGCGTGTATATACACACACATACACACATATACACGTGTTTATATATACACATATACACACACACACACACATATACACACGTGTTTATATATACACATACGTGTATATATACACACATGCATGTGTGTATATACACACATGTATACATATACACATACACACATGTGTATATATATATACACAAATACACATGTGTGTATATATATAGGTCCACACATTTGTATATATATACACAAATGTGTGTATACACACACACATATATTATCTACACATGTATGTATATACACACATGTGTATATATATACATCCTTATAGCAATATAATATACATCCTTATAGTCATGGATCTGACAAAATATTAAATCTGGTTTTATAAAAATTGGAATTGGAATTCGAAATTCCAATATTACCTATTTGAGTGGAAGATGCAAATGCCTATTTTGGAGCAAAATTGGAATTTTGAAATTCAAATTCCATTTTTTTGGATGGACACAAACATAAAATTGACATTATCCGAAAATCTAATTCTGAAATATCCAGTCTAATTCCAGCACCCAAACAGACCCTAAGAATATTCAATTGCCATCTTTTATTGTTTCTATTTCTAAATAGATAAAACATCGATTGGACAGCCGAAAACGAAAGCGAAGGTCTATGTTTCTTTCGAGTCTGCTTCCTCATCTCTAGAATGACAATGAGTAGTAACAACCCCTCAAACACGCTGTGGAGTGACACAATGTTACGATCAATTTTGACTGTTGAGGAGTCACGTTGTGGACAGCATACAAGCACGGTGGATGCCAGTCCATTTTGGATATCTCTGCTTATTTCAAATCTGCTTCGTTGTGCCTATCCCGTCAAACAGGGCAAAAGACTTGGATTGAGTCATAGCCAACCAATACTGACAATCAGTACCAATTACTGCTTATACACACAACTAATCAGGCTCGATTTCCCTGATATTATGTGGGAAGATAAGAAGAATCAAGTTTTCGATGACAATTTCGTTTTACATAGCTTGCAAGCAACTACCCGCTACCACCAACGTCATTTCAACAGATGGAGACGCTTGCGTTTCCGGTGCAAATTCTGAATCAGTCCATAGAAATGATTCATTGTATTGGAGTGGTAAGGAGATGAAGGAATCGATCGTAAAAAAACAAAATTGACTTGACTTTGATTTGGTTAAAATAGCTTATTCAAGTCTGTTTCCTCGTGCCCACCACTCACAATTTCGTATTAATACTGATAATGAGTATATTTGAGGAACACAGCTAAGCTTTCTATAAAATGTACTATTGACTAAATTTAAAAAATGGAAAATACGATAGATTTTGGCAAAATTTTTACCATACGTTCTTCATAATCTGCATATTATGTGGTGGAAAACCACAAAAAAATTATTGTATTTTAGTGAATCTGAAAAAAAGAAAAATTTTGACAGTTTTTTAAACTGTATTTAAAAAACTGCGAGGCCTAATGCAAACTCTGTGAGAAACATAAACCCTCTCACTGGTAGCAGCGGAGAAGTTAGAAATAATTGTAGGAAACTCAATTAGCCTGGAGTGTTTGAGTAAAGCACCTGGCTCACTGCGTAGACTTAGTTTGGCATGGAATTCACCACTACAATTTAGCTTCTTACATCCCCACTGAGACAGTTAAAAGGTGAAAGAATGTCGGAGTTGCCCACATTTTAAATATAAGGTAGCCAGACTGTTGAAGTCAGGTTTTCGGAAAAGTGTCTTATTAGATACATTTTCGAAACTACGTACTTCATCGTTGTGCCTCATTAGGTACATTTCTGATACTACGTACTTCATCGTTCTAACGATGAAGTACGTAGTTTAGGAAATGTACCTAATAAGGCACTTTTCTGAAAACCTGACTTCAGTAAATAAAAACAAATAAAAGTCTCTTGCTTGCCCAATATCTTCCATAGAATTATTTGGTGAACCCAGTTGAAATGCTCCTCAAATATCTTCATTTCACATGCCTTGTCATTGAAGTTGAAAAATACTGCTAATGCCCACATGAAGTTCGTTCAGCGAGAAAGCATAAACAATGATTCAACAGAATGAATTTTATGCTTTATATTGTTTTTTCAGGTTTGAACAGGGAGTTTGAAATATTTACAGGCAAATTGCATGTGTGTTGCAGAATAGGAGGAGATCAACTAAACGATTAAATGAAATGGGCTCGGAACAAACCTTTGACCAGTTACTGGTTTGAAGGTATTCGAATAAAACTTCATTTATTAATTACTTTGCATAGGCTTAATAAAAATATCGTTGTTGTTGGAGACGTCAATGGTTGTAAATTCAATCTTTTATAAAGATTGGTATAATGTGTGTGATGTGATTGAATATTATAATGTGTTATTCAATAATTGAAGCTACGTTTGTTAGGAGTTTTTTTTTTGATCGGTAAAGGCCGAGGCTAGAAGTCTATATATATTAATATGCAGGAAATTAAAATATACATATAAAACAGTATTTAAAATCAGTCCAAGAGCTAAATAGGGGGAACAGAAAATGTGGAGCAACATAGCTCGTCCTCACATAACAACCAGATTCAAAATGACCCACAGCTGGGTAACCATTCTCCAATACACACAGAGATATTGCCAGGAATGAAAGCATCTCCAGACATTTCCTGCCATCCTCATACCACCGTCAAAACTCATACGGGGTAAACTCTGAGCTTCTCGCGCCATCGAAGATCTTGAAGCCTCCAAAATGCCATCACATCTTTATTGCAGAATACTTACAGATTACGCCTTGTTTCGAACCAAACCAGAATGAAGTGACTGCCACCTTTCAGAAGAGGAGCTGGGAAGCATATGCAAGCAACTTGTCAATCTCGGGAAAACTGCTCGGATCAAGAGATAGTCGTTACTCGAAAAGTGTACAACTCAAAATTGATTGAAAAAGTGCCAAAATTCAAGAGAGATTGAACTAATGTGGATGCCACCCGACGAAGATTGATCTGATATGGGTGCCACCCGCCGTAGCATTTGCCAAGTCATCCACTTTACCATTGCCCTCGTGGTAGATATGATTAGCCATTGTAGATTCAAATTTAGAAATTAAATTTAGAATGACTTCTAGGAATGCTTGTAGTTTCCAATTGGTGATGGACCCTGTTTTGATTGCATCAATCACAATCATCGAATCTCCCTCAATTTCCACTTTATTCAATCTTAATTCCTTGGCTAATAATAGGCCATGATACAACGCCTTAATCTCAGCTACATTGTTGGTGTCAGGGTCCAATGGAACAACTAGTTGAGCAATTGTTTGTCCCTATGAAGAGTGGATGATGCAACCTGCACCTGATGGCCCTGGATTGCCTTTTGAGGCACCATTGAAGTTAAGTTTGAACCAACCCGGGGATGGGGTTTTCCAAACACATGATATTCTTTGATGAAGATTGTCTTTGCAACACCTGCCAATGGAAGTTGGAGTTTTTAGGCCGTGCCAACTTTTAATCATCTTGTCGTCCCATCTGGTGTAGAATTTGTGAATAGTAGTATGGGTTTGGATCCAGGAGTTCATGATTTCCACTATTGCTGCTTCAATTTTATTTAATACCTTCTCAATTGCCAGTGATTTTTCTTGAAAGAGCCTCCTATTTTTCTCTTTCCATATTTCCCATATTACAATGGAAGGAGAAATGATCCAAAGATTACCACAAAGACTTTCTTCAAAAAGTGAAGGCCAAGCTAGAAGGTGAGATTGAATATCCTGCGACGGAGCAGAATACCAATTCAATTTAGCACATAACCATTCCCAGCATTTCATGGCAAAGGGACAGGAGAGTAGCAGATGATTGTGTGTTTCTTCATGATTTAGACAAAGAGAACATCTTGATGGACCCATAAACCCCATTTTTAAAAATCTTTTGGCTGTTAAGATACGCCCCTGAGAAGCTACCCACAAAAAAACTCCTGCTTTAGGTAGGCACAGTTTATTCCAACATAGGTGAATTGGAATTGTAGTAGAAACCTGAAGATGCTGTGATAAAAATTTGTATCCTTCCTTCACTATGTAAATGCCATTCTTGGAACCATTCCAAATTATCTCATCTCTACCATTTTTAAGAAGAAAAGATCTGTTTTGGACAATTGATTTTAAAAGATTTGATTCTTGAATATCTGCCCCTACACTAGAAAAGTCCTTCCAATGCCACAAACCATCCACATTCAAAGAAGGAGAAGGGAGAATGTAATCTTTGAGTAGAGGGCCCCAAGCCGATTGACAGAGCTGAATTATCTGATTAAGGCCTGGTGTGGATTGCAGGATTGGGAACCCACCCCAAGAGTCCTCCCAAAATCTAGCTAAATTACCATTTCTGACATTCCAAGAGAGATTGGAGTCCACAACATGTCTAGATTTTGATATAAAATTCCAAATCCTGGAACCTCTAGGAAAGTTTTTAACCCGGAACACTTCGAGACCTGCATCTGGGCCCAGATATTTGCCTTTGAGGATTCTGACCCATTTATAATCCTGATTTTTTATCAATTTCCAATATAATTTAGCACCCAAAGCTAAATTCTGCCACATTTGATTTTTAACCCCCGTGCCTCCAACTGATATAGGTTTGCAGATGTTCTCCCAAGAAATAAGCTTGAATTTCCTATTCTGATCACATCCTTGCCAGAAGAAATCCCTAAGCTTTTTGACTATATCCATATAACCAGTCGAGGACAAAGATAGGCAGGACATAAGGTAAATAGGAATAGATGAAAGTGTAGCTTTGATCATAACAATCTTGCTCGCCCATGATAACCATTTAGATTTCCAACTAACCATTCTTCAATCCATCTGTTCATTGATTGGTTTCCAGACACCTATCGTTCTAAGGTTCATATCAATGGGAATCCCCAAATAATTACAGGGAAGGCATGCTACTTTAAATGCTAGTAAGGATTCAATTTTCAGTTGTACCCTCTTCTTAGTGTGAAAGAAAAAAATGACTGATTTGTCTTTGTTTACAGCTTGACCTAAAGCTAGAGCATATTTATGCAAAATTCTCTTGAATTGATTGGCTTCCCTAACTGAACCAAAGCCGAAAAGGAGAGTATCATCAGCAAATTATTGATGGGTGATTGGATAGATTGAAGAAGTGGCCGAAATTCCTCTGATGCTGCCCTAAAGTTAAAGGCTAATAATCCTGTGGCCTAGAGCTTCTGCCATTATGATGTACAGGAAGGGAGGAAGAGGGTCCCCCTGTCTGATGCCATTCGAGCCTCCAAAGAAACCTTGACATTGCAAATGTTTGTCTTATAATATATAAATGTAATTTGAAATACAATTTTAAAATTACTGAAATTGTCAATGTTTTCTTTTCAATAAAGGATGTTTTCATTCGTAACTAAACATTTGATTGGAGAATCATACAAGTCCTTAAATCTTGCAATCTCAAAATGCTTAAATGTAACACAAGTTTGGGGATTTTAGTTTTAAATGAATATAGCAGAATGCATTCTTTTTAAAAAAATTCAGTTAATTAATAAAATATATAGAAGTGTGCATTCTGATCATTGCATATATCACGCTAATGAATTTAGGGTATTAGACTTTTACCACCAAGCCATCATTAGATTAACCTTCAAATTGTTAACTACTTTAAAAAAATAAAAATAAAATATCAATTCTCCTTTTTCTCATAAATTATTATAATAAAGATTATATATATTATAAATTTCAATAATAATATGAAATAAATTATAATACATTATCTACGTTTTAAATTTGAAATATATAATTTAATTAATATATAAAATAATAAATATACAATAAATTGTTTAATAATACAAATACAAAATAGAAAATTAAAATCAAGAAAGCTAAACAATCCGTCATGTATGTTCTCGGTTAAATTAAATAAAGGTTAAATCCTAATGCAATAGGTACCCCAAATTAATAATTTGGGTAGTAATTTATTATAATAAATTTTTAATTATTATTTAAAAATCAACTACAAATAAAATATACAATTACAAATAAAAATATATTTATGTTATTGTGATTAAGATTAATTGATTGTTAATAATTTATCGTATAATATTTATGCAATTTATTTTAATATTATATAATTTCAATATTATAACATTAATATGAACCTAAATTAATTTAGTTGTAATATTCTAAAAAAGTCTCATAGTTTAATAATCTATCTTTTCATTATACTAAATGTATTAGATTATTTGCAAAGATTATAACAATTTATTGTGACAACAAAAATGTAAGTATTGAATTAAATTATAGAGAAATAATCTTGTTCGTTGTTTTTTTCCCTCAGCGTATTTAATGAGGCAAGCTTTCCTGACATCCGTTAACATAATACAGAATGCACGCGTATAGATTATGTGTATGGTAAAGTTACTATTGTTTCATTTTAATTTCAATGCTAATAGTGCCACATAAGATGAGTGGCAATTAAGAAAGGGAGGTGAAATACTATATTGGAGGTTACAATTTTCTTGGATTAAGGCTGCAATATTATGGTCAAAAGCTGAGATCCTTCATTTGACGTTGCTGCTCAAATTTATGATATTATTGAATATTTTTCTATCGTACACCACTCCACTTTGGAGAAAAGGAAATTCAAAAATAATATGAAGGAACCCTATGCAATGTTCTACACGGAATTTTTGAAACTATTATATCTGTTTAATAAATATAATTATAATATAAATATTATATATAATAGATATGCAATTAAAATTAATGAAGTTGAATAATTTATAAAACATAAAGCATATAATAATTATATTATAATTGATAACTTTTTTAGTTTGTTTTTATAATAATAATTACTTAATATATTATCAAATTCATAACAAATCGGGTATTATTAAATGTATATGTATATGTATTTTAATATTTAAAAGATTATTTGTGTTATAAATATAATTTTAATATCATAATTATTTATATTAAAAAAGTAAATATTATTATTTTAAAAATTATCAATATTTATTTGAAATGATATATATTTAATTAAAAATTAAATAATACTATTCTTAGACTTTTAATTTCTATATACATAAGTTTTAGATTTTTAAAAAAATCATAATTATTCAATTGTTTTTTGTGATGGTTTATCACTTAACCATAGGTTATGTCTAAACAAACTTGTAGGTTTTAGCAAATTTGTAATTATTTATTATTTAGTTACTTTTGAAACAACCATTATGTGTTGAGTATTAGAGAGACACACTTTCGTTCCATTAAATGTTGTTTATTATTTAATAAATTTACTTAAATATGTAATAATAAATAATAAATTTATGAAATTGATAAACATATTAATAAATAATAAATAAAAAATTTTAAACAAATTTGAAAATATCAGTTTTGAAAACATTTTCAATAGCAAGTCAAATTGCAATAGTACTATCAGAAATATCAATATTGAAAACATTTTCAATAGCAAGTCAAATTAAGATTATTTATATTAAAAAAGTAAATATTATTATTTTAAAAATTATCAATATTTATTTGAAATGATATATATTTAATTAAAAATTAAATAATACTATTCTTAGACTTTTAATTTCTATATACATAAGTTTTAGATTTCAAAAAAAAATCATAATTATTCAATTGTTTTTTGTGATGGCTTATCACTTAACCATAGGTTATTTCTAAACAAACTTGTAGGTTTTAGCAAATTTGTAATTATTTATTATTTAGTTACTTTTGAAACAACCATTATGTGTTGAGTATTAGAGAGACACACTTTCGTTCCATTAAATTTTGTTTATTATTTAATAAGTTTATTATTTAATAAATTTACTTAAATATGTAATAATAAATAATAAATTTATGAAATTGATAAACATATTAATAAATAAAAAATAAAAAATTTTAAACAAATTTGAAAATATCAATATTGAAAACATTTTCAATAGCAAGTCAAAAGAATTATTAAAAAACTAAATACACAATTAACTACTAATATATTATACTTATTAATCTATTATAAATATTCTTACATTCTTAAAGTAAATGTTCTTTATTTTTATATATAATATATCTACAAACAAAAATATCATTTCATATAAAATGAAGTTCACAAAGTAAACTGCCACTAGTGGCCTAATTTAGTAATTAATTATAATTCTAATATGAAATATAATTTTTATTTTTATTTTACTAAAATTACTATATCTTATTAATATAATTCTATTTAATATATAATTATAATAAGAAATTTGAGATTTCAATATAACTAGTTTTAATAAATTTTCCTTATAAGAAGTTATAACCAATTATTGTAATAAAAAAAATTGAGTAAGTTTAACACTTTAATTTATAGTGTCCAATAAATACATAAATTATTTCACTTTAATATCTTATTTACAATTATTAATAAACTAGCACTTGCACCAATGAGGTGCAATGGTTAAACCATTGGCAGTTTTAAACAAAATAAGTGAAATGTAAATATGTTGCATAGAACATTATGAGTTTTAAACAAGAACAAAATAAATGAAATGTAAATATGTTTTTGATAGAAATGTAAATATGTTACCAAAACATTATGATAGTAATACATGAACAAAATAAGTGAAATTTAAAGTTGTGTGAAATTTTCTGGTTATAAACTGTTTTTAAAAATTGTAGATTTTTAATAGGTATATATAAATTAGATTGTATTATTTGAATGCACGATTTCCATTATAAAATCAGATGATATATAAATTAGATTGTACAATAAATGTGGTACATTTTAATTGGTTCACTCGTGTAATAAGACTTCAAATGATTTAACCAATCAAATTATCAGTAAATACTTTTTACAAATTATAAACTTAAAAAATTAACATTTAGACTATAGAATATGTGTTTTTTTAACAAAATAAGAAAATACTAAATTATAATTGGTGCAAAGAATTGGTTTTAATCGCTACTTAATGGAAGAAATCTAAAAAGTGATGCAATAGTACTTGCTAGCCTATCGGCAAGTACTAATAAGAGAATCTATCATTTTTATAAATAAAGAAAAAGAAAGAAATTATTTTTTATTGAAAGGAGAAAGTTATTACAATTTGAGGATCTGTTACTTGTACCCATATATATATATATATATATATCTATCTTTGCATACAAAAAAAGATTATTATTAAATATAATATATATTTTAAAAATTTATACTATATTAAAAATAATATTAATTATGCATTATATTATAGATGATTTAATATATTTATATAAAAATAGATTATACTTTTAATATATTATATTTATATTTAAGTATAATTAAAGAGAAACAATCAAAATTATTTTAAAATCATTTTAAGTATTATTAAATTATCTATTTTTATTTATGTTGTGCAATTTGTATGCCGAATATATGTGAATTTTTCTTTTTTTAACTTATATATATGTTAATGTATTAAAATATTAAAAAGATTAAGTTTTTAGAGTCTTCTTATATGGTTGATAAATTTTTAAATGAATTATTTAAACTATTTTTAAGAATGTTTATGATAATACTCATGATCCATTAAATTAATATAGTTTGAATTAACACCAATGATAATATATCAATTATATATTTTAAACATACTAAATCTTGAATATTCATAACAATCAAATTGAAATCGATATCAATCAATTTTGTAACATGCACTAAATGTATATTTTGAAACATTTAACAAATACATAGATAAATAACATAATAATATCCTTCAATTTCTAAACAAAAATTTGAAACACAATGACTGATCATACACCTATAACATACATTGTAAGTATGATTTAGTCTACAAAGAGACATGTCATGATTTAATTTCTTAAACACTTTTTAAATATAATCATCTTGTTCATAAGCAAGTATTTGCTAGTATTTGATACCAATTTCACTCCCCATTCACATCTAAACGTAATAAATAAATATTCTAATTATATTGACCAAAATTAAAAATTATATTTATGTGAGATGTCGTAGCTTAAAAAAATTTAAAAAAAGTGGAGGTATAGATATAATACAAATTGGGTCGCCTAATCACATTTAATACACTTAATCTCAATGTCATTCGAGGCAGGAGAGAATCGACTTTGGCAACGTTGAAATCATCCACTAATTCTATGACAAAACCTCATGCGGCCTTTGCAAACGACACATCAATCATCACATCCCATTCATTTGTTCTGCAATGGTTGATACATGGAAGTGGCAAGATTATTATCTCACACGTGCCCTGCACAAGAAGAAACACTAAAGAACCCTACCAAGGAGATTAAGAACCCCATTATCACATGTTGACAAACCAACCACAACACTGAAATTTCCTCTGCATTTAGAAACTTTCTTTCGACTATGGCCGCTACTGCCATTCCAAGTATGAAAATAACCATGCATGTGCCTATTCTTCTCGGCTGCGTTATTTTTATCCCCTTTCTTTCTGCCAAGGGAACCACCACTTTGTCATAGATGGATAATGTTATTGCAGAGGCCAGAGATAAAGTAAGAAGCTGCAGGTATTCTGAAATGGGAACTCAAATGCATGCCCATTTCCAGTGCCTGGAAATACATAATGGGTGGGACAATTACAGAGCTTCATATTGGTAATGTTTTTATAATGGATTTCATCTCTTCCACTTGTTGAATTATGCACAGCTTCCAAGGGTTCAGGTTTGTATGGTCGTCTGCTGAAATGTCTGATGATGTTTTTATGGCTACCTTGTTCATAAACCTATTAACAATTTTTACAGTATTGTTGTTATTTTAATAATCCAAATTTCCACAATAGTTACATAGCAAGAAGATTTTAATCTAGCCAAAAGTTTATAATTTTGATTTTAGTGGAAATAAAATGGCCTCGCTATTGGGCACCTATTTTATAAATCCCCATAAAGAACATAGAGGGATCATGATTCTAACTGCATTCTACTCATAGTCCAAAAGTATAATCATTTCATTCGTACATATTTCTTTATATTTTTATTAGTTGTGTTTCTATTAAAATATAAATTTAAAATTCTAGATGCTTTTTGATCTCCACTCTTTATTGGAATTTCTATTTAGCATTAAAAGTATGTTAACCATTTTTTCTTTTTCTTTGATTGATTTGTTAAAGTGGAATGTAAGCATATGATTGAGGCCCGCTTTCTTTCTTCGTTGTCGTCTTCTTTATGTAGGGATGATCTATGAAAAGTTGTAAAATAAGATTAAAATATTAGTACTTTATATTAATATTAGTACTTTATGGATTAATATTAATATTATACTTTATGGATTAATATTAATATTGATATAAACGAGTTGTATGTTTCTCTCTCTCTATATTGGCAACCTGGAATCCATTTTTCGGCAGCTTCAACTTCTCCAAATCTGCAAATTTTCTCTGAGCTAATTTCACAAAGATGAAGCCATTTTATAATATTCCTTTATTAATCTATTTGTTTGATTTTTTTGTTAACAAGAAAATCAATTAATTGACAATACATATTATTCATGTGAATAATGGGAATAATATAGTAATTCTGAAACCAATTTTGTCACTCAACTGCCTGTAATCAATGCCAATATTTCTATCAATATAAACTTCATTGATTGTCTGTTAATTTGAACATTAAATAGTGTTCATCTTGTACTGTGTCTAAATTTAGACAAGCAGCTACAATCATTGTTTACAAGCAGCGTGCTAATTAGTAATTTAGTTTTTCAAAATCTATAAATTTCTTTAATGAAGGGTCGTGTCTTCATTGGTTATACAAGCTCATTGCAATGGAGATCCCAATGTTACACAAAAGAAAATAGATTTAACATATGGTTTAAGAGATCACCAGGTACTTATAAATTTGTTAATTAATCAATCGTATGTTTTTCAACTCGTGATGCAATAATTTATACATGTTTGACATTATTGCAGGTGAAACACCACAAGGCTATATTTTGCAATGGTTATAAATTTTGCATCAAAAATTTGGATGACACGAAGAGAACTTGTGATTCTAGGATAAGTGCAGTGTTCTAAGTGACTAATATTTCATCTAGAAACGACTTACATCCTCGAGAGTTGCAAAATCAATACTATGGTATTTTGGTTGATATACTTGACTGCGACTTCAATTCCTTCAAATTATTTCTCTTTGTTGTGAAATGGTACAGACTACGACTCAATAAAAATGATCCTAATAGAACTATTACTGAACATGACAATGGATTTCCAATGATTAATACAAGGTTGTTTGAGCCAGTTGGAGAAGAGCCCTATGTTCTTCCAAGCCAATGTGAGCAAGTATTTTACTCAGAGGTTCCACATAAACCAGGTTGGTCATTTGTTGTTAGACATGATCCAAGAGAAAGATCGATAAAGTATAATGTGATGGAAGAAGATACTAAGGAAGATGAAGAAGTGGAAGATGATGTAGAACCAAATCACGATCGAGAGCTAGTCAAAGAAGAATATGAAGAAGAAGACAACGATGATGATGCTACTGATGATGATGATGCTGTTACTAATGCTGCTACTGATGAGGATGATGCTGCTACTAATGCTGCTACTGATGATGATGATGATGATGATGATGATGATGATGATGATGAGGATGATGAGGATGAGGATGAGGATGAGGATGAGGATGAAGATGATGATGATGATGATGATGATGATGATGTTGATGATGATGATGACAATGATGATAGTAGTGGTGGTGATGATGTCATCAACAATGATGACAGTAGTGGTGGTGATGATGTCATTGATGACGACGATCTTGATGATGAGATGGATGAAGAAAAATATCAATGACATGAATGAAATGTACAATTATGCCAGATGTTTGGCATGTTCTAACAATTTTTTTATATGTACTACTCTTATTCACCTTATTTTATATGTCCTACTTATATATCTTTGATCTTTTGTTAAGAGAAATTTCATTCTAAAAGAGTGTATTTAATCTCTATATGCTTAAACAACCTCAATAGTTAAGACTGTTCTCATTTGTAGTGGGCATGAAAAGAATCAAATCACTTGAAAGACACCAGTATTTAGACATGCAAAAATTAGTGACATGATTAAGCAAATTACCTTTCTTTACAATTGCATGGTTGTCTTTGGTTTGTCATTTTGTTTTGAATGTCTAGTGATTTAAACCAAAGACTTCAACTTAGCCAAAAAATGTGCAAGTCTACATTACTATGTTTCTTTTAATTGTAATTATAATTAGTATGAATGAACAAAATACTAACAATGCAATATTTGTGATAATGCAATATTTGTCAAAATAGCATCGATGACTTCGGTCAATGTGCCTATGTGTCAATGTGGTGTTGGCCCATGCATTTTGAAGACATCACACACAACAAGTAATCCTGGGCGTCAATTTTGGGTTTGCCCAAATAGGAAAAAGGTTTGGATACGTAATTATATTTTATGTTTTAAAATAATGTGATAACTAATCATTTTATGAAGAACTGGTGTATATTTGGTATTGTCAGGGAAATACTGGATGTCAATACTTTCGGTGGGTCGATCAAACCACATTTACATCTACCCCATCTACATCTATACCTAATGTAGGAAATGAGTGCATCTTGTGCAAGGCTCGAGAGGCAGCTAGTGCCGCCAAGATTGCTTCAATGGCAAAAGCAAAAATCATATTTTTGCGATGCCTTCTTTGTGTAGCTTGTGCACTACTTTGTTGGGACCATATGCGTAAATATGGTTAACAGAGGGCTATTGTAGATACTGATTTTTTTTTAGAATTTCGAGTAGATACACATAAAGAACATGCACATAAACATGACAAATGAGAAACATAAATGTACATATCACAACAGTTGACAAACATAAATGTAGGCATCATAATCACAATTTTTTGGAGACACAACATAATTGAATGGTATACCCAGATGATGCAACACAACTATATATCACTCCTATAGTTCCAAGTTTACACTGCGGTAAACAAAATTCATAGATAAAAAATAAATTTAGAGAGCGTAGGAGGAGAGCGAGAACGACCAAAGTAATACAAGTCCCTATATTATTTTGGTCATTATCGCTCTCCTCCTGCACTCTCTAAATTTATTCTTCATCTTTGGGTTTTGTTTACGTAGTGTAGACATGGAACTAGAAGAGTAGTTGCATTGCATCATCTAGGAATACCACTCAATTATGTTGTGTTTCCAAAAAATTGTGACCATGATGCCTACATTTATGTTTCTCAGTTGTTGTGTCACAGGACCCCTTATGACCCTTTACGACTATTTACGATCCCTAAGAATACATCTTAGAAATATTAAAATGTTGTAAAGGGTCATAAGAGGCTCCTAGGAGGGGTCAGATGAGCTTCCACCTTCACGTGGTTGGCCCTGTTAAGTAGAGAATGTTAAACTATTCTCAAAACAAAGAGAAGCTCAATAATTTAAGATCTCAATCCACGTACGACAAATATATATCGACTACACCGCGAACCCGCACATCAAATTCAAACCAAAGAAGTCAAGAAGTCACTCGAATCAAATCCAAATACAATCAGGTCTGCATATATCCCATGAACACATCAGGAAGAATGCATCTCTGATCATCGCACTAGCTTCTTATGCTGGAGCAGTCACTGTCACAAGTCTTGATTCGATAGGATCCATTTCAAATCCAAGTCTCCAGACTCGACTCAATAATCCACGAGCTGCTACCAAATCTACTTCAAAGTTATCTCTGAATTGTGTTGGAGCAGTCACTATCACAAGTCTTGATTCGGTAGGATGCATTCTAAATCCAAGTCTCTAGACTCGACACAATAATCCACAAGCCGCTACCAAATCTACTACAAAGTTATCTTTGAATGATCCATAACCAAATCACGAGCAGGAACCAGATTTGCAAGAACACCATTCTGAATCGATACCAACTCAATTGTCAAATATATATATATATATATATATATATATATATATATATATATATATATATATATATATATATATATATATATATATATATTTAAAACAAACTCATTGTCATCATAACTATGACATCTTTAAAACAGCGATGTTTCCCGTCACAAATATCTGACATCCATCTGTTGCATTAAACGCATCACTGTCGAAAAACAACCATAAACAATAGATAACCATTGTAACTATCCATCGCACGTACAACATAGTCATTGTTACAAACCACAAATGACAGATATGCATTTTAAACTTCTGACAGAAATTCATCGCATTAAAAGCATTTCCATTGGCAAACATGTTAGGAATGATGGCAACCCATCGGCATCTTCTGACGGATCACCGTCATTTGTTATTTTTTGCGATGGGTAGGCATCCCAATTGTGATGGCCATAAATATGTCTGACGACATTCCCAGTGTGTTGGCACCCTCTTTTAGCGACGACCAAGGTTGTCGTAATTACGACGCTTGACAGAACCGTCAGTTTTTTTGAATACAAAACTGCGATGCCAAGTGGTGTCGCTTAAGCAATAGTTTACTATCCAAATTCAGACGCTCGGCCGTTAGAAAAAGGTCTTAAATGTACTAGTGTGAATTTGAAGCATACATCAGAATACCTTTAACTGGACGAAGCTGACCCAAATCACCAAAGACAATCATTGAATGACCTCCAAAAGGAATGTGGTTACTATTTGGAAATGCTTCTCTCAATCTCATATCAATTCTTTCAAATAATTTAGGACCACTAAAACTCATTTCATCTATTATGATGTACTGAACATAATACAAATTTTCCTGTAATTTTGCCAATTGTTGACCTTGTAAAGAAACCATGTCTTTGATAGGAATATGTAGAACTAAATGAATTGTACATGCCTTGATGTTAAATGCTGCAACTCCTGATAGTCTATAGGTGATTGTCCATTGGGTGCTAATTGAGTGAGACTAGCTTTGATTTGAAGTTAGCCTCTAAAGTGATAACTTTTCTAACCTCTATTTTGTAATTCATACTTGATATAAATTTAAGTCAGCAAATCATATTATTGAAGAAGGAAAAGTGGTAGACGGAGAGAGAGCTAATCAAAATCGACTCTTATTTATTTTATTGAAAAAAAATTTAAATAGATTATTTACTTGTACCAATAGTCAGTTGCACCAAAAAGTTTCTTCAAGACTTGCTCTCGAAATGCACTGAATCTATGATGCATATATACAGCTGTCAAATGAGGATTTTCAATAATATTTTTTATTTTCCATCTTGTAGCCAATGATGGATTTGGTGGCATGCTGGATGGCATGATATTGTGTAAATCAGGTCATTTGGTATCTGCAGCACTCAGGGTAAAGAAAAGTGTAGGACAACCAAGCTGAATAACCATGTCTATCAATTCTTGTCTTTGTTGATTCCAAAAAGGTCTAGTTCCACGTACAGAAGACCCAAATCTCATCAACTGATCTACCAATTTATCATCAGGTATATCCCATAGCTTTTGACAAAGATCTGCGATTGTTATAGGTAAAGAACCATCTAATTTTTTGCGAACAAACACAGATGTTGTGGCCTGGCTTCGATCACGCATGATAATATTCAATATAAAATACCAGGATCTTGAATGCTGCCCAAATCTATTATCATAGTACCGTAGAAGGTGAAGAGCATAATTATGGAGTTTGACATCTTTGATACGTGGTTGTTTGAATGCAGCCATTCCATTGGGAAACAAAGTTGGAAATGCCATTACAAATAAACCTTCAGTTGTGTATTCATTAATAGGAAAAGGTGTGATAGGAGGCCATGCAATAGATTCTGTTGTCTGACCTTCACCTAAATGCAACAAAGAGCGTATTTTTTCTATTTCTGTTTATGGAGCAGGTAGATTACAAACAAATGAGCTATTAAATTCTAAACTCTGATCAAACTCACTTTCTTCTATCTCATCTAACATAGATGAGTTATCTTCAATAGGATGACTATTTTCCACTACATTAAAAATTAGGTCTGAAATATCAGTACATTGTAAAAGACAATGATGCTAATGCATTTTCATCTATTTGTACATCCCTATACTATGGGTCATTCAATGTTTTATATTTCAATGCCTCGTAAACATGAGATCTGCTAACATAAAAACTATAATTTTTATTTCCTATACTCTCTTTGTTAACAATGATTATATCCAATGCATCTATTCATCTTCGCAACAATGTTGTGATACAGGAAATATTTTGAGGAAAACAAATAGTATGACCACTATATTTGTGTCGACCACCTTTTGCATATGTAACTTGCAAAATAGGACTTATTTTTGCTATCAGCATTTGTTCAATTTTTGTTAAGATTTTCAAAGACAATGGTTGTTCATCTGGATCCATATTGTTCCAGTTTGAGAACCAATGGCCATCTTTATCTGAATTGCAGCTATAGCATATTAAAGTTTCATCTGATATGCGCATTTTAATTCCAGAGTATCTTTTCATACATATAAAACACCTTCTATAGTTTGAAATACCATCTGTCTTTGTATGAAATTATTTTCTGGCATTCTAATAATTTTTGGAGAAAGGTGAAGTAAGAATATGGTCAATTGTATTCATGGATGTTGTATGATCTTCAATATAATCAGGTATTTGAATTTCTGGCAAGGAAGGATTTTCAATAATTGAATTTGGAAGAGGATATGAATTTTGAAGTTCAACTAGTTTTAAATGATATGAGGTGTCTGAACTATGTAAATTTGATGCAGAAATTGCAAGTTCGATATTCTGAGATGTTTCTCATCTTCTTTTGTTAATATCAATTATTTTGGCATCATATCTAGCTCTCTCCATCTGATTTTTGTGATTGCACTTAGGCTCTTTTTCATTATCTGCATTATCCATGCCTGCATATATAATTGTCTTTTATATATGTATTAATTGAAAAGCGGCAAGTTAAAAAGACTATCGAGATATGGAAATGTAAACAACAAATTATTATGGTAAATTTGGAAATATTCCTTGTTTAAAAGATCTATGCAGAACATAAATAATTATTATTTATATCTATAATAATTGGAATTCATAAATTTTTAAATAATACTGAGATATGGAAATGTAATCATAAAAGAATCATGATATTTTTTCAAGTTCATTATATTTATTGCGATCTTTTTTTTATCTGTGAATTTTTTTTTTTCAATATGTATGGCGGTATTTGTTATGTTTAAATATCTAACACTTTTTGATATCGACATAAATAGCTATTTCATGATTCAGAACGACTATTTATTGCTACTCAATTACTACAAATACAAGTTTATATTTTTAATTGGTTGAATATATATTTTTTAAGTTTATATTATGAATTGGTTTAATATATATTTTTTAAGTTTATATTATGAATTGGTTGATAATTTTTGTGAAATTATTCAATCAAATAATCTTTATTTGATTTATAATGGTTCTGTAAAGGTTGCAAATACAAAATTCAATAGTTCAACCAATCCCTGTGAAATAGTCCTTCAGAGTTCTTCAAGAATCATACCTTCCACATGTGTTCAGTCTGCAATTCCCGAACATGATTTCCATTTGAAGAGTATTGAATCTCTTGAAACTTTTCCTGTTAATTCACTGGTAGATGTGATTGGACATTAATATATGATTTAAAGTTTATTCCAGGAGTATATTTTTTTTAAGTTTACTATTTCATATGTGATTGCACATTAACATATGTTTTGGCAATATATGTGTGTGTATATATACACATGTGTGTATATGTGTATACATGTGTGTATATACATACATGTGTGTATATACATACATGTGTGTATATACACATATGTGTATGTGTATAAATACACATGTGTATATATATATACACACATGTATGTGTGTGTATATACAAACATATACATGCCATATTTAAAGAAATTAAAATAAAGAATTAAAATTCTTTATCCGAGTGAACCAAACGGGTTAGCCCATATTCCAAAAATTATTTTCAGGATTTGTATCTTCCAGATTGCATCATCTTCCAGAATTGATTGGAATTGGCATTTGGTATTCCAACACCCAAACGGGCCCTTAGAGTCGGTGAGATGTGCAACTTCAAACCTTTTGAACTTTCAAACTTTGAACCTTTTGAACTCTTTCAACTTTGAATCTTTTGAACTCTTTTAACTTTGAACCTTTTGAACACTTTAAAGTTGGTTTAGTGGTTCAAAGTGGGCTCTAAAATCTATCAATTACTAATTGGGTCCATATGAAAATAGTGAGCCAAGTCACAATTGTGAACATCTCTAAACTTTATCAGGGCAATCTCAATTTTTTCTTTGGACAAACAACACAAGAAATAAGATGTCACTCTAGACTATGATAGAGATTTGAGATTTAATGGGGTTGTGGTAAAATTTTAAAAATTTGACCAGATTAAAAAAAACTTGGGTAACAAGTATAAAGCCCATTGCAAAAAAATCTTGTTCTTTGGGTAATACCTTGAACCAGTATAAAAAAGTTCTACATCTTTTGGTAATAATTTCTTTATTATGTCTTGTTTCTTCATAAAACCATAAAAAATACTAGTTGAACTTATGTTCCAACGAGGAAAGATTAGAATCTTGTTGGTATTATGGAACATTGAGTGGGCAGAGGGGGTAAATCAGTATTGTGCAAATTTTAACTTTTCCTAGGTGATTCTTCAACCAAAGACCACATGCAATGAAAGCTAAGTGTAGGAACATAAAATAAACATCCACAATATATTAAAACCATGTTTTTTTTATTGTAGAAATTCTATTATGGGAAAAACCTCGGTGGGGATGGAACCCACAAATTAAATATTCTATAGAATTACTTAACCCTGTTAAAGGTTTAGGAAATGTGGAATGCACATGTATCTAGGCTTAAAACTTGGGGCTCGCTACTAAAATACAAAGAGAATACAATGATTGCATAATAATATAAAGAATAAAATGGATCGCTATATTTACAAATGCAAAAATAGTTCCAATTAGGTACTCATACTACCATTTTTAAGGGTTTAGAATTTCCTCTCAATGGGAAAGTTATAACTATAAATTATCTAGTATTTTTGAATCCTTATCTAATTGTGGATATTTTACTCTTCATTTTTTTCCCTCGAAATCCTCAATCTCTTTAAACTCATGATGATATCCCATTCCTTTCCTATGAAAATTTCAAAGCTAATATAATTTATTACTGTACCTTACGTAATATTTTGGGGTCTACTTCAACTACTCTCCTTAATGTATTGCACATCATGGATTGGGACTCCTTCCTACTCCTATCATTCCTCCTAAATATGTTGCATTTTATCCTCCCAAATACTATAAAAGACATAGATAAAAGTGTCTAGAATCTCTATCTTTCAACCATTAAATTGGTTCTTTTATTCTTCCTTCCATTCATAAAAAGAATGAAGAAGACAAATCAATGTTTAGTGATCCCCAATATTCTTATCAATATTTGATTTATAACTAACAAATATAAAATGTGAAGAAAATTTTTTTTAATCAATTTAAACTACCAAATCATTTATAAAAACATCATAAATTAATAAAACATAAAAATAATTGGCACAATACAATTTCAATTTAACAAAAAATATAAAATATAACCCTTTTACAACAATCTTATAGCAAACAATTTAAACTAAATATTTTCTCGAAACACTAATCAATAATGAAATTACTAATTCTCTCGAACTCTGTTAATATGATTCATAAGACATCCCTAACAAGTTAAAAATAGAATATAAACAATTTTAACACAATACCAACATACAAATGCATGCATGGTAACCTTAACATCACGTAGCATCATAGAAGGATAATATACTAATAATGGTGCAGCGCGAGCAAGAACGGAGCAGAGATGCTGGCACGTCCTCAGAGCATCTGCATGCGATTTCGTCAGCCTCTGGATTGGAGTCGGGTGTCAACCGCAGGCAGGAACCTCCTGCCAATGCACCCATTCCTCCTCACCCCGTTAATTCCTCGGTTCCCAGTTCAGATGTCGCAAAGAAAGGGCAAGGGTCAGTCAAGATCAAGTGGGGCGACATCCCTTTTGATGAAGACGATCTGGCTAGAGCGAAGACTTCCTGTCACATTCCGCAGTGGGTTCTCAGAAACGGATCATGGAAGGACTGTGCCCGTGACCTTCAACCCACTTCTGACTTCTTCCGCACCTTTCAAGATCATCCTCGCTCTGCAAAATTTTCTAGGGCACCAATCTTTGAAGGTATTTTGGGCCCTTCTCCGGTTTTACACCCTCATGGCTCGACCCCCGCCCTTCCTCCTCGCCTCAGACAACATCCCCATAGGCGTCATCCCATGACTTGCAGGACGTTTAATCCTCAACCTCCCTTTGATATTTGCGAAGGAACCCCTCCGGGTTCCCCAGTTATCTCTCCTAACCCCTGCCATTCTCTCCACCCAAATTCTAATAGTTCTTTTCCATCTTCTTTTGTCTCCCGGCCGAATGCCACACCAATTGCTCAACCTTCTTTTGTTTCGTCTCCCAATAATGTCCCCATCTGCCGCTTTCCCAGCTGAGCTCCCTTTAATCCAAAGCTACCAAACCCCAGGAGCCTTTCTTTCGTCAATATTTCTCTCCAGGAACCTGCTGCAAGGGTTTTCACACCTCGAGTTGCCATTAATGTTCACGCAAAGCCTCTGCCAGAGCCTCGGATTGTTTTCCCTTCAGGTATGATTCAGTCTATGGTAGATTATCTTCAGTCTTCGGCACTTATTGGTAAGCTTCACTCTCCTATTCCATTTGAGTCTCTTCTTTCATGGGCTAAAAATTCTTGGACAGGGCTGAAGGATTTATTTTTGAATGAGTCGGATTCTCTTTTCTTTGTGGCAATCTTTAATTCTAAACATTCTAGATCTGAAGTTCATAAGTTTAAAGGCTAGTTCTGTCATGGTATTGGCATTTTTACTCTGGCTTGGATTCCTCATTTTGATAGTATCTATGTTCCTATTTTGTTTATGCCTTTTTGGATTTCTCTCCCTAGGCTTCCCTTAGACTACAAAGAACTTCATCTAGTTGAGATCATTGCTAACAAATTGGGCATCTTCATCAAACACGATTTCTCCCCCTTCAAGAAATCTCACCTCCCAGTTAGGGTTTGTCTTCTCCTGAAACAATCGGAACCCACTCCATCTCAGATCTCTACTTGTTCTGAGAATGGTGTCTGGGACCAGCCGATCCTCGTCTAGGAACCCTCTGCCATAGTTCTTAACGAGTCTTATTTGGGTCACCTCTGCTACCAGTGTCTTAACCTTTCAGAGAGGTCGTAAAAAATTTGCTCTGACCTATCAACAAATTTTTGTATTTGTCCATTTTTATGTCCTTCTCTGTCTCAGAGCTCTTTTCAGGCCGTCTCTACTAGTGCACCTTCTAATGTGGCTTCCCCTCCTCCCTCCCCCCAATATCAAGTTGTACTCATCGATCTTCCTCTCATTCCCCAACTCTCGAGTAGGCATTTTGAGTTGGCTGAAAACTTCTCCTTTTCTCCTCGGTGCTTACCTGGTTCAAACTTCATCTTCCATGTTCGCTCATCAAACTCAAAATTGAAATTTAAGCTCTCTAATGATTCCTTCCCTGCGGATATGATTTCTAGGATATTCTCCTTTGGGCCACCTTTGTTGACCTACCCTATGGCTCCACCTCTGATGCCTGAGCAGCCTTCTTTGCGTCTATTGCCACCCCCACCCCATTTTGTAGTCCAACCTTCCTCCTCCCCTCCTCAGCTCACGCCTCTAGTTCCTGATGACAATATTATCCACAACCTTATTTTTAACAATCAACCTTTTGTCCCTGTCCCTGGTCCCCTGTACCCCCTTCTCCTACTGATCATGAAATTCAACTAATGTGTAATGATATCTTGATTCCGATTGCTTCGTAACTTATTGACGAAATTGTTGTTGAAGAAGGGGTAGAGTTCCACACATCTCCTTCCCCCAAAGATCCTCCCTCTAAAGA
This sequence comes from Chamaecyparis obtusa, assembly GCA_027943335.1. Taxonomy (NCBI): domain Eukaryota; kingdom Viridiplantae; phylum Streptophyta; class Pinopsida; order Cupressales; family Cupressaceae; genus Chamaecyparis; species Chamaecyparis obtusa. The sequence continues at coordinate 196,801 of BSBK01003876.1, forward strand.
AGACGCCTCTTCTTCCCTGATCAAAGGACTTGACTTCTCCCAAACCTTATCAATTTCTCAAACTCCTAGCTCTCAACCTTCGTCTTCATATCTTGGGATTAAAACCCCTAAAAGAAGAGGCAGGAAACCTCTATCAGTTAAGATCAAGGATGAAATTGTTGTTGGACTTCAGTCCACTATCCTTGATAAGTTCTCCCCTATCATTAGAACTAGGAATGCATGTTGCTCCCCCATTCTGCCATGAAGATTCTATCATGAAATGTCAGGGGCTTAAATGCCCCTGAGGAGAGAAATAGAATCAAAAAATTTATTGACACCTCACATGCTGATATTTTCCTTTTGCAAGAAACCAAGTTGTCTCAAGACTCTTCTAATAAATCCATAGCTAAATGGACTTGTTGGCATTCCTCTCTTGTTCCTTCCTCTAGTGCCTCAGGGGGCTTGGCTACTTTATGGTGTGTCAAATTGATTCAAGGCAAGATTATGCTCTCACACCCCAATTGGCAATTGTTCAGCTTCTCCTGGCTCGACTTTAGCTTTCTACTCTTTAATGTTTATGGTTCTCCTCCCTACAAGACAAGTTATCTCTTTGGGATTCCCTATTTTTCCTTATCAATCAGTTTGAGGATCAACCAATCATTTTGGGTGGTGATTTCAATGCCATTTTATCGGAAGACAAAAAAATTGGAGGAAATCCTTCTACTCTTTGGGTCATGGATGAATTTTCCTTTTTTATTCAAAACAATGCTTTGAGTGATGTTACTCCATCTAATGGTCTATTTACTTGGACTAACCACAGGTCACTCTCCCCCATCTCTAGCAGACTTGATAGATTCCTCATTTCATGTGACCTTAAGCTGCTTAACCTCAACATGTCCTTGCAGATCCTTGGGTCTTCAATCTCAGATCATTTCCCTATTTCTCTCTCCTTAGAGAAGTCTTTAGGCAGTCACAAAACACCTAGATCTTCCTCTAAGTTCAAGAGTATGTGGTTTACACACCCCCATTTCCTCTCTCCCCTCTGTCAATGGTGGTCAGCTGCTTCATTTATCAAAGGGAACAGGATGTTCCAGTTTCATAATAAGCTGAAATTTGTCAAAAAGAATATCATAGTCTGGAATAAAGCCATCTTTAAGAACATTTTCAAGGAAAAATATAAGGTCCAAGCTGAGCTGAGCTCGCTCTTGAATCAAATTTTTAAGCTTGATTTGGACCAAGCCTTTCCTATTAGGCAAAAATATCTTCAGAATTATTGGGAAGTCCTTTCCTCTAGAGAATAAATCTACTGGAGACAGAAGTCTCGTGAAACTTGGTTGAAAGAGGGTGACAAGAACACTAAATATTTTCACGCCTCTGTAAAAGTCAAGAAAATAGCTACCTCCATATTCTCTATTAAAAATGCAATGTCTATCTCCCTTTTATCCTCTCAACAACAAATTTCTGATGAAGGAGTCTCCTTTTTCAAAAACCTCCTTTCTCCCTCCACTCTCCTGGTTGAAGAAACATCTGCTATGGACACCCTCTTGATGTCCATTCCTAGCCTTGTCTCCAATTCAGATAGCATCTCACTGATGAAGCCCTTCACCATGGAAGAGCTTCATCTTGTAGTATTCTCTATGGCCCCTGATAAGGCTCCTGGTCCTGATGGGTTTACCTCACTTTTTTTATCAAAAATGTTGGCACTTCGTCAATTTTGACCTCCTTCTAACCTTGGAGGAATCCCGTAGTAAGAATTTTGTTATAAAAAACTTTAATACAACCAACCTCACCCTAATCCCAAAGTCTAATTCTCCTCAAATTTTTGCTGACTTCGGGCCCATCTCTCTTTGTAACGTAGTTTATAAAATTATAACTAAAGCTATTTATCTGAGGCTTAAACTGTTAATCCCCAAGATTATATCTATTCAACAAGGTGGTTTTGTCCCGGTAAGAGAGACTTCTAATGGTGCATTAGTTTCCCTTGAGGTTCTACATTCTATTGACTCTCACCATATTCCATCCTTTGTAGCTAAACTTGATATGATGAAGGCCTATGATAAGGTCTGGTAGTCCTTCCTTCTGAAGGTTCTTAAGAAATTTGGTTTCTCCAATAATTGGTGTAGATGGATTAAAAACTGTCTGTCTGGGGCTTCCTTCTTGGTCATTATCAACGGTGATTCCTCATGTTACTTCCGTGCTACTCAGGGGGTCCGGCAGGGTGACCCTATTTCTCTATTCTTGTTTATCATCATGGATGAAGATTTCAGTCATACTGTTCAATACCATAATACCCTCTCTTTGTGGAAAGGCATTCCTATCCCATGTACAGACATAGTTGTCTCTCACAACTTCTTTACTGATGATACATTAATATTTGGTTCCTCCACTATTTAGGAGGCCAAATGTATTAAATCAGTCCTAGACCTCTACTTTGCAAGGTCAGGGAAGGTCATTAACCCTCTTAAGTCAAAACTTTACACATTCTTTACCTCCACTATCACCCAACAGAGAATTGTTGGCATTCTCAGTTTCCCCATAGACTCATTGCCCTCTACTTACCTTGGTATCCCCTTCTTTCTAGGTAAATTAAAACCCTCTTATTGGGATTATGTCATTCAAAGATTGAAGGGTAGGATCTCTGCCTGGAAAGCCCGATGGTTGTCTCTATCTGGTAGAATCCTCCTAGTCAAAATAGTACTCTTAGCCATTCCCAATTATTATCTATCAGTCCTTCAAGCTCCTAAATCAGTAATCTCTCGCATTGAGAAGATTATTTGGACTTTTCTCTAGTCAGAAAATATGACTAGTGAGAAAAATATCCCTCTTGTCTCACTGCAAACCCTTTCCAATGTTAAGGCATTAGGAGGTGTCGGCCTTCATAATCTGGCTCTCAGAATCAAAGTCTTTGGGGGTAAACTGATTTGGAATATGTATTATAAACCAGGCTCCCTTTGGTGCCAAATCATATAGGCCAAGTATCTTGACTCCCCTAACCCAAGTAGAATTTTCTCCATTTCTAGCCCCCCATCTGGGTCCCTATCTTGGAATTTCATGATCCAATCTAGGGATGTTGTATCCATATTTTTGTCATGGAAAGTCCATAATGGGGAACATGTTTCTTTCTGGAAGGATTCTTGGAATGGCCTTCCTCCTTTGTCCATGTCATCCATCCTTCAAGATGCTAAGCATACTTTTGTCCATTTCTAGGGCAATAAGTTGATAGATTATGTAGATCATGTAGATATCCTGACTCATAAAGCCTCTTGGAGAGACCCTTCTTCTCTCCCACTGGCACCTCATCATGTAAGGGAGTTTAACTCGGTCTTATCACAAAGATTGGTTTACCTCTCTAAAAACTCAGATGCTTTGGTATGGTGCCTTGCTAAGAATGGAAAGTACTCTGTTAAAGATGGCTATGATGCTCTGCTTCAGCTGGAATACCAATATATTTCTCATAGAGCTTTTGTATTTTGCTGGCACAAAGCTATTCTCCCTAAAGCTGGGGTTTTTTCCTGGCTTGCCTTGCAAAATAGAATTCTTTCCAGTGACAGGTTGAGTAAGCTTCATATTAGCCCACCTTTCAATTGTGTTATGTGTGGGGCTTGTCTAGAATCCGTGAACCACCTTTTCATTCAATGCAACTTTGCTTATCAATGTTGGACTTTTTTCATGGAAAAAATGTCCATCTCCTTCCCTCTCCTTACCTCTCTTTGGGACTTATTTCAATCCTAGCCAGTTCTGTTTCATAACTCCTTTTTTGCATGTTTATGGTTGATCATCCCATCTATTGTTTTATGGTCCATTTGGTGGGAACGTAATAAAAGAATCTTTCGTAAACCACCTTCAGATCTTCCTTCTGTCCTCTCTTCTATTGAAAAACATGTCTCGAAGCAAGTTAATTCCTTTATTTCATCTCATTTTAACCCCAATGTCATTTTTTCCTCATGGGATAGTTGTATTTCCTCATCTTGGAAATTCTTATCCTTTCCTTCCTCACCTATCTTTCCCTGTCTTAGGAAAGTGCCCTTAGACAGATCTTTAGTTAAGTGGCAACCCCCCAAACCCCCCTTCATTAAACTTAACTTTGATGGTTCTTCAAGGGGAAACCCTAGGGTTTCAGGCATTGGTATCGCCTTCAGGGATCACTTAGGAAGAGTTTTAGCTTTAAAAGCTTCTCCTATTCCCATAGGTTCTAACAACATGGCAGAAGCTGTAGCATTATTTGAAGGCTTATTCTTGGCTAAAAAATTGTCAATCTCATTCCTCCATGTTGAAGGTGATTCCTCGGTCATTATTAATGCATACATCAAGAAAAAGATTGATAATTGGCACCTACAATACATTCTTGAGCAAATTTGGGATCTAATTGACTCTTTGCACAATTGTTGTCTTTTTCATACTAATAGAGAGGGAAATCCCATGGCAGATTGTTTAGCAAATCTGGGCTGTGAGAACCATTCTCTCAACACCTCCTCTTTGGATCACTCTATTTTGGCTTTCCCATCCCTTCTCTCTATCATTCAAAAGGAATCCCCTATTTCATCTTCTTAGCCTCTCCTCTCCTCCCGCCTTCCACCTCTTCTCCTCTTATTATGTTTCTATGTCCTTTCTTTTTCATTACTAACAACCATTTGTACACGCTCCTCTTGGTCCTCTTGCCTCTCCTAGACAATGGCATGGGCTCCCTCCATAATGTTCCTACTTTTGTTTTCGGCCCGATAGTATGTACCAATGGTTGCTAGTAATGTTGATCATAAAAATATACACAAGTCTCTCTGCTCTTGCTTCCTTTTTGCTTGGCTCTTGAAAGGTATAGTTCTCAATTTTCCAGTTCCTTCCAAGCATAAGAGTGGATATTCTTTGATGCATTGTTAAGAATCACACATAAATTATTCTACTCTTGCTTCCTTCTACTTTGTTTTCACAAGGTATACTTTATGTTATTCTTTTCCTACCAAGCATGAGTGTGCATATTCATCGATGCAGTGTTAAAAGTGTTTTTTTTCATTAGAAAAGCACGTATGTATATGTACACTCATCCTTGGATAGTGTTTAGACTATGACATTTGCATATGATTTATTTAAATATTCCTTTGACAGTTATACCTGGTTCTCCTTTTGCTCATGTGAGTATTGTGAGCTGTCTCATACTCTCAGCACGTTTTGGTGATGCATTCGATCTTCGTGTCTTTTCCTACCAAGCATGAGTGTGCATATTCATCAGTGCATTGTTAAAAGTGGTTTGTTATTAGAAAAGCACCTATGTATATGTACACTCATCTGTGGATAGTATCTGGACAATGTCATTTGTAGATGGTTTTTTAATATTATTTTGATAGTTATATCCATTTCTCTTTGCTCACATGGGTATTGTAAGCTATTCCAAACTCTCAGCATGTTTTGGGCTTGTGTCACCATATCTCCCAGCATGTTTGTGAATCGCCTGTACTATAATGATTTATTGTCCTTGGCTTCCCTTACCATTTGATCTATGTGAGCTTGCATTTTTGTATAGTTTATCATTCATTTTGAGTTAAACCTCTATCTTTTATTTGTCCTTATGAGATCTTCATCTTTACTCCATATCTCTTCTCACGTGATGGCTCATCATTTTTTGGCATTGCCTTGTTTAATTCGCATCACCTCTTCTATGAAATTTATTTCAAAGGACATGTTGATTTTATTTAAAGCTTCCTACGTTTTTGTTTCACCAGTATTTTCTTGCCCTTGTGTTTTGCTCGTCTTTGCTCCTGGATTTTTCTTCTGGTTTTCACTTTGCCATATAATGACTGCATGTTCCAACTCCTTAGTGGGTATCAGTACTCATGTGGAGCCATGCTCATCATGCACTTCGCTACACATGGACTACTACCCAAGGAACTATAGGATATCTTTGGAGGTCAAAAACTAGGAAACACCTTTTACCAGTTGCATCAGGGATGAATTGTTGTCTACAGTCATCTTTTACAATCGTCCCCACATTCATCGAGCTATTAAAAGACTCATGAGTCATGAGGTCCTCTTCCCAGCTAGTAAACATATCATTTTCCCTTCATAAATTGTGTCAGTTTTCTTGTCAAATGCTTTTGATCTACTCCAATCTCCTTTTCACTTGGAATTACTTGCCTCTTGATTTGTGAAACCCAAGCTTCTTCCTGCAAATAAGCTTTCAAGGGCCATCCAGAAGTATGATCTCTAGGGTGGTGCAACCCTTATTGGGGGTCTCTTTCACCATCATGGTGTCCTGAATAATCATGATGTTTATTCATCTCTTGAAATTATTAAAAGATCTCTAGAACGCCAATCCTTCAGACCAGTTAAAGTGGCTCTTCAATAGTTTGGGGGTTTCTTATCAAGAGATTGTATTAACAACATTCACTAGGTGGTCTTTGGTCTCTTAGATCTCCTTGAGCAAGACTCTACTATTGTTGGCCCCTCTTCGACTCTTGCGGTTGAACACCCTCTCCCGAACCTCAATTTGGGTCTCAGCCAAAGTGATGTTGGCCTGAGCCTCATGGAAATATAATAAGCTTTGTTATTTATGCACCTTCTAACAATTTTGCAGGTTTTTTGAGGATTTCCTATTCTGCAAGTGCTTTAAGGGGTTTCCATACCCATTATACTCGTTTACTTCCGGCATAGTCTACATCAGCAGAAGACAGTTGTTTTGGCTTGTCCTTCTGGATTTCATGTCTTGGTTATTGTATATTTTTAAAAATTAGACCTTTGAGTTATGTTTTTTCAACTCAAGGGCTTCGGGTCTTAGTTCAGTTTCTATTTGGGTGCATCTATCCTGGGTGGTCTACAGGACGACACCAAATGCTATTTGTATCTTGCCTTAGGGCCCTTGTTTTTAGTTGGAAATCTGGGTGGGCAACTCTTTTTTGTAACTAGCTTTGGCTAGAGGACTTAATCATGTATATATTTTTTGTCATGATTTTTGTGATGATCGGAGTTTTCCTTCCTGGTTCTTTTCTCCGAGAGCTTTTGAACCAGTGTATTATAAAATATTGAAATTATATATAAATATATCAAGTGGCTCTGCCACCTTTGTTATAAAAAAAACAACTCAATTACATAAGCATATTTGGCATGGAAAATATCAACCAATTATCCACTATATGGGCAAATCAATAAATGTTATTACTAGCAGTTGCATTTTTTTTTTGAATGCAACAAGAGCCAATAGTTAGTTTTAATTTTGCATGTGTTTTTGGGGGAGGAATCTGACAGTTTATTTGAATACTGTGGTGGATTAACGTATGGTAAAACAATATATTTGAATTATTATTGTATGCAAATTAGATGTCTAATAACTAGAGATGATAAATTAACTATTGAAAGCCAATAAATCAATCTAATGTAACACAATGAAGAATACAAAGTAACTATAAAATGATGAAACTAAATCAATTATCTTCACCTACCATGTAGCTTGTCTCCATTGTTCTCCTAGCCTTGATTTCTTGAAGAGGTTGAGCTCTCAGATTTCCAAATGAAGCCTTCTCCCAAGATGCTACCAAAGTGTGGAGATTTTATGAAATGATTGCACAATAACTTATGCAATCTAATGGATGGAATGCAAATGAAATGATGATAATATGGATTGATTGCTCTTAGAATGCTTGGATGCTTGGATGCTTGATTTCTTGAATGCTTGAATGCCTATTACAAAATACCTATTAGCCCACAAAGAGGAAATGAGGCTCCTTTTATAGATTTTTGGAGGATCTAGGCCTAGGTGGCACAATCCTACGGTTGAGAATGAAAGGTGGAAGATCCTAGGGCTAGGATTGACTTGGTTGAAGGAGTTGAGAGAAAGGGGGATGTAGTTGGAATGTGAGAGGAAGAATAGGGATGATGTTCCTCTCACATTAACATGGAAGAGAACAAGGTGGAAGGGAAAGACACATGTCAAGTGTCTCACAAAGACCAAAGAGAGAAAGAGGGAGAGACCTTTTCCTCATGAGGACTCTTTGCACAAGTGTCCTATGAGTCACCTTTGACCCTTAGAGGTGGCTTGAGAAGCCCCTTAGGAATAGGGAATGTCTCTTTACTTGGTTGTTGAGAGGACATGTGGTCATGAGACTAAGTCCTATGAGGCCACATAGCCCTTAAGAATAGGACATGTGTGGGTGAGGATAATTACTAATATATAATTAATAATTATTATTTATTTTAGCCAAAGTGATGTGTCAGGTGACTAGGTAGGTGAGGTGGACTAGGGGACTTAGTCATATTTAGGTGATTGTGTATTTAATTAAATAACTTTAATAAGACTAATTAGAAGACTTAGGATAGAGGAATAGACTATAGTGAATTTACTAAATAAATTGAATAATTTATTTAACAAATATAGGAATATTTATTATTTAAATAATAAATATTTAATTAATTTATCAAGTCAATATTAATTAAATAATAAATATTTAATTAATTAATGAAGCTATTTTTAAGTGTATACATTTTGCCCCTCTTTGAAATAATGTGCGTGCCACATTGTTTCAAAGAAATTTCAAGTATTTTTCCCCTACCCCAGACAATGTCTGAAATGACCTAAGCATGCCCCCTCGAGAGATTGATTAACAAAAAAGATGATTGGAATTTTGTTTTTTTATTTTTATTTTTATTTTTATTTTTTTATTATTGTTTTTTTTTTGTTTTTTATTTTTCTTGGATAATCAATCTCACAAAAGAAACAGGAGAAAAGATGGGTGAAAATGGGGTGAAATAGAATAAAAATGAGAGGTAAGGTCCACACACTAGGCACATAGGGTCCACAGGCTATAAATAGGGCTAAGGGGTCCACAATAAGCTCATTGTGCACACTTGTCATTTGGAGATCAGAGCGTGAGAGAGAGAAGAGCAAAGCCGCCAGGATGTCATTTCCACTATCAGATCACCACTTTGAGAGGGTCAAACACTTCTAGCAACCACCCAATTCGGGTGAACCGGTAGGTGACTTGATCCTGCTTTGTGATTTTATGATTTGATGCATGTTAGAATAGAATTTTTGCATGTTTAGGGTAGATGGAATGATAGAAATAGATTAGAAAAATTTTGTTCTTGGGCCGGAAATGAATGCGTCATTGCGGTGCATGAATGCGCAACAAATAGCAACATTTGCATAGAAACTCTAAAGTTTTGTGCATTCGTTTAGGGAAATGGTGCATGTATGTGAGGTTCACTACTTTGTGGCACAAATGTTGTGTAAAAGTGCGCATTGGTTATTTTGGCGCATTGGTGATGATTTGTTTTGCAAATGTGCAATAAAATTGTGCATACATGATTTCCGATGCAAATGTGAGAATTTGTGGTGCATGCATGTTTCTGAGCTATGCATTTGTTTGATGGATAGAATTTGGTCAAATTAGAAAGTCAAATAGATCAAACTAGATGTCGATAAGCCGATTGGATCCATCAGCGGTTAAATTTGATTGATTAGGTCAAGATAGGCAACATTGTAGCATGGTTGCTAGTTAACCAGTCTTGAGACTAGATGATTGATAAAATCATCTGTTAAAACACGTGATAGAACATGTTTGTAGTTGATATAATAGGATAGATAGATGTTTGTAGATCAGTTTATCAAAATCTGATAGGTTGATTTTATTTGATTTGTATAGGAGGACATTATTGATATTTTGATGTCACGGGAGAGATATCCTGTTACACAGAATCTGAGACTAGCATTGTCAGAGATAGATAGACTGTTGATTCGTGCATCTAGCCTTTATCATGTTATTTACATGCCCAAGATTAGGGCAAACCAGAGTATAATGATGGCATTAGCAGAGAGATGGCATTCAAAGACCGGTACCTTCCATCTTCCGACAGGGGAGATGACAGTTACACTAGAGGATGTATATTGCATCCTCTGGCTTCCTATCATAGGAGAGTTAGTACACTATGATCGACACGGTGGAGTGACAGAGTGCAGAGCCATCTTTGGAGATGATGACATTGAGGAGGGGGAGATTAGATGGGATGATATGGTGGATGTGTATGAGCCATTACTAGTGGTACTAGCTAGAGCGATTGGGGGTTTCATTTGCCCTGATCGTAGATCACATGGATTTTCAGTTGGATGGGGCCGCACACTATAGCGGATGATGGACGGGACCTGATTTGCTTGGGGTGTGTGTTTATTAGCACATCTGTATCATGATTTGCATCAGGTGGTGTACCATAGGGGTGCATCATTATCAGCAGGGGTCACATTTCTCCATGTATGGGCATGGGAGCATATTGCAGTTACTAGACCAGTGGCGATCAGATTTTGAGGTGTAGGACAGCCCTACATACATTTATACTCCTTAGTTTTGTCACAGGAAAAACTAGGACATTTAGAGTACTGGCATTATACTTTTGATACACTGGATACAGTGACATGGAGACCCTACCTCGGTTGTGAGCCCTTTGTTTTGGAGAGACAGTTGGTCAGCCAGGTTCTGCGCCAGTTTGGCAGGATCCAGGGCATGCCCCAGGGTGTGACAAAGTTCACCAAGACTCATCAGGAGAGATGGGATTGGGGACCTATGGCATCCTTTGATACGGCCTGATAGGAGATTTTGGACATGCCATTTCAGGCATGGACCATGAGGCAGATAGTGGTAGACCCTGGGATGACTGCAGATCTTGAGCAGATCTTGAGCAGTTCTTGAGAGATTTTCCTATACCACGCTTGATGAATCTGGTAGCTAGGCCACCAAAGAGAGATCCAGTAGACAGACATTGTGGGAGATTCTGAGGGAGAGATAGGCGGGGATGAGGGAGAGGTGATGGCAGTGATGGTGGAGGAGGTGATGGAGGAGATGGTGGAGGAGATGGTGGTGATGGAGGAGATGGAGGGAGAGGGGATAGGGCTGGTCCTCAAATGAGAGGAGGTGGTATGAGGTAGAGAGGATTGATACCACCCTTGGCTAGATAGGGATGGAGATAGCCTCTGGTACAGCCAGCACAGCCAACTACAAGAGCTCCCCTATAGGTTCCAGTAGCGCAGGTATAGATACCAGCTGCCCCAGTACAGGGACCAGCTGTACCGGTATAGGATGAGGTAGATGTATTATTAGCTCAAGGTGGAGTAGTATAGGGTGGATAGATCCCTGGTGATAGATTAGATGAGCAGGATGTTGAGATGCTAGATGTGGGGGCACAAGATGAGTAGGCTAAGATGGACATCAGGGGATAGGATCCCTATCTATAGAGAGATGGTGCTGAGGAGGAGCCAGATATTGATTCACTGGTAGTCTAACTAGAAGTTACACAGGTACAGGCAGACCAGGTTCCTGGTCTTGAGAGACAGATAGAGAGGATGGATAGGTAGATGGGAGTGTTGAGACATGAGTAGGATGCAGCGTTTGAGAGACTCAGGGAGTCGGAGATGTTACTAGATGAGCTACAATGCACAGAGGATTTGGGTCCTCATGGAGATAGCATTAGAGCCATGATACATGCCGGGAAGGAGATATCCTATTGGCGAGAGGTGTACAAACAAGCGGTCCTGAGGGATTAGTGGATTGGGAGTTATAGGGAGAGCTTAGTGGCTATCAGGATGGTAGTTCATGACAGAGGGGCACCAGCTGGTGGAGGGGGTGTATCATCACACCCTCCTAGAGCACCGACAAGTTCGGGAGATCAGGGTGGATCCTCAGCATCAGGTAGTTCAGTAGCACAGGGCCACATTGCATCTCGTAGATAGCGGCAGACAGAGTCTGGAGGCAGTGGCTCATAGATTTGAGAGATCATTGTATACACTATTGTACCATTATGTTTCATTGTATCATTATATTTTTAACTTGATGGACACTGACTATGGACACATTGTTATTGATTATATATCATTGGACATTTGGACAGTTTTGTTGTTTTATGGACTTATATGATGGACTCTATATGATTGATTCTATAATTTACAGTGATGCAGTTCTATCATGATTTTCTTTGATGATTTATATACATGTGCAGATGTGATGATTTACTTTAATATGCATAGAATGTATGTCTTAGAATGCAAAATGATTTATATCCGATTTGATATATTTTTTATGCTTAATGGTTAATAATCATATGATGGTGATATAAATGCATGTCTTAAATGAGTTTACTAATGCTATGTGATTATCAATGCAATGATGTGATGAACAATGTGGATAATGGATAAAGAATGGATACTAAATGAATGATATAACTGTTCATTGGAAACACATATAATGGATAATAAATAAATGATGCATAATGTATATAATGTATAATCAATGAATGATATATAATGTATATAATGGATAATAAATGATAGTGTAATGCAAAAGGATATCTAATGTAATAAATGATAATGTACCTAAGATGATTGAATATAATAACTGATAACATGATAAAATGAGATGAAATGATAGCTATAATAAATGATCAAATTATATACAAATGAACACTCCTAATGAAGATAACACATGTCTCTAAATGATTAAGTGCACAATGTTAAATGCAAAAAGTCTTAATATTTTTGGTTGTCCAAATGTCCTCAACTTAAATAACAATGTATCTGACACAAGAAGAATAGACTAAGAGAACAGATAACCTAATAAGAAAGGTAACCTATAAATCTCTATAAAAGGAGCACTGATATGTAAGTCATGAACTATTTAAATGAAATGCAATATGAAATGAATGTATATCCACAACTTTAGGTAACATCTTAGAACTTCATAATAACTGGAACTTGATTTTCATCATTGAGCTCGCTATGTTGCAAGAAAATGCAAACATCATGGTATAATTAAACCAGGATGACCTGAGCACTTCTTGCATGGAATTTAATATTGCAAACTTGACAAGCATCTAGGTATAATTGAACCAAGATGACCTGAGTTTCATTTGCGTAACAGAAAAGGAATATTCCCCCCTCCATCGGGGAACAAATATTTAGAGTCGAGGTATGTGCTGGCGTATCACCATAAATAGGATATGTAGAGCAACATGATTTGGATGTTGTCAATACTATTAAATGGATGAAGGCACTTATGCACAGACACCCCAATTATTTATTCCTTTGATTTCATGGGGAAATATCCCACAAATAGCAACCAAAGAAAATACCATGCCCCATCATGGCTATCCTAATCAATGACATTTTAGAGTTTCAAACTCATGTCAAAGATATCATGGAATAGCATAGGAAACATGATAATAATGAAATCTAGATATGAATGCATAATTTACAACAAATCATTCTAACATGCTTGTCATGAATATACATTTCTTTTTCCAAAAAGATAGTGTAAGATACAGTGATCAGTTCAAGTGATGATGTATAGTCAAGATTCGATAGATAAACAGTCATGTTTTGAAGGATAGATCACAGATTCTGATTCATCATAAAGATATCATTGTGAAAGAACATTTGATTGTGTTTTCTTTATCTTGTGAAAAACACTCCATTGTGTCCTCTAAGAGTCATGACTATCATAGATCCACTTCCTGAACTAGGTCGAGGACATGCCCCCAGCTAGGTGATGGAATGACTTATTATGGATGAAGAAATGCACAACAAGACTAGGATGAAGACCATGACAAATGATCAAGCTATGATGGGATTTTATTATGGGTAGATACAATGGATGGTGTATGAACTGGCCATTTTATTATGATATGTACATGGCGGGTATGGGGACTGACTAGCCATTTTATTGTCAATATATACAATGAACGGACACACTAGAAGAATCCTAATAGATAGAGGAGCTAACTTGATACACATGGCGCCTGTTTCTAGGTTTTCACCACATGCTTTCATTGCAATTTTCTTTTGATTTTTTTATTTTTTTGGATTTTTATGATTTTTGTATTTACAAAATATATACATAACCCTTGCATTGGGATTTCAAGGATAGAACTTCTTGAGATGGATACTATTAAGAGGTTCATCCAAAGGATCTCCCTCAGGTGTGGACAATTGATAAGCCCCAAAACCATAAACTATTGTAACTACAAAAGGACCTAACCAATTGGGTTCGAACTTGCCCTTCTTTTCACTATGCAATTGATTCTTTGAATTTTCTCGAAGGACTAAGTCACCCAGCTGAAAGTCTCTAATCTTTACCTTGTTGTTATACTGAAAAGACATACACTGCTGATAGACTTTCAAATGATCATAAGCTCTCTGACGGCGTTCATCCATCAATTCTAGTTCAGTCAACCGTGCAACTCTATAGTCTTCATTAGGAATCAAATCTTTGAGAGTGACATGAAGTGAAGGCAACCCGACCTCGAGGGGCAAGACTGCTTCAGATCCATAGACAAGGGAGTATGGGGTGGCTCCAGTAGGAGTACAGATGGAGGTACGGTAAGCCCACAAGGTTGGATTCAGTTGGATATGCCAATCACGGCCAATGTCATTGACAGTCTTTTTTAGGATTTTAACAATAGTTTTATTTGATGCCTCAGCTTGGCCGTTTCCTTGGGGATAGTATATGGTGGAATAGTTATGGGTGATATGGAATTTTGTGCACAGTTCATCCATGTCCTAATTTTGAAACTATTTCCCATGATCAGTAATGAGATAAATAGGTATACCATATCTACAAATTATATAATTTAAGATAAACATGGATATTTGTTTCCCTATGGTGGTAATTAATGGAACGGCCTCAATCCATTTAGTAAAGTATTCCATTGTAATGAGAATCCATTTGTGACCATTGGAAGATGGAGGGTTGATAGCGCCCATGAGGTCGAGCCCCCACCGACTCAATGGCAAGGTAGTTGTAAAAGGATGTAACTCTTGCGCTGGAGCATGAATAAGGTTTCCATGTATCTGACATTTCTTGCATGCTCTAGCAAAATGAGAGGAATCTATTTCCATGGTAGGCCAATAATAACCCATACGTATGAGTTTCTTAGCCAAAGAGGGACCACTCGAATGTGTCCCACAAATACCCTCATGTACATCTCGTAAGGCAGTTTGAGCTTCATCATGCTCGAGACATCGTAGGAGAGTACCGTCAAGACCTCACCAATAAAGGGTATCAGATATTAGGACATAGCAGGAGGCTTGGCAGAGAAAAGTTCATTTTTTATTGCGAGATAGGTCACGGGATAGGATGTCATTTTTAGATAAGAATAGATATTTCCATAGATTGGGGAGTCATGTCCAATTAGATGACATATAATACTCCTATCAGGATCATCATATGCAAGACAAGTCAGGGATTCCACCAAGAACTCAAAACGGACCTTGGTATCTTCTGTATCAAACAAAGAAGCAATCATTGACATTGCATTGGTGGCCTTGTTATCATGCCAAGGAATCTGCTCAAAAGTGATGACTAAGAAATATTGTTTGAAGTCATCAACCATATGTTTATATGGTAATAACTTATCATCTTTAGTCTGATAATCATCATTAACCTGGTTTATAATCAACTAAGAATCCCCATAGACATTTATTTCAGTTACTTTTCATTGTAAAGCCATCTTTAACCCAATCGGCAAGGCTTCATATTCTGCTGCATTATTGGTGCAAGGAAAGAGCAGCTTGTAAGATTTCGGAATGGTGTATCCTTGTGGTGTGACAAAAAGAATACTAGCTCCTGAACCCTGTTGAGTATATGATCCATCAAAATATAGTTACCAGGTTTGTGTAGATAAAGCCAAGATGTGTGCATCAGGAAACTCTATATGTATAGGTTGGTCATCCGTTAATGGAGCATCTACTAGCTAATTTTCTATCACTTGACCTTTGATAGCTTTCCTATCTATATATTCAATATCAAATTCACTAAGTAGCATGACCCACTTAGCCAATATGCCTGTCAATGTTGTTTTGCTTAATAGATACTTTAAAGGATCAATCTTTGCGATGAGCTGGATTGAATGTGACAACATGTAATGTCGCCACTTCTGTGATGCAAAAGCAACTGCCAAACATGCTCTTTCTATAGGAGAATAATTTAGCTCATAGCCCACTAGGGTGCGACTGATATAATAGATGGCTTTTTCTTTTCCTTCATGATCTTGCTGAGCCAGTAGAGCACCTAGTGAAACTGTCATAGCTGAAATGTAGAGCAAGAGTGGCTTGCCTGGAATTGGTGACATCAAAGTTGGAGGATTTGCCAGATATTGCTTGATTTTATTGAAAGCTGCTTCACACTGATCATCCCATTGGAATAAGATATTTTTATGCAACAAATGTTGAAAGGGATGACTTTGATCTACTAGTTGAGAAACAAATCTTTGAATGGATTGGAGACATCCCTACAAGGATCTTAACTAACTGATTTTAGTGGGGGAAGCCATCTCCAATATTGCTTTAAATTTTTCTGGATCTACTTCGATTCCTTTGGCTGAGACAATGTACCCTAATAGTTTACCGGATGTAACTCTGAATGCACATTTCTTTGAATTGAGGTGAATCTGATACTTTTCCATCTGGGTGAATATGCGATCCAACACTCTCAAATGACCAGCTCTGTCTTTGGATTTTGCTAAAATTTTGTCAACATAATCTTCCATAATGGTGTGCATCATATCATGAAATATTGTGGTCATTGCTCTTTGGTAAGTTGCTCCAGCATTTTTGAGACCAAAAGGCATCACATTCCAGTAGTATGTACCCCATGGACAAGTAAAAGCAGTCTTTTCTTGGTCTTCTAGTGCAATCTTGATTTGGTTATAGCTAGAAAATCCATCCATTAATGATAACATCTCATGCCCAGCTGTCAGGTCAATAATAATGTCAATATTTGGCAAAGGAAAGTCATCTTTCAGACAAGCTTTATTAAGATCTCAAAAATCAATACAAATCCTGATAGACTTGTCTAGTTTTGAGACGGGGACAATATTTGAAATCCACTCAACATAATCAATAGCTCGAATGAATCCAACATCTAGGAGCTTCTTCAATTTTGCTTTAACCATTAGTGCAATATGGGGATGCATCTTGCGGAGCTTCTGCTTAACTGGTTTTACACCTGGTCTGATAGATAAATGATGCATAATGAGATTTGGATCTAGGCCAGGCATATCAACATAGGACCAAGCAAAGTTGATTTGTCTCTCTTTGAAAAATTTTGCAAAAGCTTCTTTCTCTGGTTTTGTCAAGGATGCTGCTACTTTGAGGATGCGCGGAGACTCCTCTGTTCCAATGTTAAGTGGTACTGTTGGTTCTATAAGAATAGCAGACTGCTCTTGATACAGATAGTTGGGAAGAGTGTCAATCCTTCCATTGTCAAGTGCCTCAGAGAGGTTTTCACCCTCGGATGCGTTGTTTCTTTTTACTATTTTTGGATCTAATACTACCGCTGAGTGGTTTTCACCATTAGATCTGTTAATTATTTTTATATTTTTATGACTGAAAGGATTGGCACTCTCACCAAAGTAGGCCATGTCATTGAGTTCTATCATAAATCTTGACTTGTGATCTCCTGGTGGTAAATGATCTCTGATTCCAAGATATTCAATGATTGCATCATCATTATGGAATACATCAAGTTCTGGATGATCAGGAGAATCCCAATCGATAAGTTCAAGATGTAAAAGGGGCATTGGATCATTCAGGTCAGTTTCAAAGGTAGAGATGGTATTGATGGAAAAGTTGTCAAGGTTTATGATGGTATCAGCGAGGTCTATTTCCATACTCTCATTTGATTCGTCTATCGCAAGATAATGCTCACTTCCCTCATGATCGACAAGAGTAGTATTACGTGGGACCAATCCTAGTGAGTCACTCCTTGAACTCTCTCCCTCATGGTAATCATTACTATATTGATGGACAACATCAACTCCTATCTCTTCAGTACAATCAGATAATGAATCTCATTCTTCATTTGAGTCAAAATCATCATTATCCCCAAGTCTATCAATGATTCTCTGTGCTATCCTTTATTTCTCAGGATCTACATACATACCATTCTTTCTTAATTGCAAAGCAGGAGCTTTAGATATCTCATGAAAAGGTGTGATCTTTGCTTTTCCTTTTGGTTCTTTTGGTCCTTCTCCTTTGTATCCTAATCCTGTAGTGTCTCTTTGATAATTTGGATTTTGCAAGATCGGTTTGATAACACCTTCTCTTTGTAACCCTATAGGTCCAGCACCTTGGTATCCCATCTTTTGTAGCAAAGTATACCCTTTACCATAGACATCAGGTGATATATATTCATGTTTGATATCCTCTTCATTCTTCTATGATTTAAGAAAATGAGTAGCATTACGCTCAGCTGCCTCTTTGGATATTGTGCCCCCACTTATAAATATGTCATAAACAAGTGTTGAAGGGGGTTCTGATTGTTGTTTAGTGATCAAAGATCTACCATATGATTTAGGAGATAAAGGTAACTCTATGATGCAAAGAGCTTGACCTAAAGTGTATTCTCCCATACTTATTTCTTTTATGTCTATCTTGATCCCATTTGATTTTGAAGTTGATGCTATATTACTAGGATCAATGAGTGTAGTTGTATAAGATCCAGTACGGTTATAAGGTATCAAAGAATCAGATGTCTTCACAGAACTACAATACTGGAATGGATTAGTGTCTCCTTTGATAGTGACTTCTTGACCATTATGAAGGAATTTCAAGCATTGATGATAGGTTGATGGTATAGCTTGCATGGAATGAATCCATGGTCTTCCCAAGAGAATGTTATAAGCAAGATCCATGTCTAGAACTTGGCAAGGTACATCTTTGATTATAGGACCTACTCTGATTGATAAAATAATAGACCCTTTGGATGACCGCTCTTCCTCATCATAAGCTTTTATCATGATTTTCTTCTTGGGATCAACAACATTTTCAGAGAATCCCAATGCAAGGACTAGTTTCAATGTACAGATATTTAAGCCAGCTCCTACATCTATTAGTACTCATTTGATTTTGTGACTCTAAACAAGAACTTCAATATGTAGGGGAGCATTATGAGGTTGGGTAATAGCTAAGTCATCATTCTCAGTAAAGGATAGGTAATGCAAGGTTGTTAAATGGCCTACCATAGCTTGAAATTGATCATGATCTAGATTTGTGGGTACTTGGGTTTCTAAAAGAGCTTTTTCAAGGATATCTTTGTGAGATGGGGATAGACGCAAAAGCTCTAAGACAGATATCTGGGCAGGTGTTTTCTTGAGTTGTTCCAAAAGGTTGTATTGGTTGGAAATATTTGTTGTAGACTTTGGAACATAAACAGACTTGTTGTGAGGTACATTTGATTTAGACTAGACTCCTTGGAGAGTAACTTTGGATTGAGCACGAGTAGTAACATGGACTGGGTGACTCTTTGATTTTCCTTTGATGGTAATGACATTGGCATAATACTTAGAAGGATGACATTCAAAAATGTTACCAACATATCGATAGGGAGTGGAATTATAATTGGCTTGATTGTCCTTCTTAGTATTGGAAGAACCTCCTTTTTCATGCTCAGGAAGTGGATCTTTGAAAGCCGTATGTGATTCATTTGAGATATGTCCATCAACACTAATCTCACCGCTTTCAATTAAGTCTTGAATTACATTTTTGAGCCTTTTGCAATCATTGGTTTTATGTCCTTTGCCTCTATGAAATTCGCAATAATCATGCTCATCCCCCCAAGAAGGCTTCACTCTAGGTTTGAAATCTTTCGTGTTAGGAAGCGTAATGAGTTTCTTTGTGATTAACTTCTGTAATGCTAATTCGAGAGATTCCCCTAAAGGAGTAAAGTTTCTTCGAGGTGACATGAAAGGCAATCGTGGTTTAGATGAATCTTTGTTGGTGTTTTGATTTGCGGATTGATTGATGTAAGTACCTTGAGTAGCATTGGCCTGACTTGTGAGATTGAGAAGGGGTTGTGTTGGTTTGACATTACAATTATCAACAATCCCATCATTGACAATGTTTTTGTTTTTATTCCAGAATTTCAATTTTTCATTGTTATAGTTGTTGGGATTGCAATTTGAGGACCCAACATTGTCCTTAGAATAAAGTTTTATTTCACCTTTTCTGACCATGGCTTCCTCAATTTTGATACCATTTTCTATGAGCTTGTTGAAGTTTGGTGGACATTGCAATTGTAACCTATAACTCATTTCTAGTGTAAGGTTATGCACAAAGATATCCATCTTTTCTTGTTCAGGAATCATTCATGGATATTTGGCAAACAATTGACACCATCTTTGCAAAAAAGTAAGGAAGGGTTCTCCATTGTTTTGATGTGCATTGCAAAGATCAAACATAGTGACTTCATGTTTGATGTTATATGAATAATGAGTCACAAATTTGTCAAGAAGCTCATTGAAAGATTTGATGCCTGGGGGTAGTTTGGAGAACCATTCCATGGCTTGTCCTCCTAAACTTCATGGAAATAGTCGCATAAGATAAGTGTCATTGTGAGTGACTTCAATACAAGCAGCACAAAACTCACGAATGTGGTCTTGTGGATCCGAATTCCCTTTGTATTTGTCAAATTTTGGTACCTCAAAATGAGGAGGGAATGTAATCATTGCTAAGTTCTTATCAAAAGGATAAGGACATATATCATCCAAGGAATACTTCTTTGTTGATGATCCAGTTTGGATGTCAGGAATTTGTTGTTGAAGCATCTGGATTTTTTGTAGAACGGGATCCAAAGATAATGTGTTTCCTTGAGAGTTTTGGGAAATATTGTTGTGGGAAGCATTTTTTTGTGAAGCATGATTTTGGGAAGCATGGTTTTGCTAATCATTTTGAGAAGCAGTGTGTTGTTCATCACTATGAGAAGCATTAGATTGCTGATTGGTTTCCTTTGCTCCATGAGTGTCTTGAGAACCTTTAGGGATTTCTTGATTGTTTGTGTGAGTTGGTTCTCTAAGATGGGCAACATCAAAATCACTTGGTAACTTAGCTCCTTGTTGAGCAAGCATGAGGAAATACATCTCTTTATCCAAGCCTAAGAGTCATTCCATGACTTGGAAAAATTTAGGATCTTGTGTAGCATCTCTAAGTTCTTCATCGGTAGGTTCGTCATCTGATGTGAAAAGTGAAGTTTTCTTAGGAGGCTCTTTGGACCAAGGGTTCTCCTCATTGCTAGTATTTCCTTCCATATTGCCTAGGGATTCCAGATTAAGAGGTTGTTTGAGTTTCTGAGATTGAGTTTGAACCATAAAATAGAGAAAATTTATTATGGGATGTAAGATTTTTGATGAGAAGATATGGAAAGTGATTGATAGAAAAGATATTGAAACGTGTTGAAAAATGATAAGACAACTTGATAAACTCTAAGTCAATAGGAGGTATAGATCTCACTATGATATGACAAATGGAAATCAAGAGATAAAAACCTAAGTAAGTTTGGTGGTTAAGGATGATATATCCTGATATGGTAAACTCACAAAGATCAAAATCTGATAGATAAGGTAATGTTTCAACACTAAATTGAGAATTTCAAAGATTGGAAGAAAATGATTTGATGAGTCTTGATGAAGGAATGATGAAAAATGATGAAAATGGTCAAACTAAAGATCAGAGGTCTATGTAAATCGACTATTTTTCCAGAATCTTACTAAGGACGAAAATGGGTATCTGAAAAAGTGATTTGGAAAATTGCAAAGTTTATGAAAATGCTCACTGTTGTAAATGCGCAATAACAAATGCACAGGATAGATTGATAAATGCACAACAAAATTAGACAGATGTGCAGCAAATTGTGACCGACGTGCAGAAAAATTATCAAAAGTGCAAAACAATTTGATGTATGCGCAGCAAATTGGTATAAATGCGCAGGTTTTTTTATTTCTGATTGATTTGAACTACAAAATTTGGAAATTTTTGTCTAATTTTCTGATGTTTTCTGGTTTTGGCAAATGAAAAATGCATAAACACACACATGCAAGACAAAAATGTTTTTAATCTAACTATGCTAATATGAATGCACAAACACGCTTACAATCCTATGATTGGCAAGGACAATATCTACTAAATCCCCACTAGGATAATAAAATTCAGCCATGCAAATTGACAGCGGACAGCCTAGGAACTTGGAGGCATGGGCTCCTCCTTACAGTGCACTCACTTCTTAGGCACACCAAGTTTCGAATTCAATGGGTCATTACTTCCCAAAGAACTGCTATCTCTACTATGAACCGTGAGTAATGTGGAGTGTCTTCACGGGCTTGGGTGACCTCTTGAGCCAGCAAATAGAAGGTTTTTGGCCACTAAACAAAATCTTTTAGTAAGGACATCCATTCAGATGGTTGTGATCAAATTATTTTCTCAATTAAGGGGGCTCTCCCAATCTTTTCAAAGCAAGGCTTTCACCTCTACTAAGTAAGACTTTAACGCACCACTGGGGTACTGGAGGAGATTTTGGTTACCACAACGAATTCACACCTATCTAATATGAGACTAATCACACTAGCATTTTTTATATACCGGTTTGGAAGGGCTTGGCTTTAGCCTATTACCGGTTGGGTCATTCCTTGGGGTGAGTACCTCTTTTCCCACCAAAGACCGCCCTCTAAAAATTATAAGAGTTTCTCTTACACCCAAAGTCCACGAATGGTGAGGGGAGAGGATACATTGTTATAATTTTGGAATTACAAATAGCTAAAAAAGAAAAAACATGATAGACACTTGATTTTATTCTAAAGAAGACACACAAAGCAAAAACATGTCTTATTTTAAGCCCAAATGAGATTATTATTTATTTTGCAAACCCCTTGGCAATCTGCAATCAAACCGATAGAAAAATTGTTTTGAGCAATGGGGTCTTCAAGATTACATCTTACAAAATAGCCTAAATACTACCAGAACGAACAGACACTTGTTAAAATGTTAGCTAAAAATCTAAACAACTGTAAAATTGAAATCTACCACAGCAAATGACAAATGCGCAAAATAGTGAACTAAATGTGTAGAAATGTTTGATAAATACGCAGAAAATATGGATGTGTAGGACAGAGATACCAATGCACAGTGAGATGATGTATATGCGCAACTATTATAGATGCGCGGCAGAAAAATACGTTGCGCAAAACAATTTAACAAATGCGCAGAAATATGATAGAAAGTGAAATGCATAAAGAAAAATAGTGACTGTGGTGTCAAAAAATGAATGCGTAGCAGAAATGAATGGATGTGTCAGAATCGTGGATGAATGCGCCGAAATATCCTGTAGAAAAATTTACACACGGAAAACTAAAAACTGAAAGTGAAAAACCCGGTTGGGCCCTCCTTCTAGCGCCAAAAATGTATGTAAATTAAATGTCTAATAACTAGAGATGATAAATTAACTATTGAAAGCCAATAAATCAATCTAATGCAACACAATGAAGAATACAAAGTAACTATAAAATGATGAAACTAAATCAATTACCTTCACCTACCATGCAGCTTGTCTCCATTGTTCTCCTAGCCTTGATTTCTTAAAGAGGTTGAGTTCTCAGATTTCCAAATGAAACCTTCTCCCAAGATGCTACCAAAGTGTGGAGATTTTATGAAATGATTGCACAATAGCTTATGCAATCTAATGGATGGAATGCAAATAAAATGATGATAATATAGATTGATTGCTCTTAGAATGCTTGGATGCTTGATTGCTTGAATGCTTGAATGCCTATTACAAAATACCTATTAGCCCACAAAGAGGAAATGAGGCTCCATTTATAAATTTTTGGAGGATCTAGGCCTAGGTGGCACAATCCTATGGTTGAGAATGAAAGGTGGAAGATCCTAGGGCTAGGATTGACTTGGTTGAAAGAGTTGAGAGAAAGGGGGATGTAGTTGGAATGTGAGAGGAAGAATAGGGATGATGTTCCTCTCACATTGACATAGAAGAGAACAAGGTGGAAGGGAAAGACACATGCCAAGTGTCTCACAAAGACCAAAAAGAGAAAGAGGGAGAGACATTTTCCTCATGAGGACTCTTTGCACAAGTGTCCTATGAGTCACCTTTGACCCTTAGAGGTGGCTTGAGAAGCCCCTTAGGAATAGGGAATGTCTCTTGACTTGGTTGTTGAGAGGACATGTGGTCATGAGACTAAGTCCTATGAGGCCACATAGCCCTTAAGAATAGGACATGTGTGGGTGAGGATAATTACTAATAAATAATTAATAATAATTATTTATTTTAGCCAAAGCGGTGTGTCAGGTGACTAGGTAGGTGAGGTGGACTAAGGGACTTAGTCATATTTAAGTGATTGTGTATTTAATTAAATCACTTTAATAAGACTAATTAGAAGACTTAGGATGGAGGAATAGACTATAGTGAATTTACTAAATAAATTGAATAATTTATTTAACAAATAGAAGAATAATTATTAATTAAATAATAAACATTTGATTAATTTATCAAGTCAATATTAATTAAATAATAAATATTTAATTAATTAATGAAGCCATTTTTAAGTGTATACAATTATATGCGACAATATTCAATACCCTAATAAAGATATGTGTTCAAGTTTGTTTCTGGAAAGTTTGTTTTTGAGAAATGTACTTTTAAATATCATAATTTGAAAACTTAGAGCAGTGAATAAAATTTCCAGCATTTACTGTCCATCATTACAATTGATGACCATGATCCTTAGTGCTGAATTTTTTTCCCGTTTAACTTGCTCCAACTGCTGACTACTAAAAAATAGAATGCACAAATATACAAATCACAAGAAAACCAGAAAAGTCCTTTCTATTTCTTCGCAGAAAGAATAGAATGTGTGCAAAGCTCATTAGACCCTCATTTTTTTTCCCATGACAATGAACATCCTTGTTTCGTTGGTGAAGTCCATCAGCACTGTAAACATTTTTCTCATCCTCTATTCAATTCATATAAACATGAATCTGTCAATTGCAATTTATATTTTGTGTTGTTCTGAAAATTACAGAAATTTGCATATATACAAAAAAAACTTTAACACTGCAATTTGTATTCTATTCCTGTTCGGGATACACAAAAAACAAACTTTAAACTACGGAGGATAACTATCTTCCAATCTTCCAATTATATTTAACTACTGTCACTTTGCTTCTATTTGTAACGAAGCAAAAAGCTTAGACCAGGATTAAGTGGAGAACATACCAAATAAAATATTTGGGATTGTCACCTCTCTTCTGGAGAACTGCATACTTTGATGGATGCTAATACCCTGTTCCAACGCTCTCAGTTATATTGGTGCTATTCAAATATGGTTTTGTGAATGATCATGCTCTCACATTTTGCAGAGGCTTTCTATCAAACAGTCATGTCTTGCTCATGCTTCCCCCTTTTGCAAAGGCTTTCTGTCACACAGCGTAGAAGTGATAATGTTTTTTGTAAAGCGGTATCCTATTCAGCCAATCGTAAGAGCACCTTTGTAAATAAGGACTCTGTCACAATCTGGTTAATAGATGTAGCATGTAACACAACTATGGTAAATCGGGCATTTAGAATGAAATTATTCTCTCAAACAAATTTTGTTTGAACATCTAATAGCAGAAATCTAGGTTTTCTGTTAAAATGTGAAACATCAGAAATAGAAGAAATGAGGAAAAAAAAATTAACATGGAATTTTGGATTCTCTGCAGAGAATCTTTGAAATTTTCAACCCGTCTCTCTCCCTTCCTCCCGGGGATTTTGGCGGTCTACACAAAATGGGTAGGTTTCTTTGGAATGGCATTGATTTTTGAAGAGGAAGGAAACCGAGATTACAGTACAACTACTGCATCATCCTTCACTTACTCTGCACAAGGTGAACATGAGAACGAAAGCTAGTGGCAGAGAAATGAAGGGCCTAAATAATCGTTCAATCACTGACAACCTGAAGTGTGCTCTCAACTCCAGGAAAAACAGTATTCAGTTTTCATCCTCATTAAAAATCACAACAGTCTGAATCATGACTGCAACATATTGCAGAAAATAGGGAAATAGAATTGTTGCGGTGTCTTAAGGTAATTTGCAAGGATAGATTAGTTTTGATGAGTACAGGCCATCTGAAATAAAAGAAACTAAAATATAGTTAAGAAACTAAATATAAAAACCCTAATTAAGAGCAATACCAGAACACTGGATGGATTGAGTCGCCTGTAGCAGGGGCAGGGGTAATCAAGAGACATGTTGATGTAGAAAGAAGAAGCGATGAGGGAAATCTCGAAATCGCCAATCAAAACAACAAACGCAGAAACTGGAATAAAGATAACTGACCTCGGTAGGACTGTCGTATATATATTTTTTGAAGGCAGTTAGGTTTGAGGCAGTGTCCCTGAGAGCAGCCCGTCGGTGCCTGCATTGAAGCTTGTCGCTGGCTGGTGGCTTTTGGTGGGAAGCTGCTCGGTGGCTGACTGTGGAGTTTCAGTGCCTTGTTGTTGGCTGTTGGCGGGAAGCTTGTCGGTGGCTGGCTGTAGGGTTTCGGTGGGAAGCTTCTCGGTGGCTGTGGTTTTCATCTAATTGTCAAATGTAGGAGCCGACAGCTGGTGCGCGAACACGGGAGGTCGCAGGCGATGAAGGCAAACGGTGGAGGGTTCGGGAAGAGTCTTTCCGTCACAGTTTCCCGGCAGAAGCAGGCAGGCACAGTGGCAGCATGACAATATTCCGGCGTCTGTGGGGCTAAAAGCCCACACAAATAACGCCTGTCGGCTCAAAAATAATAAATATATTTCGATTAAATCTGGCAAGAAGGAGGAATGTGTGGGACGGTTTGTCCGATATATCTCGATTAAATCTCCCAAGAAGAAGGAATGTGTGGGACAGTTGGTCCCAAGAAGAATATCTCGATCAAATTTCCCAAGAAGAATATCTCGATTAAATCAAACCGACGGCCATTAGACTCTATATATTGGATTGGATTGGAATTTCTTCACAACATAAAATAAAATGGCAAAGGCAATGAAATTGTCTTGCGTGCTGCTGCTGATAGTAACAATAGTAGTGGGCATGGCAGGTATAGTCGTAGCTCAGGTATCGCCTCGTGATTATTGCATTGCCGATTTTGATTTTGATTGGCAGGTACGGCAGAAGCTCAGCCGGAAGATCCCTGCTTGGATTACTATTGCAGTAACGATTATGATTGTAACGTTGGTAGTACATGCTGCGAGATCGGAGCATGTGGTGACGGACAGGGAAATTGCTGTAATCCCTGCGATTATCCCTGCTTTGACGATTCAGAGTGTGCCAATGGTTATTCATGCCGCGAGCTCGGAGCGTGTACTGGCGGAAAGGGATATTGCTGGTCAAGCTCAGGCTGATCCCTGCTTGGATTCTTATTGCTATAACGGAGTGTGATATTGCTGTTAATCTCTCTATTTGTTGCAGTGGGACTATGCTCATAAGAAACACTTGAACTTCTCAAAATAAATAATCTATTATGCTTTGGACATATGCTAATTGTATTATGATAGTTTAATTATGTTTTATTTTATGGATAATGAAAAATATGATGGGTGTGGTTGCAATGATGCTATAGAATTGGTATAATACAATAAAGATATGTGTTGTTAAATTATAGAATATTTGTGTAATATAGGTCATTTATATTAGATTATCTATTATTGTATAAATTATTTAAGTTAGAAGGAAATCAAATTTTGATATCTATATCTTTTATTAGGAGCATGTATGATTATCTACATAAACTTCAGGCTCTACTCAATTATAGAATCATCCTAGTCAGAAGGGAGATGGTAAACTTTGGGCTCTACTCAATTATAGGCTCGCCGTAGTTACAAGGGAGATGGTCGTTTTATTGCATGTAGTATATTAGTTTCTTAGAATGAGAATAGATAAAAGGGAGATGACTATGTTTTACTATGTAGTATCTTATTTTCCTAAAATATTTAAATATGTAAAAGGAAGATGGTTATCTTTTATTTGTAGTATTTTGTTTTCTTATAATGATCATAGATAAAAGGGGGTTGGTTATCTTTTATTGTGTGCTATATTGGTTTCTTAGAATGATAATAGATAAAAGAGAGACAATCACTTTAGGTTCTGTAGACTAAATTTAAATTATGCTAATAAAATTGATGAGACTTTTATCCTTGATGAAATTTAGATTCTCGTAAAACTAAAGAAGTGACAATGACAAGGGAAATAGAGAAATTTACTAGTAATGAGTAAATTAATTGTATCTCTTAAATTAATGTGTTCTTGTCCATGATTGATTTATATGGTTATCTACAAGTAATTTTGGGCACATCATCCTAACTTAGTATTTATTAACATGTGTGCAATGGTTCTATGCATGATCTTTACAAGTATATTAATGTCCTTGTTTGAGGATCGTTCTCTTAAAGAATTAGAAAAAAAAATATGTATGTAGAAATTATTTTCTAATTATTCCTATCTCGGTTGGTGTTACTAGATATTTATTATGAATGAAACAAAAATTGTGTTTTTAAAAAAAATAGTTTCTTCTGAAAAATGTATATATGACTTGATGAAAGAGTTTATTTTGTGTTAACTACCTTTTATGATGCTTGATCTAGTGGAGTAATCACTTACTCTTAACCTAGAAAGTTCCAACTTATGGGAGTGAGAATATGTTTTAGTCCTCCTTTTCATTCAATAAGCATGCAACAAGGGAGGTGGAGTAGGTTTTTCTTGTTTTATATTTTAATTTGCCCCAACATTTAAAAATGAAAGAGGCTCGAGGAACCAAAAAAAAAAGATAGCTATTGTAAAGGCAAGTTAACAATGTCTAAGAGAATTTCAAACAAGAAGAATACTCAGTCACAGGTGTGAATAATTTTTCTTTTTTTTTGGTTATTATATGGGATATGAAATATTTTATATATTCAACACTGAAAGATCTATCATTCCCTTGTAACATTTGACAAATGGACTGGATACTTAATTTGCTGTAATATTTTGCATACTTCTTTGCATAGGCAAATGATAAAGATGAGGATGAAATATTTGAATGCATTCCTTTGTATTCTAGTGATTATGACCATATGTCAAGATATATTAACATAGGTATGTATATTGATATCACACACTTATATAGTGCACACATTTACATATGTGTAGTTACTTTTAAACATGTTGATCTAGTGTAACTTCAAAATTATCTAATATATATATCTCGGTTGAAAGTGGTTCTAATCTTTTAAATTGAATTTTCTAGGTAAAGTTGCTTCAGGAGATGTTTTGCAGTCATCATAAAAGTTGTAAATATAGATGGTGTTATTTATTATTTATCGCACTACACATAAGAGATGAAGAAGTCAACAAAAGGGAAAAAAAGTGATGAAATATTGTTCCTCGTATGTTCAATGATATAATAATTATCTATCGTGTTAATTTATTTAAATTTGAATATATACATATCTTGAATTTATTTTAAATAAACCTTAGGTTTAAACAATTCAATGTTTGATATGTTTTCTAAAATTGGTTGTGTAGGCCACTTCAAGAATTTTTTTACATAGGACTTCTACATGATCCTTGAAAATGTTATATCTTGTATCTTGAAAATGTTGTATGTATGTATGTCTTACCTTGGAATCTTATTTCCCATGTAGGTTTAGTTGTATTCCAAGAGACATATTCAAATCATTCAAAATCATTTAAAATGGGATTCATTTTATTGATTATTAACCTGACAACATGATATATCAACATAGCCATCTCGTAATTGTTACTACCTTAGTAATTAAATAGTGTTCTAGATTAATGTGATTTATATTATTTCTACAAGTTTGACAATAAAATTTATATAGTTTATCTTATATATACATATACATTTCCAAAGAGATTCAATTTGTTTGAATTTTTTGGTGCTTATGATCTATTAACTATATAATTGAAAAATTAAAGATCAACCGTGCAATGAGTCTTTTTGAAGAAGTTGTGTATTTCACCTTATAAGAAGCATTACCACGGTAAGTTATAACATGGATTGTTTCTTATATCATCTCCAAGGTATCTCATTGGGAGACAAGAGGTAGTTGGATCAAAAATATTCCATTGAGTTTGAAGATATTTTTGGAAATAAATATGCCTTTCTTAACAAGTCTCGACACTATGAAAGATAAGTTACCTAAATACCATTGACCTTTTGGTTAGACAATGTCAACTAGTATAAGACAATCAATCAATGAGTACAATGTGGTTGGGTGTCCTATTACCAAAACAAAAGAGGTTGCAAGTCAAGCCAAGTGATTCACTAGTAAAATTCTACAATGCTAAAAGTTATAAATTCTTACTTGTTATCTTCATGGAGTTCATTTGGTTGGTCATTATCTCAAAACTAGGAATGTATAAAGAATACTTATAGGGATAAGTGGTTACAAGTTTACTATTAATAAATTTACTCTATTTTATATTAAATATATTAATTTTCCTTTTAATTTACTTGTATTAAGAAATTATTTTTTGTGTTAACTCCATGCAATGGATTAAGGAAAATATCTCACTATTTCTATATTCATCATTTCTTATAGTTAGAAAAGTCCATTCGAGCATTCAAGGACTATAGTAAAATTTATTAAACAATAGCTTAAGGTAGAAAATTATATATAAATTATTCTTATATAATTCTCTCTATTCTATACATCACCAAATGTTATTAATTTTTGCACGCTATTTGATTTCATTCATCTAATGAATTGAAGAGGATTAGTCATCATGCTGCTTCTAATGTATTAAAAATTATTCAACCATTCTCATCTTCTATCCAATGGTTAATATTACATTATAGGAGATAGAGGAGGGGGAGTGAGTGCAGGAGAAGTTTCTCTTTGCATGTAGTCTACTACTAGTTGAAGCTTTCACTGTGGATTCAAGTTAGAAATGTTTAGTCTTTTATTAATCTCATGTACCAAATTCAAAGGTTCTCTTAGTGATTTTCTATGCAATAACAAAGTTCCCTAATCCTAAAATAGAAGTTCAATTTGAGCCCAACTTACCCCAAGTGATAAAATATCTGGTTTGTAGGAGGAAGGAAAGAACCATTAGATCATTTATTTATTAATAGATCATGGGAGATTTAAACTTCTTGAGGAGGTTCATATCTTTGTCAACTCAAGAACCTTATAATTTGAATTGATCTATGGTGTTGATCAATTAGGATGTAGGGTTACATGTATGAATGATTCCTAAATTGAGTGTTCATTGATTCTATCATAAAAGTGATCATGTTTAATATATTGCATTATAAAATTTCTCATGGTCCCTTCTATAGAATAATAATATTTGGAATAGATAGGACTAAATCAAAATTTAAGGTAACAATTGGCCACTTGAATCTCTAGCCTTATCGAGTTAAGATAGATGGTTATCATCGGTAACTTAAAGCATATGTTATTGTTGTTATAATTAAATATTCACTAATTATACTTTACTTAAGCTTACCTAGGATAATTCATTACATAGTACAATTTTCATATTACAAACCTAGAAGTTTGCACCTTATTCTTGCGCATGGCTTAAGAGAAATTCCACTTTAGATGGTGATCTATTTTTTATCACATTCCACTTTATGTGTGAGATCCACCTTTAATGCATTTATCATATTATCATCCTCTACATGTTTCACATACTTACTTCGCAATAGAGGATGATCCTCCTTTTGGTGGATATATGATTCCACCCGGTGTAGGTGATAGGTTATCTCTTGCTTATCTCCTAGTTATCGTGCATTACCTATATATGTAGGCACATCTACATTGTAATTGATTCTATTTGATTAATTATTTCTGATTTAGTTAATCATATTGGTGAAAATATAACTTATTCTTATTATGTATTTAAAATACCTTCATAGGATTAGTTTATCAAAATATCAACTCAATTATGAAAAATACAACAATTCAAATCAATTGAATTGAAACAAAGATAAGAAGCATCCTATGGATCTCTAACTAGAAAACCTAAAGAAATTCTCTCATATTAACATTCATTAGAAACAACTCTAGAATGATAATTAAGCTATGCTAGATGAAATTTAAACAATCTAACTCAATTATGCTCAATTATGCTAGGAATTCAAATCTAAATTTTGTGTATGTAAAATACCTTCATAGGATTAGTTTATCAAAATATCAACTCAATTATGGAAAACACAACAATTTAAAGCAATTGAATTGAAATAGAGATAAGAATCATCTTATGGATCTCTAACTAGAAAAGCTAAAAAAATGCTCTCAGATTAGCATTCATTAGAGATAGCTCTAGAATGAGAATTAAGCTATGTCAGATGCAATTTACCCAATTTAACTCAATTATGCTCAATTATGCTAGCTATTCAAATCATATTGTACCAACACTTGAGTGATGGGCAATCTCAAGATGCAATATACATCCTCAAGGGTGACCGACATCTCACCAATTGGTAAATGAAATGAGCTAGTCTTCCTTTTCCATCTCTCTACTAAGGTTGTCAACATCTTTAAATTCCTTTTAAAGAAATCTCCTCAAGAATGGAGGGTTGAGATTTAGAGGAAAAATATGTTAGGTAGAGATGAGTGGTGAGAAAGGTCAATCCATGTGAGAGGATCCAAGAGTTTTGATTCGCCAAACTTGATGGGAGAATAAGACAAAATAGAAAATCCCCTTTTTAATTATCAATTATTCAAGATTAAGTTGCACAAAGTGCTCTTTTTAATAAAAGTGCTAAAACTTTATATTAAAAGTAAGTTTTGACAATTAAATAATTTTTCAAGTTTAGAAATGATTTAATTTAATTATGCAAGGGGGATTATCATGGCTACATAATTATGTCTAGTAAAATATGCCTTTGAGTTTTAGGATTTTTTGTCAGATAATTTAATCGAGATTAGGGGTTTAGGTTCTACTAGCCAGATTTTAGGTGATTACGGAAAGAAGATACTATGAATGTGCAGGTTTTAGAAAGTGGTGGTAATAGGCAATTGGTAGAGGTTGGATTGAAACATCTCTTTTCAAGTTTCTTTGTTGCAAATGTTTATGGACCAAATAACCCAACATTAAAAAAAATAGGTGTGGATGGAATTATCCTCTCTCTTGGCACGCTATGATGATGGCTTGGTTTTGTTGGGAGGAGACTTCAATGCTATTTTGAACCCAATGAAGAAAAAAGGTGGTAAAGGTTGGATGAGACAAAGTGAAAGGGATTTTGTAGATTTCATTATGGAAAATGATTTGGTAGATGTTTCTTTGCAAAATGGGGACTTCACCTGGACTAATCATTGTAGTGGCTTCCTAAATATTTTGGGAAAATTTATTAGGTTTCTTCTTGAAGAAGATTGGAAAAGTAGAAATTAGTTATATAATGTTGAAATTCTTCCATTAGGTGTCTCAGACCATTTTGCAATATGTTTCTGTATTGAAGAGGATGGAACTCCGGAACGTGCTCCCTTCCAGTTTGAATCCATGTGGCTTCGAGTGGATAATTTTCTTGCTTTGATTGTCAAATGGTGGTCTGAGGCACCACAGAGCTAAGGTAACAAAGCTTTTTTATTCTTTAAAAAACTTAAGTTTCTCAAGGATCGACTGAAAGTTTGGAATAGAGAATTTCTTAGGAATATTTTTGCAGAGAAGTTTAATTTGAAGCAAGAATTAGAAGAGTTAAACTCAAAGATTATTGTTGAGCATATGAGAGAAGAGGAATATCATAGAGAGAAAGAGTTATCCAAAAGACATTCAGAGGTCCTGGCAAGGGAAGAAATGTTTTGGAGGGATAAGTCTAGGGAGACTTGATTAAAGGAAGGGGCTCGTAACACCAAATTCTTCCATAAATTTGTTAAGATAAGGATATCTAAGAATAGAATCTTTTCAATTAAGGATGTTGATGGTAATATCCCACAAGATGAGAAGGAATTAAATAGGAAGGCTATCAAATTCTTCTCTAATATTTTTGCTACTTATCATGTTGCTTTGGTGATTGACTATAGTGTTTTAAAGATGTCATTCCAAATTGTATCTCCAATGTATAGAATGAGAGCCTAATGAAGAAAGTGTCATTAGAAGAGGTAAAGAATGCACTTTTCAGTTTGGGGAGTGATAAAGCTCCAAGATCGGATGCTTTTTTGGCCCTTTTCTTTCAAAAATCTTGGGATATTATCAGAACGGAGCTCTGGGAAGTAGTGTAAAAGTCTAGCCCGAAGGGGGGTTCATTTTAAAAGATTTGAATAATACGTTTATAGCCTTAATCCCCCAAAAAGTTGAATGTTTTTTCTTTGATGATTATAGACCAATTTCCCTTTGCACTACTGTTTACAAGGTTATAACAAAAGTGATAGAAAATAGACTCAAGAAGGTCCTCCATTTAGTAATCTCCCCTTAACATAGTGGATTTGCCCCAAACAAGTCTATATTTGAAGGGGTTATTATAGCCCATCAAGTTATTCATTCAATTAAAGTAGCTAGAACCAATTGTATGATGATTAAATTGGATGTGAAAAAGGCTTATGATAATGTGAATAGGAATTTCTTGCTTAATATTTTGGAGATATTTGGTTTTTCAGTTGAATGGGTGAAATAGATTGGTAGTTTCATAAACACCCGGCCTAGAATTTCATTTATAGTGAATGAAAGCCCCAAGGTTTCTTTGAAACAACAAATGGCATCAGGCAAGGTGACCCAATCTCTCCATTCTTATTCATTATTCTTGCAGAAGTTTTAGGGAGACTAATTTCAAAGAAGTGAAGTAGAGGTTAGTGGAAAGGCATCGAGGTGGAAGAGGGGGTTGAGTCATTATCTCATATTCAATTTGTGGATGACACCTATCTAATGGGTATAGCTAATTTGAGGGAAGCTAGAGTGATTAGATCTATTATTGACTAGTATAGTGTTGCCTTTGGACAATATGTGAATTAGCACAAATCAGAAGTTTTCTTTTCTAATAAAAACCTTCAAACTCAAAGATAGATATGTCAAATCCTTGGCATGAGAAACAATAAAATACCAAGTAGATACTTAGGTATTCCCCTTTTTGCAAGTGCGGGTAGGTCAAACTTTTGGAAAGGGCTGATAGATAGTTGTATCAAGAGATTGGAGGGATGGAGAAGTAGATGAGTAACTTCAACAAGAAGGATTTTGTTGTTGCTGCCAGTCATCTCAACAATTCCTATTTACTCAATGAGTTGCCTAAAAGTTCCTATTAAGGTGCTCAGGTATTTGGAGTGAAGATTGAGAAAAAACTTCTGGAATGGAGCAAGTGCTAACGATAAGATTCCTTTGTTATCATGTGATAAAATATGCAAATATAAGAAACAAGGTGTGGCTAGATTGTGAAATTGACAAGTTATGAACCTTGATTTAGCAGCAAAATTGGTGTGGGGCATCTATTCTAACTCTGACATGCTTTGAACAAGAATTCTTAGTGAAAAATACTTGGATAACAATGAAAAGGAGATCAGGATCCTCACAATAAGAGATATCCCAAGAGGGTCGACTATATGGAATTTTATCTTAGATTTTAGGAAGATTATTACTAACCATTTGACTTGGTAGGTTGGCAATGACAATCGAGCTTCCTTCTTGAATGACTCTTGGAATGGATGCTCGACACTCAAAGATGTAGTTTAATTCCAAGACATCAAGAATTTATTTGTTAGATGGTGGGGTGACAAACTTAGAGATTATATTTTTAGAATGTGAGGTGACAAACTCAATGACTTGGCAAGTTGGCAATGAAAATCGAGCTTCATGCTAGAATGACTCTTGTAATGGATGCCCGACACTCAAAGATGTAGTTTAATTCCAAGATAGATCAAGAATTTATTTGTTATAAGGTGGGGTGACAAACTCAGAGATTATATAGAAGTAAAGAAAACTATTTTGGGACAGAAATTGGGTTGGAAATGTTTAGACAATCTAGACCTTTCAG
>BSBK01003876.1:237500-350000 GCA_027943335.1 Chamaecyparis obtusa
ATTTCGAGAGTCATCTCCAGAACGAAGATTGACTCCTAGGAATCAGGGTTAGATTTCCCCAATACCCAATAGATTTCAAGAACCATCTCCAGAATGAAGAATGATCCTCGAGGATCCGAGTTAGATTGCTCAGATACCTAAGAGATAGATTTCCAGATGATAAGATGCGAGGCGTGAAGATGCCCTTAGCAATGAGGACTGATGATTCAAATCAAACTGATTCAAGAATAGATTGACAAGATTCAAATGATGTAATCATCCTGCCCCCTCGGGAGCGAAATCAAAAGATGACATGTCAGAAGGATGATAAACAACAAGAGATTGCAGAGAAAAAGCAATTAGACTAGAGTCACGAAGCTGCAGAAGTGAATCGGAGCAAAGCAGAGGTCTTGTTGACCAAGTTTGACCATGGTTGACCAAATTTTGACTAGGGTTGACTTGATGAAAAGAAGCAAAGATTTGAGAACATGATGCAAAGATGAGGATCTGGTAGGAAGATGACACCAAAAGGCTGAGTGCACAAGCATCCGATCCAGAAGGAGTCCAATATTTAAAATGCAATTTTGAGCCACTTAGAGATGTCAGATTTTGATTTCAATCCCGAAAAAGGATGCAGCCAAGATGAGACTAGGAAAAAAGATGAGAACCTTTGATGAGCAGATCTAGAAGAAAGCAA
Organism: Chamaecyparis obtusa; assembly: GCA_027943335.1. Classification (NCBI taxonomy): domain Eukaryota; kingdom Viridiplantae; phylum Streptophyta; class Pinopsida; order Cupressales; family Cupressaceae; genus Chamaecyparis; species Chamaecyparis obtusa. Next base: position 238,177 of record BSBK01003876.1, read on the forward strand.
TCAAGAGAGCAACAAGAAAGCGCTCCAAATGCAAGCCTAGAATGAAAGATGCAAGTCTAAATGCAAGCCTAGGATGAACAAATGCAATCCTCCGGACTCGGCTGTTGGACTCATCATATTTATCATCATTGAGTTCGTTTAAGCATGGGACAATCATAAGATGCCAAACAATTCTCCCCAACATGAGAATATGAATATGACATAAGTCTTAAATTTGTCAGAATGAGGTGTAAGCATTAAGGCACAAGAAGCCAGAATGACCTAAACACCTATTCCTTTTAATTTAGCAAGTTAAAATAAGCATCAAAGCACATTTTCTAGAATGACCTAAATGTCTCTTGTGAACAAACACACCAAATAGGTGAGAGATCTTTCTTTTGCCAAAGAGTGCTCGCAGTGACCCCTATGTTCACTTAGCAAGACGAGCGTTAGCAATTCCAAATGTGGCAAAAGAAGTCACTCAAAACAAACAAGGAGAAGAACCAACCTCACCAAGGCATCCATATAAAAGGAGTCAAGGTACGCATGGCCATCCAATACGAGATGAAGGCTCTTACAGATGGACACCCCTCTTATGTAGATTTCTTGGATCATTGGAACTAAACTAGCAAGCAGAAAACAAAGAAAAGATCATGCCCCCAGTCTTTGTGTTTCTCAGTCAAGAAAGACATCTTAGATTCACTCGAGGGGAAATGATAAAGCAAACAAACAAGCAAGAGAAAAGCTCAATACACTACACAGGAACACACAAAGAGTTTTAGTTTCAGTTTACATTCGTATTCAAGTGAATTGAAGTCGATTCAGAAACATACAACATTCAAAGTCTCAATGAGATAACGACAGTAGGCAGACACAGTGAGAATCATTGGTGACCATCACAAGAGACAAAGTCTCAAGAAAATATCAGGAAGCTAACGAAGTATCGGCAGGCAAACATAGTGAGAACCACTGGTGACCGATATGAGAGATCCTCAAAGCAAGAAATCTCATAGATACTAGCGAAACATCAGTAGGCAAACATAGTGAGAACCACTGGTGACTGATGTAAGGGAGAAATCCCGAAGAAGAGAGATCAAATGAAAGCTAGGTATCAGCAGGTAGGCACAGTGAGGACCACTAGCGACCGATACACGAGAGATCCTCGAGGAGAGATCTCAAAAGTAGCTAGGCATCAGCAGGCAGACACAGCGCGAAACGTTGGTGACTGATGCACAAATGAATCTTCTGAAAGTGATAGGACAATGCCCCCTAGACCAGGCAGATGCCCCCAAGTATGACCAGTTCCAATCTATGAATAGTCGAGCAAAATCTCGAAGACACTGAAAGCAAGGCATGAGCTAGCAAACTAAAGCAGGAAACAAAGGAAGCAAACTAAAGCTGGAAAGCAAACTAAAGCAAGAAACTAAGAGCCAAGCGGTGCTGAGAGAAGATGCAACTTTAGGAAACAAGTGGCGCCTATTTACCAGGTTTTCACCATCTTGGCAGAGATTCTATTTTTGCTACCATGACGCCTGTTTACCAGGTTTTCATCAATGGCACATTTTTTTTCTTTTTCAATTTTTTTTTGTACTTCTCTTTTTTTATATTTTTTTGGATATTTCATTTTTTTGTATTTTTTATTTTTTCATTTTTTTTCTCTTTTTGATTTTTTGATTTTTTTGAGTATTATCAAGGTGCCTGTTTGCTAGGTTTTCACCAAGATAATAGATACATCAAAGCACCTATTTGCTAGTTTTTCACTAAGATGATCATTTTTTTAGGACATTTTGCAATTTTTAGGATTTTTTGCAATATATCAATTTTTAGGATTTTTTCAGGATCAATAAGTATGTACATGAGCACATAGAGAATGTTAGCTATAGAATTTCTTTAGATGAAGAGCGTTGATGGGATCTTTGAGTTTCTCTCCTTCAGTAGGAATCTCTAAGAATGTAGTATTTGTAGGAGTAGGCAACCGAGAAGTTGTAGAATTAGAACCAGATGTTGTAGCTATAACAGGAGATCCAACCAATAGTGTCCAACAGTCAAGATATCCATAGTCAAGGAAAGATCACTTAAGTGAAACCCACAAATATCCTCATGGACACATCTTAACTCTTCGTCGGATTTCCCACGCTCTAAACGCTTAGGGAGAGTACGTTCTAGATTTTTCTTAGTCATGTCATTAGAAATAAGGCGATACTGATATACACTTTGGGAAAAGGCAGGATGGAGTGAAGAGGATAAAGTATGAGAGTCAAGGGTGATGGAATGGAGGGAAGCATGAGAATTTTGGAAGCTTGAATGGCAACTTTGATTTTCCTTTTTTTGGAATCCACATAGCTTTTGAACTTTTTCTTCTTTACTTTGAGGTGCTTTTGATGACAATGCCTGTAGAATGGATTTCGAGATCCATTTTTTATTTTATTTTCTGGCTTTTGATTGTCTTCTTCTTTTTGAGGACCTTTGCGGTCTTTTGAACACCTTTTTTGCTTTCCTTTCTTCGTAGTCACATGTCGATTAGATGGGACATGGTGACCTTGAGATATAAGTGGATTCTTATTATTTTTTCTTTTATGTTGTACATCCAAGTTACTTCCAAAAGACTCAGGAATGATGGATGAAAGAGGCTTATATGACTGGTTCAGGTGGAGAGGTGGAAATGGAAGTGGACAGGCCACTTTTCTGGGAGATGAAGAGGGAAGAAAATTCAATGGGATGGGCTCAAGTGAAAATATATCAATATCATCCTCATCATTCATGAATGCATCAGATAGATCAAGAAAGTAATCTTCCATAGAGCGTTGTCGATTGTGAGTCGTCTTAGAAGAGTCAGATAAGTTTGGAGGAATATTATGTGAGCCTAACCAAGATGGTATATTCCAAGAGTCAGGTCCCCTTTCAGGTGGTAAGAGTGCATGAACATGAACCATTTCAATTCTGGATCTACCAAGATTCCATGAGATTGTAACAAGATGGGGTCTCAGATACCCATGATTTGTTGGAGCAGTAGAAGTATAACTTGGAACAGATGGCCTAGGAGGCATAGGAATGATCTCCACAGGAGGGTGGAAAGGATCATCATCAATAGCTTGATCTAGAGGATCATAACTTTCTCCTCTTTCCGAGTTGTTAAGACTAGCATATAAGTGCGTAGCATCAACTGGTATTTCTGTAGTAGCATCTGATATAGAGTCCCATTTAGCTAGAGACATAGTCAGAGGCAGACTTTCTTCATTGTTGTCATCTAACATAGGAAGTGTTTCTTTAATAGTAGGATCTTGTTCAGTAGTAGAAGTAGCAGAGTAATCTAGAATAGGCATACCTTGAGGCATACCCAAGAGAAGAGAAGCATCCAATAGTTTCTCCCAGTTAGTATGTGTATCATTGGAGTTAGTAGTAGTAGGAGTCTGTTCAATAGAAAAAGTGGTGGAACAATCTAGAATAGGCATACCTTGAGGCATACCCAAGATAAGGGAAGCATCCAACAGATGCTCCCAATCAGTATGTGTGCCATTAGAGGCAATGACATATTCAGTAGTAGCTACAATAGTAGAAATTTGTTCAGTAGAGTGTATAAAATCCTCCTGGTGAGGACCAAGATCATGTTCTTGAAGCACTTGAGAAGGTAGATAAGACTCTTTCTGGTAGTCTAAATTAGAATTTTGATCATTCAAAGGTCTTTCATATGTCATAGGTTGAATCTGTGTTTCTTCATTATCTGAATCCTTGCATGAGTGAAAGTTGTAGCTAGGTTGGTCAAGCTCATAGCTTTGATAGCCAATACCAAATCTGTCTTCGGAGGGTTCTTCATAGGAACATGGAGATATGGGGAGAGCTATCAGTGACAAGATGGACTTAATCTGATATTCCCCCATGCTAATATCTTTGATCTTCAAGGTCTTTTCTATTTCTTTTAGCTTAGCATCATAGAACTCAGTGGACTCTCTATTGATGGGAACAAGGTTGTCTATCATTTGGGTAAGCAGCTTAGCAGAGCAAGTATTTAGGTTGGCATTATTGTCAATGAGGACATGGCAGACATGCTCGGGACCTTCCATAACTTCAATGTGCAGGGGAGCATTATGCGGGTGGCTTGGAGAGTGATCATCTTCTTCAGAGAAGGACAAATAATGAGGTGAGGTCAAATGACCCACCATAGATTGAAACTGGTTGAGATTGAGATCTTTGGAGATGTTTGCCTTGGTGAGGGTTTTATCCATAGATAGTTTTGGTCTGGATGTCGAAGGTTCGGGACCTTTGAGAACAATCTTCGCACAAGATCAAGTGATAGCATTCACACAAGCTGGAGACTGTGTAGAGTTATAAGAGGGAGACGCAGGGCCTCGCAAGATAAAGGGAGTTTTTGGTTTAGGAGCATCCTCACTCCTCGGAGCAATGATCATGTCATAGTGAGAGATCCAAGGTTTGTTTCTAGCAAATCTAGAAGGCGGTTGAGCTTTTGTTGTAGCCTTCTCAGTGGCATTGACTGTTTGCATGCTAGAGCTAAGATTAAAGATAGACTTTGAGGGTTTTGGCATCACATTGTCAACAACCCTGTCATTCATAACATCTATGTTTTTGTTGACAATCTTATCCTTATCCTTGTTTGAGGGAGAAGGTCCTTGCTTGTTGTCTTTATTCAAAGTCAGTTCTCCCTTCTTGACCATAAACGCTTCTATCCTCATAGCCCACCTAATCATATTGTCAAAAGTGAGGGGAACTCGTAATCATACTTGGTATCCAAAATTTGGGACAAGATTGTCCAAGAAGATATCAAGCTTTTTAGACTCAGGTAATTCATGCGGATACTTCATGCATAGTTGTCTCCATCTCTGGAAAAAAGTTAGGAGAGGCTCCCCTTGTCATTGTTTCAAATTGCAAAGGTCCTGGATGTTGACTAGATATTGAATATTGTGGGATTGATCATAAATCTTATCATTTCAAGACTGACCATGACCTTGGTCATTCTGAGATTGCTCATGAATTTTGTTGAATTTACCTCCCCTTGGGAAGTGGAATGGATCTCCCATATTGTTGGTAGTATTCTGAGAGATCATGAAAGAGTCGATAGGTTCAAAAGAATCAATAGGTTCAATTTTAGAAAGTGACCCTTCAGAGTCTTGTTGGTCTTCAAACAATGGGTTATAATATTCTTGAAATAATAAGTCAGACTGTATCTGAAACAATGGATTGTAATACTCTTGGAATGAGGAGGAATGTGAGGATCTCTCACAAAGTTTAGATTTCATAACAAATTTAGGATGACCTATGTCTCAATTACAAGGTTTACTTTGATCTTGATCAGCGTTCTGAATGGGATAAGTCTTACCACTTTGAGTCGTGACAGTCATAGATGAAGATGTAACGAGCAAAGATTCGAGATAAAGCTAGACTCTGTCTCTAAGATAACAAAAAGGAGATAAATGGCTAGAACAGCCAAGATGCAAGATGAACCTGGTATGAATTGTCAAAAGAGGTGGCTAGAACAGCTGAGATAAGACAATCACAATGCAAGGTACAAGAGCACAATGAGATAAGGTAGACTAATGAGAGACAATACGAGTCAAAGCAGATCGATCGATTCCTAACTCAAGACAACTAGTTTCTGACGGTAAACGACAGGAAAATAGAAAAATAGATCATGGACAAAAAGGTAGATCCAATTTATGTCATTGATCAAGCACGTAAGATAGCAATCAAGGAGTTCAAGCAAACAGTCTTCAAGCAATGGGCAAGGGACAAAGCAACCTTGCACACAAATAGGAATAGTGACTTAGTATTTCTACTCCCTAAGGACTCTACTTGTGTATGTTCTTGAGAATGTTTTAGCAGGCACTTAAAACACAACAACATCCTAGCAAGTTGTCTATAAGGATATACATGGCTCTTCTAAAAGGATTCCTCGATATACACAAGGTACGTGAGGCACAAATCCGTAGATGAGAAGAATCTAAAATCACACAGCTGGGGGGAGACGGTAACCCAAATCTCCTCCTTCACTTCTCAAAGGTATAAAGTTCTTTGAGGCTTAGCCAAGAGTGAAATTTAACTCATTCCCAAAAGAGGTGTCTTTGGATTCACCTCCCGATATTTATACTCCACCGGAACATGGGAGTTAAGGTCATCCCTTGAGGTGATGAAATCCCCAAGCAGGCCTTCTAGAAATAAAAAAGTAAGTAATTCACTATCAAAAGTATTGGAAAGCACTAAAGGTGGTGCTTTTAACCCTTCAAGTAAATGTGAGGTGAGTCCACAAAGTGGTGCATTTAACTCCTCACACAAATTCAAAGTGAGTCCACACCCTAGAAAACAAGTGAGTTCCAAAAAGCACAAAAGGGTTGCCTAGTGGAACAATTAACGCTTCTTTCCTGTAGACCCCTCCCCTTTAATGTGGCGCTGAGATTGCAACCACGGGGTGGAACGAGGGGCCGGTGGATTAGCGAGTCCAATAACCCAAGATAGAAATCTAGATCAATCACAAGTAATCTAAGATTGCTAATCAATACTACTCATAAGTGCAAGAGGGTTTGAATCATGGAATATTTAACTTTCCAAGTAAACATGAAGTGAGTCCACAAAGTGGTGCATTTAACTCTTCATGTAAACAAGGAATGAATCCATGCCCTCAATCACTCAATGAGATATTTGATATTGGAACCAAGAATTACTTAAGGTTTAAACACAAGCATTCACTTACATAAACTTGTATGAAATAAAATCTATGTTCATTCATTTCCCATTAAGAGCATCAATTAAAATGTGTTCTATGAAAGCATGTAAACACTCAAGCCAAACACATGAGAGGTTCAATTTTAATCCCAAAATCCAAATTTTATAGAGATTTTAAGAACTCACCTTAGGTCCAAAGATCTGCAATCCAGCATTTAGCACACATCTGAAAGTATAGAATCAAGACAAATCAATGGCAAACCGTAAGATATGTAACATTGTTGTCTTCAAGACAGTCTTTAAAGATTGATTTATTTGACCCATAAAATCACCATATTAAAATTTTTGAAAAGAATTAAGTTTTTAGCCAACATCAAAAACTACCATTTCCCAAAATTACAAGATCTTATGATTCTATTTGGTTCCTCAACCAATAACCTTTTCAGACTGCAATTTTTCTGTCATAAATCAGATTTAAAACACCAAACCCTGCCTAGGGAATCACATATCTTCCTCAAAAAGAATCCAAATGAAAGAAAACCAATTTCACATTAACTATTAATGAATCTAGTTTCTAAATATGTAAGCCATTTATTTTTTCCATTCATAAATCATTTTCTAAGAGCAAATCATTGCCTGCAACTCCAATGCAAATTGTTAAAAACTATTTTTCACTCAAATACCCATAACTTTCACAAATCTGCATAAAAATGACTCAAACCAAAAGGAAATGAAAGCTAATTCACGTATCTTTCCAATGAATATTATTATAGATCCTGATTCTTCATAATTTGTTCGTACCAGACATTTCAATCTGACTATATTCAGAGAATCTCAAATCTGCAAATACCCACTTTCACAAAAATGATCATAACTTATTTATTTCTTTATAAAAATGAACCAAACCAAAAGCATGAGAAAGAGGATTCATCATTCTATCCATCCATTACTATATTACAAGTTTTTCAGGTTGTACGTGGCCGTACAAAGCCTAAAACTAACACTAAAATTGAAAAACCAATCAAGAATGAGGCTAGAAATTGATCTTTTCTGCCCCGCGGTGGGCACCAAAATGTATGTGACTGAATGTGACCTCTAAATCAGGCACAACACAACATGGTCATTATTCACTTGATAGAATTCGGAAGAGAGTATGAAGAACTCAATCCAAATTCCATGGTGAGGCGACCTGTTGCCTCCTATGTGAATGGGGTGTTTGAATACTCTCAGAACGAGAGCCAACAGTTGGGAGACCAATTCAACAATGGAGGATTTCCAAGAAGCAATAAAGATGAGCAAAAATGAAATTAATCTAAGATGAAGTGCAATTTAATCTAAGAATGAGGATGCAATTAATCTAAGAGCTTGAAAATAAAGATGATATTAAACTAAGAACAAATAAGCAAATTTAGTCTAAAATGTGATGCAAAGATTATACTAATAATGAGATATTAATCTAATAAATGCAATAAAAAGCTTTGAAAACAATGAATCAAATGAGACTAAAAAAAAATGCCTATAGTGTAGATGCTCTCAAAAATTGCTCTCCTCATGAAGAAAAAAAGAGCCCAAATAAATAGAAGAGTCAAGAGGAGGAGGAAGAGTTTCTTGATTTGAAACTCCCGGCCCTTCATATCCCTTTTTGGGACAAATAAGCATGAATTACTTTATTAAAAAAATGGAAAATGCCACATGAGGACCTTTCGAATATCTCAAATTATTAATTCAAGAAAAGGTGTCCATTCAAATAACAAGCAATTAATTAATTCCTTTTTTATGTGTATTAGCCAAAGGGGGTGGTTTGATTTAATTTAATTTAAAGCACATAGGACTTTACAATTAAATTAATGTATCATAGAGATAATTTATCTAATAAAGTCAAAGAGACTTAGGAATTAATTTTAGTGTTTAATTATTGCAAATTAGGGTTTTTGCAACTGACATCAAGTCAAGTAGAGCCAGGTAGGAGAGAAAATTGCCTAGTGAGATAGGACTTTGATGACATAGAAAATTGAAGAAATGCACCAAAATTGATTGAAATGATTAGGTGCCAATTTTGGGGTATTACAATCCTGTAATACTCTATGGTGTAAAAAGGTCTCTTGAACCTAGACAGATTTCTGCCATGCAATTGAAAAAGGCAAAGAGAAAGGGGTGTATGATGTACATGTGGCTTATGTCAAAGATCTAAACACACCTCCTAGTCTAGAAGATTTCCCTATCTTACAAGAATTCAAGGATGTTTTTCCTGAGGAGTTAGCTGAGTTACCTCCAAAGAGAGAATTTGATTTCTCAATTGATGTGATGCCTAGAGCTGGACCACAATCCAAGGCACCATATTGAATGACTACTACTGAAATGTATGAGTTGAAGATACAGTTGCAAGAACTCTTGGATAAAGGGTTTATACACCCTAGTGTTTCACCATGGGGAGCTCCAATAATCTTTGTAAAGAAGAAAAATGGTACCTTACGATTGTGCATAGATTACAGAATGCTCAATAAAGTTACTATAAAGAACAAATACCATCTTCCTCGAATAGATGAAATTTTTAATCAAATGAAGGGAGCAATTGTGTTCTCCAAGATTGATTTGAGATCTGGATATCATCAACTCCAAATCAAAGAGGAGGACATATCCAAAATAGCTTTCAAGACAAGGTATGGGCACTATGAATTTGTAGTCTTACCTTTTGGATTGACCAATGTGCCTGCAGCTTTCATGAACCTAATGAACAATGTATTCAGGGATTGTCTTGATAAGTTTGTTAAGATATTAATTGATGACATTCTAATTTACTCTAAGAATATGGAGGAACATGAGGAACAGTTGCGGATAGTTTTACAATGCCTGAGAGACAAGAAGTTGTATGGGAAACTATCAAAGTGTTCTTTCTATAAGAAGGAGATTCACTATTTGGGCCATATCATTTCTGCAGATGGAATTGCAGTGGATCCGAAAAAGATCAAAGTCATTCTTGAGTGGCCAACTCCTCAAAATGTGAGTGAAGTGAGAAGTTTTATGGGACTTGCAGGATACTACCAAAAATTTGTGGAGGGATTCTCTAAGATTGCAGCACCTATCACTTCTCTTCAAAGGAAAGGGAAAAGATACAAGCGGACTGATGTATATGAGAGAGGATTCCAGTTATTGAAACAAAAGCTCCTATCTTGATTATACCAAATCCTAATGGACACTTCACAGTTATCACTGACACTTCAGGTGAAGGTCTTGGTGGTGTTCTAATGCAAGGTGGAAAAGTAGTGGCTTATGAGTCATGGAAACTGAAACAATATGAGGTTAACTATGCACCTCATGACTTGGAATTGGCAGCAATTGTTCATGCTTTAGTGATGTGGAGACATTACCTTTTAGGTAAACCATTTGATTTAAAGACAGATCATATGGGACTTAGGTAGATCTTTACACAACCTAATCTCAATGCTAGACAAAGATTATGGTTGGAGTTTCTGAGTGAGTATGATTTTGGTATCAAGTATATCAAGGGAAAAGAGAATAGAGTAGTAGATGCTCTAAGCAGGAGAAGACACATTTCTTCTATATCTACTTCTAGAACTCGGTTGAGAGAACATGTGTTAGAAAATATTTCAGGGGATGACCATTATGAGATGGTTAAGACAACTTTACTTGTAGGTCCGTCAGATCACCATTTTGACGGATACACTTTTGAGGATGATGGTATCATGAGATACCAAGATAGGAAGTATATTCTCGAACGAGCAGGGTTGAGGAAAGTGGTTTTAGAGGAAATGCATTGTACTCCTTTTTCAGGACATCCAAGGGTAAACAAGATGATTATCGATATGAGGCCATTGTATTTTCGGCTAGGGCTAAAGTGAGATGTGACAACTTTTGTAGCCTAGTGTTTGGAATGTCAGCGAGTTAAGGCTGAACATGTCCATCCAATAGGACTTTTGTACCCACATGATATACCAGAGTATAAATGGCAAGTCATCAGTATGGATTTTATCTAGGGTTTACCCATGACACGACGTAGAAATGATGTAATCTTGGTTGTAGTTGACAAACTAACCAAGGTAGCTCACTTTATTCCAAGGAGTTTGAGAGATGGATCTTTGGCTTTGGCCAAGAAGTTTGTCTAGGAAATTTTCAGATTGCACGGGGTACCTGAGACTATCATATCAGACATAGATACTAGGATGACATCAAGGTTTTGGACAACCTTGAATGCATCTTTGGGAACTAGGTTGAATTTCAGTACCTCTTATCATCCTCAGACAGATGGAAAGACTAAGAGAGTGAATCAAGTGATTGAAGATTTGCTCCGGATGTATTGTATGGATCAGCAGTATAAATAGGAAGAATACATTCCATTGGTGGAGTTTGCCTACAACAACTCTTACCATGCTTCTTTGGGAATGGCACCATTTGAGGCACTTTATGGATGGAAGTGTTGTACTCCTGTCAATTGGGATAGAGTAGAGGATAGGATAATTATTGGTCCTGATATGTTGAGAGAGATGGAAGAATAGATGACTCTGATTCGTACTTGGCTGAAAGAAGAAGCTAATAGACAAAAGAGTTATGCAGATAGGAACCACACTTTTAAAAAGTTTTAGGAAGGTGACAAGGTATTTTTGCGTGTGATACCACATAAAAGCTCAATCTCTTTTGGCAAGGCTTCAAAGCTTGCACTGAGATATGTGGGTCCTTTTGATGTTTTGGAGGTCATCAACCCCGTTGCCTATAGACTTGCTCTACCACCAGCTCTTTCTTGAATCCATAATGTCTTTCATGTTTCATTGTTGAAACCCTATCATCCTGATGCATCTCATATTCTTGATTGGCATGCCTTACAGGTTCAGGATCCGGGGGTGGTGTTGGTGCAACCTACCCGCCTTGTTGATCAACATACCATCAAGGTGTGTGACAAAGATGTATTGCAGTATAAGGTCCAATGGGACCAATTCTCTATTGATAGCGCTACTTGGGAAGATGCGGAAGACATGCATAGATCTTTTCCATAGTTATTTCCTTAGATTTATTTTATGTTATGTTTATGCTTTAAGTTTTGTAGTGAACTACTTTTTATGTTTCTATAAGACATTGGGTCTATGTTATAACCCGATTTGATGCTCTTAGCTATAGAACTATTTATGTGACTATTTACTTTTGGTTTTGGACTTATGTTGGCTTGGTCGAAAGTTTGTCAATCCAAGTTGTATTAAATAAATGATATGGACATACTTTTAATATGTTTTTCTCATGAATTTATGATGAAATGTTTAACTGGAGTAAAAGTATGATGTTATATACATAGAATTTTTATTTTCATTATGAATCATTGCTTATGATGAATCAAAATGATGAATACGTTATGCAATTTAAATTCAATTATGGGTTTAATGGGACTAACCTACTGATGATCTTTTGAGTTTGAGCATGCATGACAGGAGACGAAGGTGGAAATGTGATTGACGTAGAGTGTATTTATCTTGTCGGTAGGGGTGAGATCGAAATAATGGTTGCAAGCACACACTACTTAAATTATTTTGAAATCTTAATATTTTCTTAACTTATTTTGTAAGTGAATGTTAGGATAATAGTAAGAATAGATTTCTTTCTTTTACTCTTGCTCGAGTGATTGTGTTATTTGGGTGTGAATGTTTTTAGTTAAACTTGTTAACAGAGTATGGTTTTTATTTCAACTTCAACATAAGGCATCAGGAGATGATGCACTTTCTAAGAGGGGAAGGATGTCACAACCATTTTCTTTGACTCCTTAATCTACGCCTGAATTTTATAGATATCTATTTGTTTTATTGTTAAGAGTCATTTGATTAACCATAATCGGAAGTGAACTCCTTTAATTAAGAGAAGACTTTGTTTACTGTTGTTTCTAGATTACAAGGAAAGACTAAGTATATGATTCCTTTGTTGACTATCTAAAACTAGAGGATTTATCTCCAAGGGTGACACATCTGCAAGTTGTTTTTATTGCATTTGAGAGTGGTGGGTAATTAAGAAGGGAACATGCACCTTGAGTAGGGTGTATTTTATTTTGCAACAAGTGGGAGAAACATAGAACACACATGCGGAGAATTGAGGAAGAAGAAAATCACACTCAAAAAGCTGGAACAGGAAGTAAATTCTTAGAAGCTGAAGTAGTAGACTATCAACAAGCTTCACCATTGGTTTGCAGGTTCCTCTTTTACTTTTCTGAATATGAATGTAGTTTATAAGAAACATTCATTCTTGATATGAATATGAAAGGGATATTGATAATGGATAATGTTGTTGTTCTTCAAAGTTGTAGTTTTTTGTATATTTTATTTCTCTGCATATTGATCAATTTAGGCTTAACTCGGTGTGTAAGAGTTTAAAGTTTGCGATTCACCCTTTAGGACAGAAGAACTTTCCATTGTCGAAAGAGGAGATACAGTTTCAAAATCAAATCTCCATCATTATAGTGTTGTGTAGTTTTTTTTTAGAATCTATGTATTGGCTTTTAAACCAAGACATCTTTTGGGCTTAGAATTCAAAATTCCTCTTCATTTCCACATAGGAAGAATGCCTCAAGCCTAGGAATCAATTTGTGTCCCACCGTTAATAGCCAAGGCCAAATGATGTTCATGGACTCTATCTTGGGAACATTCTTTAAATTGATAGATGGTTAGACTTAGTTGCATCAATAGAAGCTTACCAGCAAGAAAATAGGCAGAGCCCATTTGCATATTCCAACAACCAATATGACAAAAGTTGAATTCAATAATCTTTAACACACTCTAAAGTCATCAATCCCAACATGAGGCAATCATGGAGGATGAAAACAAGAGGGAAAAAAAAATAGAAAGGGCAGATTAGTATTTGGGTCATATGGTTTTGGTGCAGATCTTGGTTCTTTTGTCTGTGGTGGTTTTGGGTTGTTCTTTGTGCTACTGTGTTCAATCTCACTTTTTTTTTCCAAGATGATGATTCTGAAAGTGAACAAAGTCCAGACTGATTGTGATTTGGGGTATCAGAGGTACTTCTTGTAGGAGTGCTCTGTTTAGGGCAGAGTATGTTTGGTTGATTCATATGTATGCACTTGCCTTGTATGGAACTTTGTCAGGTTAGATTTCTCAATTAGTTTTTGAACTTATTTATTTAAGTAACCCTCATGGCTGATGTTCCTCTTCCTTTGGCTGATCCAGTGTCACCGATCAAACCTCTTTTTTTTAAGATTTCTCAATCTTATTCTTCTAGAAGTAGTACTTCCGCTGAATACAATGTTTTGACTTAAAACTGACAATTACTGAAAGTAATTTTCAAACTTTCTGTTAATTTTTCTTTCATAAATGAAGTCTCTTGCGGAAGTTTATTTAGTCATGTTAGAAATTTAGTGAAGATTCAATTGACCTTCAGAATTAAAATTTTGATAAACTACCAGTTGGAGATTTGTTCATTTTTCATTATTAATAAATTATGTCATTCATCACATTTTCTCATGGACTGTTCAAACCGCCTTAGGAAACATTGGAGGAGTTTGTGATTTTTGTTAAGTTCCAGATATTCCTGAAAAGAATATCATTGCCTTGATATGTAACGAAGTGTTCTTTGTTTTCCATAGAAAATCTATTTTTTTTGTCCAGCTCGAGCATTTGGTTGTATTTTGTGTATTGATAGGGCATGTATCGTAATTTTGTGAATTATCATATGTCTCTTATGTATAATTTAGTGACTGAAGTATGTCTTTTCTTTTTCCCTCTACAGAAAGCACTACTAATAACAGAGAACATCGTGTTTATTTACATTTTATATATTTTCCCAGCATTTATGTAATTGCTGAGTGTGCAGTTTGGAAGTTTTCCGATGATAGGAGAATCTATTTATCTTTTATGTTAAGTGCTTATTTTCTGCTACTGTAATATTTTGATTTAGTGAGTGTGTTTTATACTATAGAATTATTGTGTATGTTCTTTTAATGTGAGTAAGATATCTTGGGAAAGGGTGCCGAATATGGGTAACAGAGAAGAGTAAAATGTAGTTTCTTTTACCTACCAGTTGAATTCTGGTCTTTTATGCTTAGGCCTAAGCTTGTAAACACATAAATAAATTGGTGTTGGTTATGTACTTTCTCTCTACCATATCTATGTTTGTTCTACTTTGTGTGTGATAAAATAGCTAGATCACAGCTTGCATCGGATTCCTTTCCGATCCATTTGTGCCGAGTTGATAGATCACTCGCGTAGGGTCAACGAGCTCTTCATTTCAAGATGAGCCCCGGGGGAGCTAACCACTGTGTGGTTGGGCGGAATAAACACCTGGATCACATTTTCGTCTCAAGTTATGCAGATGGACGATAGACTGTTCGATGACATAGGAGACCGGAACATGCAGATGGACGACTGACAGTCTGATGGCATGTATTTGGATATCTTGTACTTCTTCGACCTTAGGGTCATGTTCTCTATTGTATGTGTATATCTGTACTTTGACATTCTATGTTCAACAGTATGGTCGACATGCGACATGTATTATTCTTGTTGTGTATTTCGACAGTTTGGTCGAACCTTCATATTTTATGGCAAGGATATTTGACTTTATTTTCATAATGATGTAATCTCTTAAATGGAAATGAAATTTATGTTATGGAAAAGTCTTAATTTACTTTCAGTCTTGTTATGTTTTCGACTTTCCGAATTTTTCTGATCTAGAACTTACGTGTCTCTTATGTATGATTTTTTATTCTTACACAATATGTTGAAAGATACCATAGTGTTGGGGGTTCGAACTACTCTTTAACTGCAAATATATCGCATGAAAATAACAGCCCCAACTAAATATATCTTGCTTGAGTCACCGCCATCCTTCATATTCGAACATCAAAATCTATCATTTGAATGATTATCCGACAAAATAGAGTCCCCATTTCTGTTCACTACCGAACTATCATCCTTTTCACTAAAAGCCACAAATTGCTCGAGGAAGGACTCTTTCATCTCCTATGTGGTTATTGGATCATGCCCATTAGCATTTTCCCAGATATAGCAGAAGGAAAAGTTTTTCTTGAATTACTGAAAATGTAGCGAAATCCAGAGGACTTCATTCTCCAAACCTAGCAATCTTGGATAAGATATTTTGTAGATTCATTATTGCTGATGGTGAAGTCCAATTTATATAGGCCTGAGCCAGAACATTTTGGGTCGAGTGTGCTTTGAAGGCACAGGGATTCGAATAGAATGAGGGCTCTGTTCGTAAGCCAGTCAATGTCCTTCCATTATTGAATTCAACGTTCTATGAGTTCCTCAGCAAGGCTCCGGGCAATGATTCTCATTTTGCAAGTACTTCCACCATGACTGTTATCAGAGATGATTAACACAATTTTCAAATTGTATAGAATCGCCAAATTGAAAATGTTGATGGAGAATCATCTCAAACCTCCTTTGTGGACCATTTAATGTTGGAATGTTATAGGTTTCAAGAATTTCTTTTTGAACCATTGCAAGCGTCGTTTAGTGACTTAGATACCTTCGAGACATGTCGGGGGGACATAAAAACTTCAGGATCCATTAATGAGTTCATGAATTTGAAGAAGGTCCCAACTATCGGACTCTAGCTACACGGTGGAATTCAAACATATTAAAACATTTTATAGAAATGTCCATTGGGTCCATTACCTCTGGATCTGTATCATCGTGAGACAAGAATGACTCCATATTACAATCCAGAGACCCATAAGCAACTATATTCCCAACATAGCCCATAGTTTTTCCACATGCACAATTGAATATACTCTAGTTTATTTGTAGGTACCTCGATGCCTCCTAGTGTCAATGATCACACTGGTTAGTTGATATGATATAACTGTCAACTGAATATTCATCCGCATTTGATTCATGCTACTTTTTCAATTGTTGATTGCAGCTATTATCAGCGGGCTTGGTGATCGTGCCATTAGGCGGTTGTCTGATCCCATTTAAGATTTCTCTCTTCATCACGACACAAACATTTATTATTCCATGTGCTATGACGTAGGAAGCCGATCAAGGATGAGCAGATTTCATAGACCGCGGAAGCATAGTAGGAGACTGGAGTCGGGGAGATGTGGAACTTCAAACCTTTTGAGCTAAAATACAAAGAGAATACTACTTATAGAATGATTACATAATAATATATAGAATGAACTGGATCGCTATATTTACAAATGCAATAACAGTTTCAATTAGGTACTCATACTACCATTCTTAAGGGTTTGAAGTTTCTTCTTAATGGAAAAGTTATAATTATAAATTATAGTGTTTGTGAATCCTTATCTAATTGTGGATATTTTATTCTTGATTTTTTCCTTCAAAATCCTCAATCTCTTGAAATTCATGATGATATACCAATCCTTTCCTATGAAAAGTTCAAAACTAATGCCTCACGTAATATTTTGGGGTCTACTTCAACTACTCTCCCTAACAATTGTTTATCATCTATGGATATGGAAGTAGCTTCTCCTACTTCACATCATAGATTATGACTCCTTCCTACTCCTATTGTTCCTCCTAGAAATATTGCATTTTATCCTCCCAAATACTATGAAAGACATAGAAAAAAGTGTCTGACATCTCTTATCTGTCAACCATTAAATTTGTTCCTTTTGTTCTTCCTTCCATTTATAAGAGAATGAAGAAGAGGAATCAATGTTGAGTGATCCCCAATCTTCTTCTCAATATTTGATTTATAACTAACAAATATAAAATGTGAAGAAAAAAAATATTAATCAATTTAAACTACCAAATCATTTATAAAAACATCATAAATTAATAGAACATAAAAGTAATTGGCACGATACAATTTCAATTTAACAAAAATATATAATATAACCATTTTACAACAATCTTATAGCAAACAATTTAAACTAAATATTTCTTCAAAATAAAATTACTAATTCTCCCAAACTCTGTTAATATGATTCATAAATGAGACCTAACAAGTTAAAAATAGAATCTAAACAAATTTAACACAATACCAACATAAAAATACATGGTAACCTTAACAGCACGTAGCATCATATTCAAACTATAACTCAATTACATAAGCATATTTGGCATGGGAAATATCAACTAATTATCCACTATATGGGCAAATCAATAAATGTTATTAAAATAATAAAATATATCTCGATTAAATCTCACAAGGAGGAGGAATGTGTGGGATGGTTTGTCCGATATATCTCGATTAAATCTCCCAAGAAGAAGGAATGTGTGGGACGATTGGTCTCATATATCTCGATTAAATCTCCCAAGAAGAATACCTCGATTAAATCAAACCGACGGCCAATTACACTATATAAATTGGATTGTATTGGAATTTTTTCACAACATAAAAAAAAATGGCAAAGACAATGAAATTGTTTTGCGTGCTGCTGCTGATAGTAACAATGGTAGTGGGCATGGCAGGTATAGCCGTAGCTCAGGTATAGCCTCATGATTATTGCATTGACGATTTTGATTGTAACGATTTTGATTTTGATTGGCAGGTATGACAGAAGCTCAGCCTGAAGATCCCTGTTTGGATTACTATTGCAGTAACGATTATGATTGTAACGTTGGTAGTACATGTTGCGAGATCGGAGCATGCGGTGTCGGACTGGGATATTGTTGTAATCCCTGCGATTATCCCTGCCTTGTCAATTCTGAGTGTGCCGATGGTTATTCATGCCGCAATCTCGGAGCGTGTACTGGCGGAAAGGGATATTGCTGGTCAAGCCCAGGGTGATCCCTGCTTGGATTCTTATTGCTATAACGATTATGATTCTAATTCTATCGTTGGTGGCGCAGTGGGATATTGCTATCAATGTCTTTATTTGCTGGAGTGAGACTATGCTCTTAAGAAATACTCGAACTTCTCAAAATGAAACATATGCTAACATTACTATCATAGTTTAATTATATTTTATTTCATTAGATAATGAAAAATATGATGAGTGTGGGGACGAAGAGTGATATCGTTGTGTTAGGCCATTTTTTCAGTCATTGCAAAATTTTTTAAAATGGCCTCCTTCCTGCAAGTGTTTCATGGTTTGTGTCCTACTTTGTGTTCTTTGTGTTGTCACCAAGCTCTGGTCCAATTTGCACGTGCTGAATCATAAAATTCAAAAAGTTATTCAAATTTCAAAGTCTGCAGAAAATTGTCAAAATCTGCCACAGTGTCGAAAACCCATAGTGTTTTAGAAAATTCACGTTGTTTTCGACCTTTTTGGCCTGCCTAAAAATCTGTGTTGTTTTCGGCTTCCTTGTTTACCTTTGTGTCATGTTGAAAACTTTGTGTGTTTTCAATCTTTCTCCGAAAATACTATGTGTTTTCGACCTTGCATGTTTTCTATTCTGTCGGCACTTCTTGTTCATTTGTCTTAACCGCGCAAGTGCGATGATGTGGGGCCAATTTCTTCAAGGTGTCAGAGGGGGGACAGATGGCACGTTCTTATTGGTTGTCGCATGGCTGCATGTCAAACTTTTCTGACATGCAATCATGCAACCGCTTGCCATTTGTCTGCGTGGGTCTCGGTTATTCGTAGTTGGTGGCTTCTTTGGCAGTGGTCCCGGAGGCAGACATGTGGCAGCTTGTGATTGGCTGTCGCATGGTCGCATAGCCCAGTTTTTGGCTATGCGATCATGCGACCGCTTGCCACGTGTCCCTGGGGCCCATCGGTAGAGTGGTGCTGATTGCGGTTTGGTGGCGTGACATGTGGCAGTTTTGGGTTGGCTGTCGCATGATCGCATAGCCCAATTTTTGGCTATGCGATCATGCGACCGGTCGACACGTGTCCATGGCGGTGTGATGGCATTTCGTCGATGGGCCCGGCAGATGCTGAGAGGGTGGTGATGTGGCAATCTCATGGTTGTCGCATGATCGCATAGCCCAAAAATTGGCTATGCGATCATGCGACAAACCCCTTTGTGGTGACGCTTGTGGTGGCGGTTTGGTGACGCAATTGCGGAGTTGTGCGGTGGCGGTTATGCGCGGCAAGGTAGCAGCCTGCGGGTGGTCGCATGTTCGCATAACCCGTCTCCGAGCTATGCGATCATGCGACAGGGCACCACGTGTCCCTGGGGCCTGTCTGTATTTGTTTGATGGGCTCGATGGCAGGTGGTGTCGTGGCGATTTTCGATTGGTTCATTCTGGCAGGATGTTATGATTTGAACGTGGGCCCAGGTTGGGTATCTCGACGGTGTTTTAACTGTTGGCAGGGTGCATGGTAGTGGTTTGTCACATGTTCGCGTGAGCCAGTTTTCCGGCTTGCGAACATGCGACATGTCATTTTGTGGCAGCGGTCTGGCATTGGCGGTTATGCAGAGGGTAAAGGGAAAAGGTTGTCGCATGTTCGCATAACCCATTTTCGGGTTATGCGATCATGCGACCAAGCATATTTTGTAGCCCATTTTCTGTGGCGGTGAGGTTTGTGACCGTGCGGCTACACAGCTAGGGGCAAACGGTTAAGGAACTTAGAGCCCGCGAAGTGCATGTGACCGTTTGAGCTTGCTAAGTGTTTTCAGTGGCAGGAGGTACCAAAATTTATTTTTGAGCGGCTGGAGTGGGCAGAATGGATTGTCAATTGCTGTGGCTTGACCCCTGTCATGTCTATGTTTATTCCTCGATGGAGTTAGGTGATTTTGAATTTCAAATGATCATATGCTTGCATTATAACCCTGGTATAAAGGGAATTTGGTAATCATTTTGAGGGGCTGGCTGGAATTTCTTGACACAGGAAACTAAAAAGCCAAGTGTGTATCCTCAGTCCCGGCTGTAACATTTTTGCTTCTATATCAATGCTAGGAAGAAAACTTATGTATCTTTTGCATATTGTCTATGGTATCACTGAATCAGTTTATAATACAGGGATTTGAACCCACACACTTAATATAGTCTCTCATTCTTGGATCTCTCCTTCAGTTGTTCTTGATGAATTTTGAGTTTTCTAACTCATTGCATTAGGTTACTGGTGTATGTGTTTTGTCTCTTAGCCCTGATCTAGGATTAGGTTAAAAGCCTCTGAGTGAAGCATAGATTTATTGGGTTCAATCGGGAAGAATATTTGCAAGCAGTGTAAGAGATGTTTGACTATGTTTATGGCTTGATTTCTCAGATGAATCTAGTAGTTGTTCTTGTATTTCATGTCTGCTTTAGGTATGGTGCCCAATGGATAAGGCACTAATCATAAGCTAGTATCCCTTGTGCTGTTACATGTGTTGCATGATTGTTTACACTCTGCAAGAAAGCATTAAATCAGTACCAATTTTTACTTTCATTTACATTTATGTAAGGTCCTACCCCATAGTGAAGAGGAGTCAATGAATGTGTGGTTATCATTTAGCACCCTCTTGCTATCCAGTCATCTGTTATATGAACCCAGTCCTTGGTGTGTGAGGTATATTTTATACTGGGTTAGGTGCACCCGCCTTGATTTTGCAAAGCCAGAAGCATAAGAGGGCAGTCTTGTCCCTAGAGTTGGTCCAGTTACCCTAAGACCTCATTCCATTTTGGAGCTAACCATTCCTAAAATCTTCTGAGGGTATATTGGCAGCCTGTTAGAGCATAAGCGTCATTTTGGACACCAACACGTTGCTAATACATGCTGCAGATCGGAGTGTGTGGGGACAGAGTGTTTTATTGCTGTTAATCTCTTTATTTGCTGCAATGGGACTATGCTTTTAAGAAACACTTTTCTCAAAATAAATAATCTATTAAGCTTTGGACATATGCTAACATTATTATCATAGTTTCATTATGTTTTATTTTATCAATAATAAAAAATATGATGGGTGTGGTTACAATGATGCTATACAACTCATATAATACAATAAAGATATGTGTTGCTAAACTATAGAATATTTGTGTAATATAGGCTATTTATATTTGATTGTCCATTATTGTATAAATTATTCAAGTTAGAAGGAAATCAAGTTTTGATAGTTATGAACGTATGTCATCTTGTATCTATATCTTTTATTAGGAGCATGTATGGTTATCTACGCAAATTTTAGGCTCTACTCAATTATAGAATCATCATAGTTAGAAGGGAGATGGTAAACTTTAATCTCTACTCAATTATAGAATCACCATAGTTACAAGGGAGATGGTCGCTTTATTGCATGTAGTATATTATTTTCTTAGAATGAGAATAGATAAAAGGGAGATGACTATGTTTTACTATGTAGTATCTTATTTTCCTAAAATATTTAAATATGTAAAAGGAAGATGGTTATCTTTTATTTGTAGTATCTTATTTTCTTATACTGATCATAGATAAAAGGGGGTTGGTTATCTTTTATTGTGTGCTATATTGGTTTCTTAGAATGATAATAGATAAAAGAGAGACAATCACTTTAGGCTCTCTAGACTCAATTAAAATTATGCTAATAATATTTTTCCATTATTTTCAAATCTATATTTCAAGTAGAACTCCACCCATTTCAATATTTGTTTGTATTTTAATCCTGATAAAGATAAGTCAAATTTAGGTTGAGAATCAAAATGTCGATCGTTAAAGTTTGAGATCGAATGCATTTGAATCAGGAATTGATATAAATCAAAGGTTCCAGTGTTAATTTTGTGGTTTAATGCATTATTTTGTGTCAATTGGTGTTCATTTTAATGAGCTCATTTAATTTAGGATAAGTGCCCCCAGTTTGATTTCACATCGATGTTGGACTTAGACAATTTTCCAAACCATGATGAAAGCCTTGGGTATATGCAAATGCAACTTTGAAAGTTTATTATGCAATATGTACAAATGATGGGTAATGTAAGAATATATGCAAGGATGATGGAAAGATGCATATGGAATGTGCAACTAGGCTTGACTTAACTTAGGATAACTTAGGGGAAAATGGCACTTATTTACCAAGTTTTCACCACTTGAGTTTATTACTCTTTCTCTCTTTTATTTTTTAATTTTTCTACCAAGGTGCCTATTGCTAGGTTTTCACCGAGGCATTTTTTCTTTTTTAATTTATTTTTTGATATTACCAAGGCCTCTATTTGCCAGGTTTTCACCAAGATAACAAATTTTTCAGGATCCATATTTGAATATTTTTTCTTTCATCATAATCAATTTCCATTGTTTTTTTCCAATAACTCTTTTTCACCATTTTTTTATTTCTTCAAGAACTCTTTTTCATAATTTTTTATTTATTTTATTTCTAATATTTTTTGGATTTTCTCAGGATTAATATCCCAATGTTTTTAGATTTCTTCATGATCAATTTTTGTTGTACAAGGTTGATGTTTTCTCATTTGATATTCTAATACTCTTTCCAACTGATACTCTTTTAACTGATCTAGGTATACAACCTCTTTAGATGTATACTATTGATAAGTTCTCACAACTCTTCCCCATCACAATCGACTAAAGTATATGTCCATGTCCTAAAGGAAGATGTGAAAATGAACGGTCCTAGCCAATTTTCTTCTCATTTTCTTTTTTTTTCTCTTTCTGCTTGGTTCTTTGGGTTCTCTCTTAACACTAGATCACCCACTTGAAATTCTCTTAGCTTGATATTTTTATTATAGCTCCTTGAAATCCTATTTTGATATACCTTAAGATGTTCATATGCTTTATTTTGACATTCATCAAATAACTCTAGAGTTCTTGGAGTCTTGACACTCTATAATCCTTGTCGTTTAACAATCCATGCAAGGAAATTCTTAAAGATGAAATCTCAACTTCCAAGGGTAATAATGTATATGCCCCGTAGACTAATGAGAAGGGTGTGGCTCCAGATGGTATTCTTATACTTGTGTGATATTCCCATAATGATGGATTCAATTGTATATGCCAATCCCTTCTAGATTTATCAACGGTTCTTTCCAAGATCTTAAGGATATTTTTGTTTCCTGCTTCTGCTTGTCCATTTCCTTGAGGATAATAAATGGAGGAAGAATGATAAATGATGTGGAACTTGTCACACAATTCATTAATATCCTTGTTCTTGAAATTTTTTTCATTATGCGTTAGTATGACATGAGGAATACCACATTTGCAAATTATGTGGTTCAAACTAAACAATGCAATCTGTTTTCCCATTGTAGTAGATAAAGGTACAACTTCTACCCATTTAGTGAAGTATTATGTTGTTGTGATGATGAATTTATGACCATTGGGTGAAGGTGGATAAATCATACCAATTAAATCTAACCCCCATTGATAAAATGGCCAAGGTGTGATCATTAGGTGTAATTCTTGTGCCGACACATGAATCAAATTACCATGGTATTGTTATTTTTTGGCAAATTTTAACATAATGACAAGCATATTTTTCCATTGTGGGCCAATATATCCCATTCTAAGAAGTTTCTTAGCCAAGGTTAAACCACTTGAATGTGATCCGTAGATTCCCTTGTGGACATCTTTTAAGGATACTTTAGATTCCTCGTCCTTTAGACAACTAAGAAGCATTCCATCAAGACTCTTACAATACAATGTATCTGAAACAAGGGTATAGCGAGAAGATTGTCTTATAAAATTTCCTTTTTGGTTTTAGGATTGGTCCAAAAATTAGGTTTGGTCATTTAAAAGTAAGTGTAAATAGGAGACTAATATCCAACTAGTAGGCAAATAATTTGGGAATCAGGAAGGTCAAATGCAAGTTGTCCTAACTCTTCTACCAAGAACTCATATCATGCACTTTGAATTGACATTTGTAAGAGAGACGCTAGTGTTTCCATGGCATCTACTAATTTTTTTCTCTCTTGGCATTTGTTCAAATATAATCAAGATAAAGTACTTCTTTAAGTCATCTGCCATCCTTTTGTAAGGCATCAACTCGTCATCTCTTGTTTGGTAATCATTTTTTATTTGAGTGATTACAGTTTGTGAGTCACCATATGCCTATATTTCTATTACTTTCCATTATAGAACCATTTTCATGGCTATGACAAGTGTTTCATACTAAAAAAAATTATTGGTACATGGAAAGAGAAGTTTGTAAGACTTTGGAATACTATAGCCTTGAGGTGTAATAAATAGGATGCCTGCTCCTGAACCATGTTGTGTATATGAACCATCAAAGCATAGTTTCGATGTCTTGGCTTCAATATTTATAATATCCACATCCAAGAATTCTACTTGAATAGGATGTTCATCTATCAAAGGTGCTTCCACCAATTGGTCTATTACAACTTGTCATTTTATTTCTTTTGTATCCATGCATATTCAATTTCGAATTCACTCAACACCATGACGCACTTTGCCAATCTTCTCGTTAGGGCTATTTTTCTTAATAGATATTTCAAAGGATCAATTTTAGCTATGAGTCAGATCTTGTGTGCCAACATATAATGTCATAGTTTTTTTGAGAAAAAAACTACCACAAAGCATGCTCTTTCAATGAAGCTATAGTTCAAATCATATTTGACCAAGGTCATGCTAATGTAGTAAATTGCCTTCTCTTTGCCATTTTCATCTTCTTCATCTAGTAATGCACCTAATAAGTGCTCCATTTCTTAAATGTATAATAATAAAGGATTGCATCCTATTGGTGGCATTATAGGTGAATTCATAAGATACTTCTTGAGAAGGGAAAAGGCTTTCTCACATTGATCATCCCACTTGAATATTGTGTCCTTGTGAAGGAGTTGAGTAAATGAATGACATTTTTTGGCTAATTGAGAAATGAATCTTCTTATGAATTGTAGTCATCCTTGAAGTGGTCTCATTTGGATTATGTTTCTTGGTGCCCCCATTTCCATTATTTCTTTGACTTT
Organism: Chamaecyparis obtusa; assembly: GCA_027943335.1. Lineage (NCBI taxonomy): Eukaryota > Viridiplantae > Streptophyta > Pinopsida > Cupressales > Cupressaceae > Chamaecyparis > Chamaecyparis obtusa. Next base: position 263,542 of record BSBK01003876.1, read on the forward strand.
TGCGAGGTCTATCTCAATACCTTTGTTGATACTATGTATCCTAATAACTTGACGAATTGTACTCCAAATGTATATTGTTTAGGATTCAATCTTACCCCAAATGCACGCTATTTAGGATTCAATCTTACTTTTAATTGTTCGAGCCTTGTAAAAATCTTTTCTAGAATTGGCAAGAGTTATTTTCTTGAATGATATTTGGCCAAGATTTCATCCACATAGTTTTCTAGGAATTTTTTCATCATGTCATTGAATATGGTAGTCATAGCTCTTTGATAGGTTGCTCCAGCATTTTTGAGCCCGAAGGGTATAATATTCCAACAAAAGGTTCCCCAAGAACATGTAAAAGTTATCTTGTTTTGATCCTTAGAGGCAATCTTGATTTGATTATATCCACTAAATCCTTCCATGAGAGAAAACATAGAATGACCTACCGATAAATCTACTATTGCATCAATGTTTGGTAGTGGAAAATCATCTTTAGGGCATGCTAGATTGAGATCCCTAAAGTCTATGCATACTCTAATTAATTTGTGAGGTTTTGAAATTGACACAATGTTATAAATCCACTCGGTATAATCAATGGTTCTAATGAAACCAACCTTTAATAGCTTCTCTAGTTCAACTTTAACTAGTGATGCAATGTTTGGATGGATTTTCCTCAACTTATTTTTGACTGGTTTCCTAGCTTGATGTTAAAATGATGCATAATGAGATTTGGATCCAATCTTGGCATATCAGCATAAGACCAAGCAAAATTTACTTGTCTTTCTTTGAAGAAATCCATGAATTCTTGTTTTTCCTCCTCTGACAATGAAGCTGCAAGGTGTATAATCTTAGGCTCTAATTCTATATCAATGTTTACTTTTTCCATGGGTTCAATCAAAATAGAAGATCTTTCTTCATAGTGCTCTAGTAAAGTGTCCAATCTCTCTTCCTTAGGTGCCACATTTGAGTTTTGACCTGCAAAACCATCTTTTATTTTTACTTTTTTTGGTCTAGCACTACTACATTGTGGTTTTCACCACTAGACCTTTTGATTTTTTTCTTTATTCTTTTATTTTCTTTTATGACTGAGAGATTAAACACTTTCCCCCCTTATTTATTCTTGATATGTTTCTTTGGTAAAAGAGGGTTCAACTACATTTAGGTATACAACCAATGAGTCATCATTTGGGAACATGGGTATGTCGTTTGGCTCAATAGAATCCCAATCAATTAGCTCAAGATATAGAAGGGATAGGGAATCATTGGATAGGCTCAAGTTTATAGGATTCAAGGACATGACTTCGTTTGAGGTTTTGTACATTGTATCTCTTAAATATATGATATGTGCTTGGTCAAGGTGTTCCATAGAACTTGGATTGAAATTCTCCTCACTTAAGTCCTCTTGGGTTTCTTGAGGATAAAAATCTTGTGGGTTAAACCTAAAATTAGATTCTCCTAATTTTGGTGATATTTATGACTCTTCATTTGATCTTAGTAAATATGAAGGTACATAGGGTTCCCCTATCCATTGAGACCTTCTTGATTCTTGTCTTGATTTGGGTTCTTGATTAGAATTCAACCTTTGATTTATACTTGAAGCTTTGTTTGAACTTGAATCTTGATTAGAACTTTGTCCTTTTCTTGAGCTATATATAGGAGCATAAGTATGAATCACATCCACCTCTTTTTCTTGGCAAGATCCTTCAGATAAAGAATCCCATTCACATTCATTACAATCTTCATCACTTCGAAAATTTAATTGTAAACTTTGTTCATAAAATTGTGGATGATTTTTCTTAGTATACCCTTTCTCTAGGTACCCCTAGTCCTAATTTTTCTTTACTATCTCTCCAGATTATTTCTATTGGTTCTAACAAACCTTCATTTTTCTTTCCCAAAGGTCCATGTCCTTTGTATCCCATATTTTTCATGATTTTATATCCTTTACCATATTTGGTGTATTGGGATGCAAATATTTTGAACCCTTTCTTCATTTGATGTTTGGTTTGAACTTGATGCTTCTTCATCTTTATAAAGCCATTTTAGAATCTCATTATCATCTTCTTCCATGGGTGAAGAAGTACTAGATCTCACAAAATATTCATTGTACTTTTGAGGGGTATTAGAGCTAGATGGTTTTTCATGAGATCTAGGGGAAAGAGATAAGTCCATCATTGATAAGGAATATTCCCCCACACCTTTTTGTTTTGTTTTGGATTGTTTCTCAAAAAAATTCAACATTATATCCATCCTTTGATAATGCTTTTCTTTGGCTTCTTCTTTTTAAATTTTAGAGGATTTTGAATTATCCTCTTGTTGGTGTGAAGTATTTGGATTACTATTCTTTCCTTCTTTTTCTTTTGAGTCTACAAAACTAACTTTCTCTTTTTCTTTAGTCGATGTAAATTAGTTAGTGTTGTCTTGATATGAATTATCAAGAATACTTTCATCTTCTATCTTTTCTTTTCCTTTTGCTGTGGACTTATCATTCGAAGCTTGGTCTTGAGTTGTTTCTTTTGACTTGCTTGATATAGTACCTTCACTATTGTATGGTACAATTGAGTCATTCAAAGGTTTGACATTATTGCAATATTGGAATGGATTTAGATCCCCACTCACTGTGGTTTCTTAACCCATTTAAGGAAATTTTAGACATTGATGATACGTTGAAGGCTCCGCTTGCATTTCATGGATGCATGGACTTCCTAACAAAATATTTTATGTCAATTTTAGATCAAGCACTTGACAAACTCGAATGGTAATAACCACCATTCCTTTTGAAGATATTTCCTCATCATCATAAGATTTGATAGTAATTTTTCTTTTAGGATCAACGACTTCTTTGGAATATCCTAAAGCTTTCACAAGACTCAAGGTACAAATATTTAGACCAAATCCTCCATCAATAATGACTCTTTTGACACAATGTTTATGTATCAAAACTTCTATATGCAATGGGAGATTTTGAGGATGATTTAAGGACATATCATATTGCTCAGAAAAAGATAAGTAATGAGGCGCAATGAGGAGTCCAACCATGTTTTGAAATCTATCAACATCTAGGTCATTAGGAACGGTAGTCTCAACAAGAGCCTTTTCCAATATTCTAAGTTTGAAAACTGTAGATTGGATTTTGACAATTTTTTGTTGTTGTTTTTACATACAGTTTAACTACTTATAGCTATTGTTCTGGGTTCTAGGCAATAAAGATAAATGTTGTGGGATCTATTGTGTGTGCAAGGGTAAAAATTTGGTCATTTCAGAGTGTCATTCAGAACATACTACCTATTGTCCTATTATCTGTTTGCTTGGACAATAAAAAATTTGCACAATCAATCTGATACTAATGCTCCAATAATCATGCATTGTTGGTACCAAAAAAAGTTATACAATTGATTTAAATACTAATTTTTTTCCAAAAAAATAGAAAGTTATTAAACCATTTTAACTGTTCAGCTATAATTATAAATTTGCACAATCAATCTGATACTAATGCTCCAATAATTGTGCATTGTTGGTACCAAAAAAAGTTATACAATTGATTTAAATACTAATTTTTTTCCAAAAAAACAGAAATTTATTAAACCATTTTAACTGTTCAGCTATAATTATACTATAATCTACAGAGTAAACTTAGTCCTTTGCAAGGCCCTAGGGATGTGAGAGTATTCAAAATTTTGTGAGCACATGAGCTTGTGATTTTCTAGGTCGTCTACCGTTGAAAAGCATGTGTATAGTTCGTTACTTGCGAATTAAGATATTAGTACTTGTTGAGCTCGCACTTTTAAGCTTTATAATTTCATTCTGAATTTAATGTCGAAATGTTATAGGTTTCCAGAATTTCTTTTTGTTGCAAGCGCCGGTGGTGACTTAGATACCTTCGAGACATGTCGGGGAGACATAAAAACTTCATGAGCTCGTGAATTTTAAGAAGGGTCCGACTATCAGACTCTACATGGTGGAATTCAAACATATTCAAACATTTTATAGAAATGTCCATTGGGTCCATTACCTTTGGATCTGTATCATCGTGAGACAAGAATGACTATATTCCCAACATAGCCCACAGTTTTTCCTCATGCACAATTGAATATAGTCAGGTTTATTTGTAGGTACCTCGATGCCTCACAGTGGTTGGTTGATGTGATATAACTGTCAACTAAAAATTCATCCGCATTTGGTTCATGCTCATGAATGTTTCTCTCCTGTTAATATTATCTTTCTTGTTTCAAATGTTTCTGGGTTGCTTGAGATGACCTCTGTCATGCTTGGCGGTTCAATCGTGTTTGGGTTACTATACATTGAATTAGAACGCAATATTTTAGTTCTTCGCCGGATCAATTGCATTTGTTTAGCTTTTATGTCAATATTTCTATGGCAGAATATGGTGTTTGAATCTTGTTTTTCCTATTTTTCTCTCTTTATCACAACACAAACATTTATGATTCCATGTGCTCTGACGTAGGAAGCCGATCAAGGATGAGCACATTTCATAGACCGCGGAAGCATAGTAGGAGACTCGAGTCGGGGAGATGCGGAACTTCAAACCTTTTGAGCTAAAAGACAAAGAGAATACTACTTATACAATGACTACATAATAATATAGAATGAACTGGATCGCTATATTTACAAATGCAAAAACAGTTTCAATTAGTACTCATACTACCATTCCATTCTTAAGGGTTAATTATAGTGTTTTTAATTCTTATATAAATGTGGATATTTTAGTATTGATTTTTTTTCCTTCAAAATCTTCAATCTCTTGAAATTTATGATGATATATCAATCTTTTTTTATGAAAAGTTTAAAGCTAATAGAATCTCTTATTTTTTTTGACTTTATATTTTGAGGTCTACTTCAACTACTCTCCCTAATAATTGTTTATCATTTATGGATATGGAAGTAGTTTGGGGTCTACTTCAACTACTCTCCCTAACAATTGTTTATCATCTATGAATATGGAAGTAGCTTCTCCTACCTCACATCATAGATTGGGACTCCTATCGTTCCTCCTAGATATGTTGCATTTTATCCTCCCAAATACTATAAAAGACATAGACTAGCACGTGCACCTAACCTAACAAAGGTGCAATGGTTACGCCGATAGAAAGATATATCTAGTTTAATATACTAAGGTGATCAAGGGGTGAGGTGAGAAATCAAAGATTTTCTTCATCTTCTGCTTCTTATTTTCTTCTTCTACTCTTCCTCTTATTCTTCATCATCTTCTTCTTTATCTTCTTCTTCTTCCTCTTCCTCTTCCCCTTCTCCTTCTTACTCTTCTTCTTCCTCTTCCTCTTCTTCATCTTCCTCCTCCTCCTTCTCCTCTTCTTCCCCTACCCCTTCCCCTTCCCCTTGTGAGGTGGGTAATCAAAGAGCTTCTTCCTCTTCTTCTTCTTATTTTATTCTCCTCCCCCTCCTCCTCCTATTCTTTTTCCTTTTCTTCTTCCTCTTCCTCTTCCTCTTTGTCCCCTCCTCCTCGTCATCTTGGTCGTCTTTCCATTTTTGACTTTCAATTTTTGAAAATTTATTGATTTTTAATTTTTATGTTTATGTTGTAGTAGTTTGCCAAAGATAATTAAGAAAGGAACTTATAACATAAAAGAGCATTGGCCTCTTATCCTCTCTCTGCTAATGTACATATCTGCAACTAAGCAGGGCTATATTAACATGTATAATTATTCTTCTCTTGAAACTTTGTACAATATACTCGTGAATCATTATGGTGTAAGATGATTCGAAACCTATTTTTCGTACAAGAACAGTCAAGACTTCCACCAAATAGTCCTGACCAAAGACAAAATTTAGAACTCTATAACAAACAAAATTCATTTACAAACACTTTGAATCTGATAAGTGCTTTGCAACCAGATTGCAAGCACGTATGCTAACACTGGTAAAAAGCAAATGATTTGGACTTCCAAAATAAGCTCAATGTTCGGCCAATCTTTTTGGAAGCTATTTTATGGATAGCTTTCTTTACTTTGAATTCTCCTCATTGTTTGATGGCCGAGGTGGTATACACACATCCTGAGACTGGCACAAAACTTCTTGTTGTCGCTGATCCCTGAAGTGTTGTAGCAGTTTCTCAGCCTTATCCCGTCCTCTTGGACCTCCGTTAACAGAAAGAGCAACCAACGAAGGGATAACACCTTCCCTCAGAACCATTTGACTGTATTCAAAACTATTAGTACACAATAGTAAAAGAAGACCTGCTGCTTGTTCTTGCTCAATGGATGTTCCTGTCTCGAGAAGATCTGCAATCGCTCCAATGCAACCTTCAGTAGCAGCAATTGTTGCTCTGCCCTCTTCAGTGGAAGCAAGATTATACAAAATTGTAATGCATTTTTCTGTGCAGTCAGCTTCACCATCAACATTAAGAAGATAAACAGACTTGGAAATAGCTCCTGCCAGTATAATGTGGGAGCTATTACCCTCATATGTAGATAGATTATACAAGGCATTTATAGCATCTTGTCTAAGTTGGTTAGAATCTGAGTCCAGGAGTTTAATAATAGCAGGTATTGCTCCAAAAGCTCCAATGCTAGCTTTATTCTCTCCCCAACTAGATAGCATAAGCAATAAAGCTACAACTGCTTCAAATGTCTCCAAATCAAGAATTTCCTACAAAAGAGGCACTAAACCCTCAGCTAAGATTGCTGCTTTATTCCTGTAACACAAAGCACAAACACAGGTAACCATAGAATTTTTGGTGCTCCAACACAAAAATTAAGCTTTGCAAATATTTGCATGTCGAAACAAAATACAAAGGACAGGAAAAGACATAGACCTATGAATCTGTCACAGACACCTGAGATCCTCCATGGCTATCGTAAGCACCGAAGAAGTGCAAAGCGCTCCCACAATTGAATGTGGAAAGAATCAAAAACTACCTCCGCCATTTCTCTGTGTCGTCCATAGAAGGACACGCAAATTCTTCACAGCCGTTTCCAACACTCTGAGCTCTCACCTGGCGGCAAAACTATACTTTTCTCCAATCTACCATTGTCAACTTGCGAAGCTGGAACACAAACCCTACCTCTCTCCTGCTCTCCATTTCCCCTTCAACTCATCAATTCCCAATCTAGACCTATCAACCGCATAATCGCATTCCCTGGCGCCGACTTCCTCGTTCCACAAATCAGTTGCTGTAACGGCACCGACTTCCTCGGCCTCTCCCGTAATGCTTATTCAACAAACCCGGTCGCCAACAAACCCTCGGTTATATTATTTTGGCCGTTTTTGGTCAGCTGACACTTTCCCATCAGTTAACACTTTTCCGTCAATGGGCTATGCCCATAAAAAGCCTATCAGCTTAATAAAAGTGTGTGACATCTTTTATCTCTCAACCATTAAATTTGTTCCTTTCGTTCTTCTTCAAGAAAATGAATCAATGTTAAATGATCCGCAATCTTCTTCTCGATATTTGATATATGTTATCCTCCCAAATACTATAAAAGATAAATATTATAACAAATAATCTAAACTAAACTAAATATTTTCTTAAAACACTAATCAATAATGGAATTACTAATGCTCTCGAACTCTGTTAATATGATTCATAAAACAGACCTACTTAAAAATAGAACATAAACAGATTTAGCACAATACCAACATAAAAATACATGGTAACCTTAACATCACGTAGCATCATATTCAAACTATAACTCAATTACATGAGCATCTTTGGCATGGGAAATATCAACTAATTATCCACTATATGGGCAAATCAATAAATGTTATTAAAATAATAAATATATCTCGATTAAATCTCACAAGGAGGAGGAATGTGTGGGATGGTTTGTCCGATATATCTCGATTAAATCTCCCAAGAAGAAGGAATGTGTGGGACGATTGGTATATCTCGATTAAATCTCCCAAGAAGAATACCTCGATTAAATCAAACCGACGGCCATTACACTCTATAAATTGGATTGGAATGGAATTTCTTCACATCATAACATAAAATGGCAAAGGCAATGAAATTGTTTTGCGTGCTGCTGCTGATAGTAACAATGGTAGTGGGCATGGCAGGTATAGCCGTAGCTCAGGTATAGCCTCATGATTATTGCATTGACAATTTTGATTGTAACGATTTTGATTTTGATTGGCAGGTAGGGCAGAAGCTCAGCCGGAAGATCCCTGCCCGGATTACTATTGCAGTAACAATAATGACTGTAACATTGGTAATACATGCTGCGAGATCGGAGCATGCGGTGACGGACTGGGATATTGCTGTAATCCCTGCGATTATCCCTGCTTTGACGATTCTGAGTGTGCCCATGGTTATTCATGCCGCGAGCTCGGAGTCTGTACTGGCGGAAAGGGATATTGCTGGTCAAGCTCAGGGTGATCCCTGCTTGCTAATACATGCTGCGAGATCGGAGTGTGTGGGGATGGAATGTGATATTGATCTCTTTATTTGCTTATTTGCTGCAGTGGGACTATGCTCTTCAGAAACACTGGAACTCCTCAAACTAAATAATCTATTATGTTTTGGACATATGCTAATAGTATTATGATAGTTTAATTATGTTTTATTTATTCGATAATGAAAAATATGAAGGGTGTGGATGCAATGGTGCTATAGAACTGGTATAATACAATAAAGATATGTGTTGTTAAACTATAGAATATTTGTGTAATATAGGTCATTTATATTAGATTGTCTATTATTGTATAAATTATTCAAGTTAGAAGGAAATCAAGTTTTGATAGTCGTCTTATATCTATATCTTTTATTAAGAGCATGTACTATTATCTACTTAAACTTCAGGCTCTACTCAATTATAAAATCATTGTAGTTAGAAAGGAGATGGCCACTTTATTGCATGCAGTAAATTATTTTCTTAGAATGAGAATAGATAAAAGGGAGATGATTATGTTTTACTATGTAGTATCTTATTTTCCTAAAATATTTAAATATGTAAAAGGGAGATGGTTATCTTTTATTTGTAGTATCTTGTTATTTTTTATTTTGTGCTATATTGGTTTCTTAAAATGATAATAGATAAAAGAGAGACAATCACTTTAGGCTTTGTAGACTCCATTAAAATTATGCTAATAAAATTGATGAGACTTTTATCCAAGTAGATGATGAAATTTAGATTCTCGTAAAACTAAAGAAGTGACAATGATAGGGGAAATAGAGAAATTTACTAGTAATGAGTAAATTAATTGTATCTCTTAAATTAATGTGTTCTTGTCCATGATTGATTTATATGATTATCTACAAGTCATGTGTGCAATGGTTCAATGTATGATCTTTACAAGTATATTGATGTCCTTGTTTGAGGATTATTCTCTTAAAGAATTAGAAAAAAAAATATGTATGTAGAAATTATTTTCTAATTATTCCTATCTCGGTTGGTGTTACTAGATATTTATTATGAATGAAAGATAAATTATATTTTTTAAAAAATAGTTTCTTGTGGAAAATGTATCTATGACTTGATGAAAGAGTTTATTTTGTGTTAACTACCTTTTATGATGCTTGATCTAGTGGAGTAATCACTCACTCTCAACTTAGAAAGTTCCAATTTATGGGAGTGAGAATATGTTTTAGTCCTCCTTTTCATTCAATAATCATGCAACAAGGGAGGTGGAGTAGGTTTTTTTTGTTTTTAATTTTAATTTGCTCCAACATTTAAAAATGAAAGATGCACGAGGAACAAAAAAAACAAAGATAGCTATTGTAAAGACAAGCTGACAATGTCTAAGAGAATTTCAAACAAGGATAATACTCAGTCACAGGTACGAATAATTTCATTTTATTTGGTTATTATATGGGATATGAAATATTTTATATATTCACCACTGAAAGATCTATCATTCCCTTGTAACATTTGATAAATGGACTGAATACTTAATTTGCTGTAATATTTTGCATACATCTTTGCATAGAAAAATAATAAAGATGAGGATGAAATATTTGAATACATCCTTTTGTATTCTAGTGATTATGACCATATGTCAAGATAGATTAAAATAGGTATATATATTAATATCACACACTTATATAGTGCACACATTTACATATGTGTATTTACTTTTAAACATGTTGATCTAGTGTAACTTCAAAAGTATCTAATATATATCTCGGTTGAAAGTGGTTCTAATCTTTTAAATTAAATTTTCCAGGTAAAGTTGCTTCAAGAGATGTTTTGCAGTCATCATAGAAGTTGCAAATATAGACAATGTTATTTATTATTTATTGTGCTACACATAAGAGATGAAATATTGCTCCTCATATGTTCAATGATATAATAATTATCTATCATGTTTATTTATTTAAATTTGAATATATATATATATATATATATATATATATATATATATATATATATATATATATATATATATATATATATATATATATATATCTTGAATTTATTTTAAATAAATCTTAGGTTTAAACAATTCAATGTTTAATATGTTTTTTTAAATTTGTTGTGTAGGCCACTTCAAGAGTTTTTTTACATAGGACTTCTACATGATCCTTGAAAATGTTATATCTTGTATCTTGAAAAAGTTGTATGTATGTATGTCTTCCCTTGGAATCTTCTTTCTCATGCAGATTTAGTTGTAGTCCAAGGGACATATTCAAATAATTCAAAATCATTTAAAATGGGATTCATTTTATTGATTATTAATCTGACAACAAGATATATCAACATAGCCATCTAGTAATTGCTACTGTCTTAGTAATTAAATAGTGTTCTAGATTAATGTGATTTATATTATTTCTAAATGTTTGACAATAAACTGTATATAGTTTATATATATACATTTCCAAAGAGATTCAATTTATTTGAATTTTTTGGTGCTTATGATCTATTAACTATATAATTGAAAAATTAAAGATCAATCATGCAATGAGTCTTTTTGAAGAAGTTGTGTATTTCACCTAATAAGAAACATTACCAAGGTAAGTTATAATGGATTATTTCTTATATCATCTCCAATGTATCTCATTGGGAGACAAGAGGTAGTTGGATCACAAAAATTTCATTGAGTTTGAAGATATTTTTAGAAATAAATATGCTTTTCTTAAGAAGTCTTGACACTATGAAAGATAAGTTACCTAAATATCATTGACCTTTTGGTTAGACAATGTCAACTAGTATAAGACAATCAATCAATGAGTACAATGTGGTTGGGTGTTCTATTACCAAAACAAAAGAGGCTGCAAGGCAAGCCAAGTGATTCACTGGTAAAATTCTACAATGCTAAAAGTTATAAATTCTTACTTGTTATCTTCATGGAGTTCATTTGGCTGGTCATTATCTCAAAGCTAGGAATGTATAAAGCATACTTATAGGGATAAGTGGTTACAATTTTCCTATGAACAAATTTACTCTGTTTTATATTAAATATATTAATTTTCCTTTTAATTTACTTGTATTAAGAAATTATTTTTTTTGTTAACTCCATGCAATGGATTAAGGAAAATATCTCATTATTTCTATATTCATCATTTCTTATAGTCAAAAAAGTCCATTTGAGAATTCAAGGACTATAGTAAAATTTATTAAACAATAGCTTAAGGTAGAAAATTCTATATAAATTATTCTTATATAGTTCTCTCTATTCTATACATCACCAAATGTTATTAATTTTTTCACGCTATTTGATTTCATTCATCTAATGAATTGAAGAGGATTAGTCATCATGATGCTTCTAATGTATTACAAATTATTCAACCATTCTTGTCTTCCATCCAATGGTTTATATTACATGATAGGAGGTAGAGGAGGGGGAACTTGAGTCCTAGAGAAGTTTCTCTTTGCATGTGGTCTACTACTAGTTGAAGCTTTCACTATGGATTCAAGTTAGAAATGTTTATATCCTTTATTAATCTCGTGTACCAAATTCAAAGGTTCTCTTAGTGATTTTCTATGCAATAACAAAGTTCCCTAATCCTAAATTGCAAGTTCAATTTGAGCCCAACTTACCCCAAGTGATAAAATATCTGGTTTGTAGGAGGAAGGAAAGAACCATTAGATCTTTTATTTATTAATGGATCATGGGAGATTTAAAATTCTTGAGGAGGAATATCTTTGTCAACTCAAGAACCTTATAATTTGAATTGATCTATGGTGCTCATCAATTAGGATGTAGGGTTACATGTATGAATGATTCCCAAATTGAGTGTTCATTGATTCTATCGTAAAAGTGATCATGTTTAATATATTGCATTATAAAATTTCTCATGGTCCCTTCTATAGAATAATAATTGGAATAGATAGGACTTAATCAAATTTTAAGTTAACAATTGGCCACTTGAATTTCTAGCCTTATTGAGTTAAGATGGATCGTTATCATAGGTAACTTAAAGGATATTTTATTATTGTTATAATTAAATATTCACTGATTATACTTTACTTAAGCTTACCTAGGATAATTCATTACATAGTAATTTGCATATTACAAACCTAGAAGTTTGCACCTTATTCTTGCACATGGCTTAAGAGAAATTCCACTTTAGGTGGTGATCTAGTTTTTATCACATTTTACTTTATGTGTGAGATCCACCTTTAATGCATTTATCATATTATCATCCTCTACATGTTTCACATACTTTATTTCATAATGGAGGATGATCCTCCTTTCGGTGGATATATGATTCCACCCGGTGTAGGTGATAGGTTATCTCTTGCTTATCTCCTAGTTATCGTGCATTACCTATATATGTAGGCACATCTACATTGTAATTGATTCTAGTTGATTAATTATTTCTGGTTCAGTTAATCATATTGGTGAGAATATAGCTTATTCTTATTATGTATTTAAAATACCTTCATAGGATTAGTTTATCAAAATATCAACTCAATTATGAAAAATGCAACAATTCAAATCAATAGAATTGAAATAAAGATAAGAAGCATCCTATAGATCTCCAACTAGAAAACCTAAAGAAATTCTCTCATATTAGCATTCATTAGAAACAACTCTAGAATGATAATTAAGCTATGCTAGATGCAATTTAAACAATCTAACTCAATTATGGTCAATTATGATAGGAATTCAAATCTAAATTTTGTGTATGTAAAATACCTTCATAGGATTAGTTTATCAAAATATCAATTCAATTATGGAAAATACAACAATTTAAAGAAATTGAATTGAAACAAAGATAAGAATCGTCTTATGGATCTCTAACTAGAAAAGCTAAATAAATGCTCTTAGATTAGCATTCATTATCTAGATAGCTCTAGAATGAGAATTAAGCTATGCCAGATGCAATTTAAGCAATCTAACTCAATTATGCTCAATTATGCTAGGAATTCAAATCTAAATGCCTATAATATGGATGCAATTGAAAGTGGGTGTTAATGGATGAATTTCTCTTATAATGCACCTCACTATTATAGATTTTCCCAAGGCTAGGGGGTAGACTGAAGTTAACCCTAATCAAAGTTGAGTCAAGTTGTTGGTTTCAAATGATGAAATAAAGTAATATTTTGCTCTCAAAGGTTGGAGCAAAGAGACAAAATGAAGGGTCAAGATGCATCTCCAAGATGAGTGGTGGAGGATTGATTTGTCTTTAATCCATGTGAGCTCATTCCTTCATTCTTATTGATTCAATTGATTTTTTCCCCATGTGGTTCGTGAGAATAACAAGAATTAGTAATTGATTTAATTGATTTGTCTTAGCCATGTGTACCCTTGAATGGGTTGGATTTAATTTAATTTCAACTATACAATAAATTGATAAAAATTAATTGAATAATTATTTGATCCTCTTGATTTAATTAATCCAATAGATTTGATATCAATTAATTCATGTTTTTGTCCTTGATTTCTTACTTTGATTCTACTTGACCATTTTTAGGTGTATACAAATGCCCCCTTTGAATCAATGTGTGAAGTGCATTGTTTCAAAGAATGTATGATGTTTGATTCCTTGATGTTCGATCTGATTCTGATGACTGATTTGTTATTTGATTCACAACTGATTGGATGATACAACTCTAATTAGAAAATATATTTTGGATATGATGCTTGATTTGAAAAGATTCACTGATTTTTATGCCCCAATTGTAGAAAAATTTGTTTGAAAATTCTAAGCATGGGTACAAATTTAGAGAGAAAACCTTCCCTTTTAGGTCAAAGGGCTATATATAGGGATCAAAAAGTAATTTTCACTATTCATTTTCACTCTCCCTCCTGAATTTTTTCCATAAGCCTTCCAATGACTTTGTAATGATGGTGGTTGTTAGATATAAAAGACACTGAGAGGGGGGTGAATCAATGTAAATAAGAAATAAAATTTATTCAACCAATAAACTGATTATTCTTTTAAACAACTTCCATACAATCACACATGCAAAAGAAGTAAAACAAATTTAAGCATCCACAAAGCATAACACATAACACCACAATTTGTTTTATCATGGAAACCCTTGTTAGAGGGTGAAAAACACGGTGGATATGGTGCCCACAAATATCTTCAACTGCAGTAAAAATATTTTCCCTGTTAGGAGTTTACAATACCTAGTTATGGTTTCACCATGTTAGAAGTGACTAGTACCCTATTAGAAGTATCAAAAGACATGCTAGAATCTACCTCGCTAGAGGATTTAAAACTCTAATTAAGAAGTCATCTTGTTAAAGTATTTAACAATAAGACATGTTAAATTCCACCATGTTAAAGGATTTAACTTTGTGTAACTGTTAGGAATACAAAACTAACTTAATTTACAAATAACAACTCCTTTTCTTAATCAAATCCTTTGTAATCTCTAAATTATGGTGCACTGCACTGCCTCTAACTCTGATTGCAACACCCAAATTCATGATCATAACCCTAAATCAAATTATCTAGTCCACCTTTATGTTGATGTTCTTAGGTTGGCTAAGACTTAGAAAATATTTTACAAGTTGGCCCACCAAATTGAGCAAACTCATAGAAAACTACACCAATCATACCTAACATGTTGGCCCAAAATATATTGACATTTTAGCTCGTAAATTAATGGCCTTGATCATCTAATCAATAGGAACCAATTAGTAGCACAATCGGTTCACACTAAACACATCACCAAAATGCTAACTCACCCAAAACATTGAGTTAACAATTGCGGTTGTATAAATGTACTTCTCTAACCTTGGTAAGCCACCAAGAACAATCACATCTCCAAAAGTGTCCTCTAACTCAATTGCTACTCAAAACATTCTTGGATACTATTTTCCTATTCACCGATCAAAACACTTAGCATAATCTTCCTTTACCTATTCATCCTGACAATCAATATCATCAATTCTAATAGATTTGATAGAGTTTCTATCAATGGAAAACTCCAAAACATCAAACTTTTCAATCTAACTCAAAAATCCATCATAATTCCAACAATCTCCCCCTTTGGCATTGATGGAAAAACATAGTGAAAATTTCCATACATACATTACTCTCCCTTAGATTTATTTTCATTGCACCAATCACTCCCCCTTTAACATCAATGGAAAAGGTGCATAACAAAATGTCAAAGGTAGAATTATCTTACCGATCATAGTCTATCAAAAAATAATTTTAAAATTTGTTTTGGCTAACTTTGGAAATAATCTTTCTATGAATTTTTCAAGTGTTTTGTAGCTTGAATCTGACCATGTATCATAGAAGCTAACTCCTAGACATATATTCAAGTAAACTCATATGTGGTGATTCAACTAATACCTTTGAATCTCTAACACTCTATTTCATAACATCTACTATAGGGATCAAATAAGTTTGCAACTCCAACAATGTAGATATCCTCTTATCCTTCTCATCTTGTAAAGTCTTCAAATTATGATTTATAACCTTCACTTGTGATCCATAAGTGTTAGAAGAATGTGAATAGGATCAAAATTATCAATCAAAGCTTTAATATCTCATTGAGCTTCAGTTATCTTTAGCTCCAAATCTTGTGTAAACATAAAAAAATCTGAAACTTTGTTAAGTAACTTACCAATCTCCTTCAAAGCTTCTTTCACTTGGTCCACATGAACTACAAGTTTCACTTTATCTACTGTAATGGACTCCATTAACTTATTAGCTCTCTTCTTCTCATAATTCATCTAAGATCTATTCTTAGCAGCTTCCTCCAAACTTATAACTTCCCTAGTGATAGAATTGATCAAAGTTTCTAACTACTCAATCGGTGTAGCATTAGGATCATCGTCAACTTTAGATACAAGATCTACAAGAATGTCCCTAGCATAAAGAAGTACTTTTTCTTTCTTCTTTTCATCTCTAAGATTATCCCTTTTAGCTTTTAGCTTCATTATCTCCCATATCCTCATAAGTTCACTAGGACTCATCTTGGCAACATCAATAGGTACTTGAATGACCTTAACATCCTCATCTTCAAGCTCTTCTACAAGTTCTTCCTCAAGAATATATATTGACCTTATTTCCTTCTTCTGACTTAAACTTGGACCTAGATCCAATTTCCTTTTTACTGATTGCACTGCAAAATGCCAGCTTCTTGAACTTTAATTTTCTTTGCAAGTTCACCATTGGTTGTAACAACTATAACAACTTTATTTTCCTTCTATGCAACTGAAGTAGTTTTAACAAGTACCTCAACCTATGTTGTCTAATCTTTTTGATTTTCAACTCTTCCTTGCACATCTTCAACTTCAACAATAGGAACTTGTTGAGGGGTCTCATAAGGTACATCATTGGTAATTTATTCAATTACTTGATTAGTAGTAACAAGCTCGTCTATTTTTACCTCTTCATTGATAGGTTCTTGAGCTTGTTGTTTATCTTCATCATCATCCACAAGTGCATCTTCCTTCTCTAATTCCTTCTTTATGTTGTCTAGAGTCTTCTCATAAACTACCTAAGATTCATTGATTAGTATCTTGCATACTTTACTCCTTTCTGAATTTAGGCCTCAGAAATGCAATTGTAATCTTCACAACTTCAACTAGAAATTCAAGTTCCAGTTCTACCAGATCTTGTTCCAACATTTCTTTATCCACTTTTAGATCATACCTCCATTTAGCATCAATCTTCTTGAATAATGTATCAGGTATCATCTTATGTAGTTCACTAGGCCCTCTGCAAAAATTTTGTATGTTGTATATAAAAACTTCTTCAATCTTTTTCTTATCCTCTTCATTGAATTTGTCATACCATCCACTTGCCTTAATTACTTCCATATTATTTGATTTCTTCAGCTATATTGTTTGTTGTATTAGACCTCTTAGTCAATGATTTGACTAATTTTTCAGTTGTCATTCCATAAACCTTTGACTTCTTACCATTGACCCTTAATTTTTCTTGGTCTTTATCTAATTTTGTTTTAGCTTCCTCTTCATCTACTCTATCTTTCTTAATCCTCTTGTATTTTGAGTCTTCATACCCATGTGTTGTTTCCTTCTTTCTCTTATAATTCCTCTATTAGAGTTTTAGGTGACTCTACAACACCCTAGGATCGAATGCAAGATCAAGATAACTTCCACAAGAGATTGGAAAGATAATTACATGAAGATGGAAGAATGATATTATTGATAATGGACATGATTAAAATGTACATAATAGGCCTCCTTATATAGGAAAGGTGATAAGAGATAATGATAAGAAGCTGATAAGCTATCACCTATGCAAGGTGTAATCACATTTCCACCAAATGTGGATCATCCTCCATTATGATATAAAGTATGTGCAATAGGATGAGGATGATAATGTGATATGTGCACTAAAGGTGGATCTCAGACCTAAAGTGGAATTTCTCCTAAACCATGGGTTTAATTGAGGTGCAAACTCCTAGGTGTATCAATGACAAACTACAACGCAATGCATTATCCTAAGTAAGATTAAGTAAAGTGTAATTAGGAATATTTAATTACACCAACATCCCCCTTAAGTGAAACTTAGGGGAATGCATTTAAACTCACAATGCAATATGGGTCCCGACTACTAGGCCATGTTAGGTACCCATGTACAATATGCAATGAAATACATGAAATACAATCTCTCATAAAGTGGAGAAAGAGAGAAAAACTCATGGGAAAAACCCTCCCCCAAAAAGAGACAAGAAAACACAAGATGCATGTATGGATGGAGTACACAAGACCCCCCAAGAGCTACATACATCATGTATATACAAAGAATTATCCCCCTATAAGAAGGATAGTTAGAGAAATGATATCCCCCCCATAATGAAGAATCTCCTACAAAAATGGTGAGTGCTTGAAGACAAAGTATAGTCCAATTACTACAAATAACATTTATCACCTTGGGAAGAAGATATACCAAGTACAAATGTAGGAATGTTTCCCATTCTAGATAGGAACTAGGAAGTGGAATCCAAATGAAGTATGATGATGATGCAAAGAGCCAATCCATATCCACATGAAATAAGGAGGAAGAAGGTCTCCAAATATGCATATTTGAAGACTGAATAAGCCTCTCCAAGCTCAAAGAATCTATCACATCATCAAACTGAACCATGAAATGTGACAAACCAAGTGAAGGACAAGAATAAATAATGTCAATATCCAAAGAAGGTGAAGAAGTGTCTCCAACTATGATGAAATTGTCATCAAGGAGAAGAGAAACCCCCTCAAGTATGTCTCCTAATTAATCTACAATATGAGACTCCACAAACAATAAACCAATATCTGGAAAATAGGAATCCCAATCAAGAAGACAAATAGATATCTCTTGTAATGACTCACTAGAATCACCAACAATAGATAATTGTATGATCTAAACTGGAGAAGTAGGAGCTACATGAGGAGTCACTAGATCATCCTTGCTCTCAATTGCTGCAAATTCTTCAATCTCATCTAAGGTATTATCATCATAGGGAATGTTATCTGCATCATCAAGAAGAATGACGCAATTTGAAGAAAGATCATTTGGTAATGGAGGAACACGTGGATCACCAAAAATCTCCCAAATGATTGTCCAAATTATGTGTGGACACTAAACACCTCTAAATTTGGGGTAGATGTCATAGAAGAGACACAAATTGATGCTACTAATAATAAAATTTATAATATGAGGATTATTTTCTCCCCAAACATATTGCTTCCCCTATGACTTTGGCTCATGAATGAGTCCATAAAGATGAGGCAAGAGATTAAGCCATCTACAATGTGTGATGATTCCTTTTGACCATGACTTGTAATTATCCTTAGTCAAAAGTACTACTATAGGATGTGTTTCATAACCCATTATTATATTAATGATACACTTCTCTCATTACAAATTGAGATCAAAAAATTATTACACTCCACAATTAGGTTATAATAGACTTAGATCACTATGCAAAAGACCAAACTAAGGCTTATGCATTACAATTGCAAAACTAAGCCAAATTCTGAAGGTATAATTTCTGATCATAGTAACTAAAATCTAATCCCAGATCTAGAAAATATAGAAAAAATTATGCACTTTCAAAAAAAATTGCACTTGAAAAGGAGTTCATATGAGCACAAACGAGGCCTTGGAAGTTGCAAAAACTGAGATTTGCAATTTTCAAAAAAATTCATGAATAGGGATCAGAAACCACCTACATCATTGTGTAGATCATGAAATTCTACCCCAAAAAAAAAAAAAAATTCTTGAAAAAATGAGTCCAGATTACTGGGATATCGTTGTTTGAAAATCGCCTCTGAAATTATTTTTTCTGAATCACCACCACCGCACTTCCAAAATTCAAATGGCTCTAGATTTGGCCTCGGGTGTCTGATTAGATGAAACAAAATTCAATTTAGAGGTTTTTGGACCTCCTTAATATGATGCCAACCTATGATTTACACCAACAAGCTCCAATATTGAGCTGCAATAGAAAGCCACAAAATACAAAACCCCAAATTTTCTCCAAATAGACTATGCTATGGTAATGTCCAAATACCTTTATTCACACCTTGAGAGCTTTGATACCATGTTAGAGTTTTAGGTGACTCTACAACACCCCCAAGATCGAATGCAAGACCAAGATAAATTCCATAAGAGATTGGAAAGATAATTTCATTAAGATGTAAGAATGATATTATCGATCATGGACATGATTAAAATGTACATAATAGGCCTCATTGTATAGGAAAAGTGATAAGAGACAATGATAAGAAGCTGATAAGCTATCACCTATGAAAGGTGTAATAACATTTCCACCAAATTTGGATCATCCTCCATTATGCAATAAAGTATGTGCAATAGGATAAGGATGATAATGTGATATGTGCACTAAAGGTGGATCTCACACCTAAAGTGGAATTTATCCTACACCATGTGCTTAATTGAAGTGCAAACTCCTAAATGTCACAATGACAAACTACAATGCAATGTATTATCCTAAGTAAGAGTAAGTAAAGTGTAATTAGGAATATTTAATTACAACAACATCCTCTGCTCAGTTACAGGTGATATACCTTTTTTCCTTTTCCTTAGTCATTGATTCGTCAGGTTGTGATGATGTTTTCTTCTTTGATATCCTCTAGTAACAGGAGGAGTCTCCATTTTCACCGTTGAACTCCTAGTTTGTCTCCTTTTTGCCTTATTGGTCATAGAAGATACAACCTCTACCTCTGCTTCTTCAACATCAGTACCAAAAGTACCAGCTTCATTAGTTACAAATTTCTACATGATCTTATCCATCATCTCATTATTAATGCCACTCTTCTTGGCTAGGCCATCAAATTTTTTCTTCACTCTTCTTTCTATCACCGATTCCATCAGTTGTGAGTGAATTTTCAAAAATGTTTCTTTATAAGTACCAAACCTGGGGGTACTTGCATCAATTAGTTTGGACAATAAATCATCAGCATGAAGTGATACAATATCACTGTCTACCTCATATCCCATCGGTAAAGCCCAAGAGGTTCTTGGTTGTACCACCTACATCAAACATGTATCTATACTCACAATGAAATATATATCTTCTTTATATTTTTCCACTATACCAGTTGGGATCCTTTGCCTCTCATGCATTCATTTCTGAAAGTCTTTGAAATAACCCCACATGACACTAGTAAAGTTATTTCCTAACATTCTTATGCACTCATTAATATTCACTACTACCAGTTTATTGGTTGACCACTAAATATTACCGATACCAAGGAAATAATTTTGCAGGTAGAAAAATATACATACCAATACATAACCATAATTGAAAACTTGATTTTTTTCCTTCTAATTTATTTGCTCCATTTTGACAAAGAATTGACTCCTCATGACCTCACATAGGTTGTAATGAATGTTATCCTTCACCATCTGGTATGCGGCATGAATTCCTCCACTGGGCACATTGTTCAATCAACTCAATTGATATACTATGTAACCGATTACGATTGACACAAACTTAACCTCTATGTCATCAATATCATTGATCATCATGTCCCTCTGATCTTGTCTTGACTTAGTCAAATGAGTAACCTCATATGTTAGTATCGTCCTTAGAACGGGTAAGCCACCAGTCACACATAAACAAGTTATTGTATGAATTAACTCCTTGGTAATATTATGTGGCCTCTCCAACTAGATAAATAGATCATGAACTCGGTTTAATACATATTTGATCCACTCAGTCTCAAAAACATTAGGTAGGTTGACAATATGAGTAAATCCCTTGTCAGTTAAATTTTTGTGTTCATCCTTCAATCCATATTTATTGCATAGTTCAATGTAAGCCTTGAATATAGCATTTGAACCAATATCTTCAACCTTGCAATGGATAAATGATCTTATGTCTTCATTCAATAATACACCATGGGTAATTGAAGAAAAAGTGCCTACCAAATCATTATCTATCGTGTTCATAGAATGCAATTTGAAAATGGGCCTTGGTTTCTCAGTAATATCAACCAACCCTGGAGTGTCCATAATGCCAACACTGATTTTCTTCACAAAACATGGAATAGAACCTTTGTAACATAAATAAATACCTCTTTTCTTGTCGGTTGGGTTCTTCAAACATGACTTCAATCTCGACACAAGACCACAACTATTAATCATAATTGCTTAAATCACCTTATAATCACTCATAAGTGCACAACATAGCTCGTGGAAAGAAAAGTGACAAATGAATTTCACTTTTCAACTTTTATAACGTTACATTCACAAGCAATGGTCAAATAGTACCTTTTACCATTTGCAACTAGTTAGAACATCAAATGGTCACTTTTCCATAAGAATCATTATGTGCTTGCATAGAATCATATGAAATACAAGATTCTTCAAGAAATTCATCCAAAAAGATCAATAAGCATCTAAATATGATGATAAAACTTATGCACACACATCTTATGGGATCATTTATAGATCTTACTTGATTTTCTCCCCTTAAGTTAATAGCATTGACTTAGTCAGATGAAGATTTCTCCACATTACCTGATGTTGTGGAGTTCTCTTTCAATCCAGAAGAATTGAGTACACCTTTCTTAGCCCATTTTTTATTTATCTAATTTATGATTCCTTCTATATTTGCAATCGTCTTTCCTTTATTACTATGAGGCCTATTCATCGTTTGAAGTTTGATGTATTTCTTCTTAGCTCTACAATATCTAGCAAGATGTCCAATCTTATTGCAGTAGTAACACACCATACCAGTTTTTCTCCATGGTCCAACATTTCCTCTACCAATTCTCATCCTACAATTGATTGTTGTATGTCCATAATTGTGGCAAATAGAACATGCAACATCCAATTGGTAGCCTTGAAGATTAGGTATCAACTGGTTGGGTTTGTATGGCCTTAGATTGTTGCTTCTTTTCCTCCACTCATTAGCCTTATGACCATACTTTTTTCAATGATAAAAATTACCATGAAAAACATTAGATCTAGCATTGTATCTTTTATATCTACCATAGAGATTTCTAGATCTAGCAATAGCTGCATTAGGTCTATTAGGTCCAATAGGTTTAGATCAACATACATTATTAGTATGACCTTCCTTGTGATGATTGAAACATACCAGTCTGTAATTCCTCTTATCAAATTTGTTGTTTTTTACCTTAGGTGTTGACTTGTCTTCCTTTGCATCAATCTTCTTGGTATCAGATGACTCATTGACTTCAAAATTTGAAAACCCTAAACCTTGTTTTTCATCATTTCCCCTTTGGTTTAAGAGTTGTTCATCCAGTTTAGCAATGTTTTTATTGATCTTATCCAATATATCCATAGCTTCTTTTAGTTCTCCTTTTAGCTTTTCATTTTCATTCCTCGGACTGGTATTTTTTAGACTTATATCATGTAGTTGTTCATTCAAAATAGTAACTTCTTGTTCAGATCTAAATAGTTCTTCCTTCTTTGATTTTAAGGTGTCATATTTGGCTTTAAAAGCATTTTTTGTAATCTTCTTAGTTTCATCATCCATTCTCTTAGCTTCAATCTCCTGACCCATTCTGATTCCAAAGTTCTCCAACTCTCTTTGCATGTTTTTCTTTTCTTGATTCATCTTGTCCATCTCCTTATGCATATCCTTATTGTCCTTAAGTAACTACTCATTCTCTTGACATACGGCTTCTAGGGTTGCTTCACATTCCTCAGATCTAGTTTGTTCAGATAAGTTTTCAATTAGGTCTTGACTACCATTCAACTGATGAACCAGTTCTTGTCTTTTAGTCATAGATTTCTTCAACTTCTCTTTGAGTTTCTCAATCATGTCTTCAGCCTCCGTAATTTGTCTTCTATAACATTCCATGTCTTCTTAAAGGATCTCTCCGAAGTTTTTATGCTTATTCAAGGAAAATATGCTTTGATACCAATTGTTAGATATAGAAGACACTGAGAAAGGGGGTGACTCGGTGTAAATAATAAATGAACTAATTCAACCAATAAACTGATTATTCTTTTAAACAACTTCCATACAATCACACATGCAATAGAATTAAAACAAATTTAAGCATCCACAAATCATAACACATAACACCACAATTTTTTATCATGGAAACCCTTTTTAGAGGGTGAAAACTATAGTGAGGATGGTGCTCACAAATCTCTTCAACTGTAGTAAAAATATTTTCTCTAGTAGGAGCTAATTATAATACCCGATTATGGGTTCACCCTATTAGAAGTGACTAGTAAACTATTAGAAGTACCAAAAGACATGTTAGGATCTATCTTGTAAAATAATTTAAAACTCCAATTAAGAAATCATCATGTTAAAAGATTTAACAATAAGACATGTTAAAGTCCACCTTGTTAAAGGATTTAACTTGCTGAAACTGTTAGGAATACAACAATAACTTGATCTAGAAATAGAAATATTAGACTAAGTATGTAAAGGTGAGTACTGATAGGGGAGGGGTAAATCAATATTTTAAAACACTATAAAACTATCTAAACTTTCTTCCTTAACCATTTACTGAATCCATAACTTTGCATGCATCTCATAAAATATATAAAGCATTAACATAACACACTCATTTTGTTATCACATAAATCCTTGTTAGAGGACAAAAACTATGGTGGGGATGACACCTGCAAAGCTTCACTACTACAATAAAAAAATTTCTCAGTTAGAGCTACACTATTAGCTATTTCTGATATCTTACCCTATTAAGAGTATTAAGACCAACTAAGTATACCTAGCTAAAGGATTTAACAATTCTATTTTAAGAACTGTACCCGATTAAAGGATTTACAATATAAGACCTATTAGGATCTTCTTGGTTAAGAGACTTTATAGTTTTGATTACTCTCTAATCAGTAACATAAACTTTTCTGGTAAACTTGCATCTACTTATGCTTTTCAGACTCTATATGCTCAATATCTTATTACCTCATACTGTGCACCTCTCACAATAACAATTCAGTGCTCTATAGATTCAACTCTTAATCTCAATTACTCTCCACTCTTTACTTCTTTATTACTTAGCAGCTTATCTTCTCATCACCTTCTTTCTACAATTTCTACTTCGCACATGCAATCTCCTCTTCTCATATGTGTACTGATCTTCTCACTTAGATCCATTATATACAATTCTATAAGCTGTGGAAATGTTATAGAATCATATCTTTAAATGGTTCTAGCATTGGTTACTCCTCCAATGTATATATCATACTTAATTCTCATTCATTAATCTCACCTTTTAATCATGTTTAATCATCATGTTTAAATCTCCAATGCTCTATCATACAATCTCCTCAAGATTTGTAAACCATTTTATGTTTGGTGTCCAAGTTCAATGTATCTAGAGATTTTTCTTATGTCGGCCTGTCATGCTAAGTAATACATTTTCCTCTTGGTTCAATTAATGTTGTAGCTCGGTACAACTCGGTGCTTGGTTCTACCTTGCTCAGTGACAAAACCTCCTTTTCCTTTACCGAAATTACCTGTTCCTTTATTTCTTTTTACCGAATAGCTTGTGTGCTTTACCAACTTGTCTTTCCTTCACTACCGAATGAATTTGACAATCATTATGACTTCCTCATAACTAATGACAAAAAATTAATTCTTAGGAGTATCAATCTCCCCTATGGTTAGTTTGGTATTCTTTGTTAAAAACCTTCAAAGTCATCAAAATTTCAAAATTTTATTCTTAGAAAAATTGTCCATGTATCCATTTCTCGGTAAACTTATTATTCCCCTTGAAGTAATACTTCCTTTACACAATCCATCTTTTGTATATATCATCTCTTTTACACTATATTTCTCTTTATTCATATACTATATTTCTCCCTTTTTTAACAAAAATGCCAAAAATAATAATAACTAAGTATTTTTCTAGTGGAGGGATCTTGTCAAAAATAGATTTATACATGTCATGTGCATCCTTCAATGATGCCTTCAATGTATCCTTTAGTGTCTATAACACTATTATTTTCTCACTAATGCTAGCTATCAAATTTACCATGGTGTCCATGGCACTAACATCTGGTGTGCTAACTAAATCTTTTGGCTTATGTACTTGCTTTTTCAATGATTCAATGTGGGGTATCAAAAATATTTGGAGTTCCATAAGAACCATTTTGATCTGATTCTCCTCTTTTCTCATCTCACATTGCACTCCCATTAAGTGCTTCAACCTTTCATAATATTCTTTGAAATAATTAGGTTCGATAGAAACTTTTGATAACTACTCAGTCAACTCTTTTTCCACATTTTCATCTTTTACCTTGATTTCCTTGGTAAAATTGGAAATCAAAAAAATATATTGAAATAATAAAAGAATATTTTGCAACTCATTCTCCAATTCAATAACTAACTTAGATAGAGTTACCTTATCCAGTCCAACTTATTGAAGAAGTTCTTCAATCAATTTAGTCTTCATTTTCTTCTTGTGCACTTGTATCATATATTTTGTAGTATCAGTACAAGGCTGGTTAATTTGGTTCACTAGTTCTTGCAGTTGATTGTATGTCTCCTTTTTCATTAATGTTGGCCTCTGCTATAATTTCATTCAACATGTCTTTGAATTTCTCCAAAACAACAATCTTCTACTTCTTTGTAATCAGTTTTTCTTGTACATCTTTTCTCTTCAATAAGTCTCTAAACTTAGATGGTTCCTTGGGGCTCATGGTTGAAATATCAACCTTAGGAATAATAATAGGTTGTATCAAATCAACCTCTTTTTCATGCTTCCTCTTTTTTTGATTTTCCCTTCTCTGTAGATGTCTTCTTTGCATCAGATTGTGCAGTGGTGGTGTCTCTTCTTTTTCTTCTTGCTTCTCTTCTTGTTTTTCTTCCTTCATGTCTTATTTATCTACTTTCTTCTCTTCATTTGTGTCCTTTACTTTCTCTTTTCCTAGTTTCTTCTCTTGTTTTGCAATCTTGGTAGGAGTTATCGACTCAATGGTTTCCTTTTATGGTTCGGTGGGGGTGGTTGTATCAATTGGAACATCTCTTGTTACTTCTTAAATCTCAAAAAACTTCAATACCTTATCAATAATACAATCTTCTACCATCAATCTTTCCTTTATAGAATCATCTATATCTATTTCTTTAGTTTCTTTGGCCTCGGTTGCCATGATATCTTCATCAACTTTTATTTCCTCAGTAGGGTCCTAATCTGTAATATCTTCAATGATAACTTCATCTTTATTTGTTTTCAAATCAATTGGATCTTACTTGCCTTCTTCTTCTTGGAAGTCTTCATCAGTTGATTGATCAAGAGAAAATATTTTTCTCCAAAGATCATCAATCTCATTCTGTAATTCTTCTAACTTACTGACCATAATACTTAGTGCTCTACTTTTCACTCGAAATCTCTTTGAATATTCTTGCAAAGTGTATTTGGTTCCTCTATTGGTTAAGTTAGGGATTGTAATAGCCAGGAATCTCTCCCTCATTTGCTTCTCAACTGCTAGAGCATACTTCCATCTAGCATTAATCTTCTGATATAGCTCATCTGATATAGCTCATCAGCAATATTTGGTGCTAGCTCAACAGGTGTAGTTCTGAATTTGTGTAAGGTAAATACAATAGACTCTTCAATTTTATCTTTCTCTTAATCATTCCTCTTCTCATATTTCAATTACTTTAGACCTGAATAACCTCCATATTTCTTCAGTTTTATAAGAGACTCACCAAGGCTTTTCAGTTTTGGTGCTAGATTTTGTACAAGCTTGAATTGTGAAACATCTTTCAATTTAGTTTCACTTTCTTCCTACAACTTCAATTTTCTCCTAGGCCTTCTAGTAGCCTTTTTCTCTCTTATGTAGGTTTTAGGATTCGATGGTTCTATCTCTGCTTTCTTCTTCTCTCTCAGTGTGGAGGAAGACCTTGTTGATGGTCTAACACTGATTGAACTGGGGTCTATTTCTTCATTATTATCTTCTTCCCCTTTACTTCTGATGGTTTGGCAACTTCTTATTCAATAGAAATACCCAAATTCTCTAATAAGTTACTAATCATCCTACTAGTTTTTATTATGGCTTTAGGTATTAGAATACCTAATTTGATTTTCTCTTTAACTTCCTCAAAAGTACCATACCGAGTTTCCCTTCTATCAACTAGTTTTTCTAAAAGTCATGTAATATGTATTGATGTAGCATCAATATCCATCTCATATCCAATGGGTGGTAGCCACATGGTTCTTGGCTCCACTTCTCTTATTATACATGTATCTGTGTCTACTTCAAAACATATCACATCTTTATATTGTTCCACAAGCTAGGGTGGAATCTTGAATTTTTTATGCATCTTGGTTTGAAACTTAGTAAAGTAATCATTCCTGATCATATCAAAATTTTCTCCTATACTTTGAATATATTCAGTGATTTGATAGATAATTGGTTTATCTAATTTTCATACTACTTCACCAATTGCAGGAAAGAAGTTCTGAAAATAAAATAAAATGCATACCATTAATGGTTCAAACTTTAATGTATTGGACTTCGCTTTCCTAATAGTATTCATGTTTTCATCCAATTGTTTCAACAATATTTCACATAGGTCTATCTTCATGTCTTTCTTAATAATATTATAGGCAATATCAACCGCTCCATAGGGTACACTATCTACCTGAGATGATTGAAAGATTCGGTAAGATATAATGTTGAATCTTAACTCGGGTTCATCAATAGTAGACAACTTCAAACCTCTACCATCCCATTTGGCTTGAGTAAGCTCACATATCTTATTCTTGTTGGTTTGCTTATATGCCATCAGTTTATCACCAATCAAAAATCCTGTGACAATGTGCAATACACCCTTGGTGATCTTTATCGGTACATCGAGCCACATGAACTAATCATGTACTCGGCTAAGAACCATTCTCATCCATTCTTGTTTGAAAACTAACAGTACATGCATAACATGGACCAAACCCTTGGTTTCCAAATGTGTGTGGTCATCTTTCAATTTCCCATTAACACACAGATTCCTATATGATGTGTCAATTTCATCTTGGTAGATGTCTTCAATTTTGCAATGTATGAAGGTGTGAATGTATTTAATGAGTATAACCCTCAATGGAATCAATGATAGAGCTCTAGATTTTTCAACTTCAACAATAATGGCAGGAGACAACTTATATTTTGGATTGACAAGGTCAATCTTCTCAACAACAATGAAATTCTATACTTTTGGTGGCATTGGGATCTTAGAAATAATCTTCAAACAAATTGGGTTTCACTTGAATAGTAACTTGAATTTGTGAACACATCTCAAGAGATGAACTTTATACTACTTAGGTTTGTTCGAATGATCACTTGAATTTTCTTGATAGCCTTTTCTCTGTCAAATGCTTCAAATGCTTGCCAAAGTGTGAGGTGAAAATGAAATAGAAAAACCTCTATTTATAGTTTTTCCTCAATTAGAGTTTCCAATAGCTATATTATTTGGATTAAATTCTCTTTATCGACTTCATTTCATCGATAACCAAAATACACTTTCTCACACCAAATGGAACAAAAAACCTTATACACTTTATCAATCAAAATATGAAATGTCAACATCACAACTTATATCCAAATGAATCTTAATATGCTAGTATGGATCTTTGCTCAAATTATAGGAACCGATTTAAGATAGAATTTAGGTTATCAACTCCTACACATACCTTTGAACGATTAAGTAAAGATAGGTGCATGTGATCCAGAGGATGTGGTGCCATTAGTTGTTCTATTCAATTCCATCATCTTGAGACTTCCTTTTCCAAGTCTTATTCATCTGATCTCTTATCTCATTAATATTAACTTTATCTTTTTCATTTGGTTGTTCCTTGGTTGGGGCTTTACCTTGGTACTTGCAGTCTTTGGCTAGGTGACCGACCTTGTGACAATGAAAACAAGCCATTCTAGAGTTTATCCATGATCTTCTATTATTCATACCATGCATCCTAAATTAATTTGTAGATATGTTTCCAAATCTCCCACATGCAATACAATTAATTCTTGTTTTGTAGTCTCATGGTATTATTGATCCTTGTCAGTTTTTTGTAGTAATTTATCGAGTAGCGATCCACTTCTCAATCTTTCTTTGTGACCTGCTAGTGCAGGAGCACCTTAGGGTAAGGCAATCCCTAATAATATTTTTGGCTTGTAAATGGTCTAGCTAGCCATTGACTTAATAAGGACTAATTTGTAAAGTCCCAAGGTGTTTTTTGTGTCATGGTGAATTTAGGATGATCTAGGTTGTCTCTAAGTCATTGAGTGAGACCAATTTTGGTCAATAGGTGAAAACCCTCCAAAATGGGAAAATAGAAGGTGGAGTGTTTTAAATTGATATTTTAATAGGTTTGGGTAAATTTAGGGGTCTAGGAAGCCAATTAGGCACATGGAAGGTGATAGGACATCACCAAGGCAACAATGGTAAAAGTTGCTCATGACAACATTGCAACTTTGCAATGTTGTCATGACAATATTCCTAAAATGGTGG
Organism: Chamaecyparis obtusa; assembly: GCA_027943335.1. Classification (NCBI taxonomy): domain Eukaryota; kingdom Viridiplantae; phylum Streptophyta; class Pinopsida; order Cupressales; family Cupressaceae; genus Chamaecyparis; species Chamaecyparis obtusa. The sequence goes on from BSBK01003876.1 coordinate 293,790, forward strand.
AATATGTTGTGATTAGGTCCAAGGCCTGACCTAAGGGTCCAAAAATAGTTGGAAAAATTATATTTAAAATGAGGATTAAACCATTTTTGTGGGTTGGTTAACATCAAGTGCAGACTGCTAATGAAAAGTAGGGTATTGTGACAGTTTACAAAGCTTTTCACCTTCATCCATTGTTCAATTGGATTGAACGGGTTACTTTTCTACATGGAATAACTAATTTACATTGTGTGAAGGAACTATGCAAGGTTGCATTGGCATTTTGAGTTTTTTTGTTATCATTTTGTAAATTCTTTTGAAGTTCTTATTTTTTGTCATGTGCATACAGTTTGGTAGAAAAATGTCCATAACTTGAATTCTGACCATGGAAAATTCATGGCCTCGTGGATTCAAGTCATGGACTCTATATATATTGTAAATATGAAAGGAGGAGTCATGGGAAGTAGTGGAGTTAATTTTTCAAGCCAGCCCTAGGCAAACTATGTGTTTTGGCTAGGCAGATGGGAAAGCTTGCACAGTAAACAGCAGATAAGAACTCAATTGGTGTGTGCCAATCCTACTAGGGTAATGATAGAAGAATGTGTTGAGTGTCCAAATACTAGAGGAGGAGTGCTAGAAGGAGATTCCAAGCATTGGACAAAAGGTAAAACTATCATTGCCCTAAAACCCTTTAAAATACGGTATTTTGGAATTATGTTGTACGGACACTATGGGAAGCTATGACCTAGAAAATCTTGGAGTTTAGGTCCATGGAGATAATAATATTTCAGACACCAGGAGGTCTTGTTAGGAGTTTTTCATTGGAAGAGAAAGACCCTAGTTTTTAGGAAACCTAAAAGGGGCTAAAAGGCTACAAGCCTAATTATGCTAGTTTTAACATTGATAGGTTAAAACTTGGAGAGAAGATGCAGAATGATGGGGGATGGCACCAAAATCATATCAGGGTGATCTGAACACCCAAATTCCTAAAAGAATGTTCTTTGAAGTTCACTTGCAAATGGGGCATAGGGTTTCATATGTGAGAGTTTGAGTTCTTAGGGAGTGTGGATTGACAATTGGTGTGAAGTTTCTTGGTGGATAGGGGTTGGGATAGGAACCTCTAGTTAGGGTTAGAGAAATAACCTTAAGAAGGCTTCAGGAGCCTAAAGAGAGAGAGAGAAAGCTCTAGATTGAAGAAACTCCACATCACCTACATTCTTCAAACTTATGACCATATCTATTGCAGTTGTTACAGTAAGCATTGAAGCTTGACTTCCTTTGATTATTAGCAACTCTTGATCTACATTCAAATGCCTTATAGCCATACTTATTGCAATTGTAACAATGACCATTAAATTTAGGAGTACTCGGTGAATCACCTCTCCTACTCCTGCAGACATTAGCTATGTTTCCTAGTTTCTCGTAGTGATATTATGTAGGATTCTTTATCTTCAGTGGGATAGCAACATTATCTCAGTTGGCTACTTGTTTAGAGGACTCACCCTTCTCAATAGTATTGTTTGCATTGTATCCAAGTCTAGTAGTATCTCTCAGTTGTCTCTGACCTTTTAGTTATTCATTAAATATCCTCAGATATTCTTCATTTCTTTTAAATACTTCATTAGGATCCTTTTCATATTTTAGTTCATTATTCAAATGTTCATTCTCAGATCTTAGTTCAGCAATATCTCCAACTTTCCTTGCAACATCATGATTTGCACTAACTAGTTGGTATGTCAAGTTGTAGTGAATTTGTTTCAACCTCGGTATTTCCCCATCTTTCTCATTCAGTCTTGTATTCATTTGTCTTCTCTCATCTTCAGCCATTCTTTTGTCATCTTTATCTATTCCTTTTTGTTATAGGATTTCACACATCCTTACTAATTGGGCTTCTTGTTCTCTTTTCACTGCTTTTACTTGATCAACTAGGTTTTTATTATTTTTAGTCAGTTCTGATATTATAGCATCAGATTCATCACACATGCTTCCCTTTGATTGTTCTTCAAGTTCTTCAACTTGATCTTGAGTGTCCTTCAGTTGAAGATCTAGCTCCTTTCTCTTTTTGATTGAATGCTTGAGTTTCTTACTTAATTCATCAATCTACCATGTTATCAATCACCCTTTCATATGTACACCTCAAATAGTTCACTTCTCTAAGTCATTATATCCAAGGGGATCCATGAATGGGATACCTTAGAAAGTGACCTAGAGCTCTCTATGCAATGGAGTTGCAAGATTATTAAAATTGCTCTCAGCTAGAGCTACTAAGCTTATGACCTTGCTAGTCAACCACACAATGAGAGATTCAAATGAAGACAAGGGCAAGAATGCCAATATTTCCAAGAATCAAAATGAAATGCAATGCAAAGCTATACTTATGAATGAAAATGCAAGATATGCAAGCTAAGCTATGAAAGGAAATATGCAAGTTATGATATGGAAATGAAAGAACAAGTATTACAAAGCCTCCTAGTTAAGCTAGATGAAGTAATCTAAAGCATAAAGGAAACTAAGCTAATATGAAGCTATGAATGCCATGAAAATGCAAGAAATGAAACTATGATAGCATGTAGATGCAAAAGCCAAGAATGCTCCAAATCTTCAAAAGCTCCAAAGTGACGTAGAAAACCTGCAGCATAACATTAGCATAAAAAGATGGATATCCAAATGAGGAAGAGAGCTCTTCTTTTATAGGAAGTGTGAAAGAATGGACCATGGAGATTAAGAGGCAAAATATTTAATCAAGGGTGGAGCTTGAAAGAGGAGCAATCCATGTGCACAAATATCCTCTAATGAGAAAATAAGAGTTGACTTTTGTGTCCATATGAGAAAAAAAGTGTTTTTCTTCTTTTTATAAAATAAGAATAATGCTTTATTTGTGCAACTTAGGATAAGAGGAAAAGGTGGGGACTTTTTTATTTAATAAAAGGGGAGGAAATATTCCTTTTAATTAAATAAAGACTTTGGATAAAATGGTTAGCCCAAGGCAAATAATTGAAAATGATAAAATAGGATTTGATCAAGGAAAATGATATAATTAAAAAATGCTAATTTTTGAAAATATTGATTCAGGGATTTGATAAATTGTTGAATGGGGGCCCAAAGTCTAGGTGACCATTTCAGGGTGCATACATTTGCCCCTCTTTGACTAATGTGTGATCATTCTGGGAACACATGTGGTCAAAGAAGAATTGAAATGTGAGATCGATTTGGGATCACAAAACAATCTAGACGTGTGATCATTCTGGGAACACATCAGGACAAGCATAAGCTAGCTGAAAGACAAGATCAACACCATTGCTATTAAGTGATAATCAAGTCTAAAAATAAGAGATAAGAATCGAAAGATAAAACCAACATCGTTGCTGTTAAGTGATAGTCAAGTCTAAAAATAAGAATCTCAAGCTGAGCTGAATGATAAAGCTGATAGGTACTGCCCCCTCGAAATCAAAATTGAAATTAGGTAGAGGAGAATAGCAAATAGATAAGGTTGATCAAATCACTAAAAATCATAATCGAAGATGAAGTATGATAGGATAACCATTAAGCAGTGAAGACATGCCCCAGTTTGACTAGGTTTGACTGAGAAAGATATAGGATAAAGATGAAGTCAAACCTCAGAGAGATGAAGTGAATGAAAATGAATGAAAGACTAAGAGTTTGGAAGAGATGGGGGGAAAGAAATGAAGATGCCCCAATGAAGATCGAAGGATCAAGCCTCAAATGGTCAGCCAACTGTGCAGAAGAGGGTGAAACTTTAAATGTGATTTTGACTATCAAGATTAACTTAGATTTTGATTTTGAGTTTGAAAATGGATCTAGGATGTCAAAATTAGCTAGGGGTGCAATTTTCGTGCAATTTTGAGGTGTTTTCAAAATTAGGTCAAAAAGTCAAAATGCTATATAAGGGGAAAAAAGGTCATTTTCAAAATCATTTGTCTTTTAGCAATTTGAGAATCTTAAGAGCTTAGAGAGAGAAAAATGGCCCAGCAAGCAGCAATCCTGGTTCACAGGCATCGATTTGAGCATGGTCAGTTGCACAATCAACCTCCATAGTATGCTACCCCGATATGTTTTCAGAAAAACTTGCCCTTTTTGAGTCATTATGAGCATTTAATGCATTAAAAAACATGTTTTTAATGATTTTAAAATTGCAAATTTTTGAATGTGGGTGAAAGATCGTATGATCTTTTGCAAGTATCCCACCCTTTGAGGGAAAATGTCATGCGATACTTTGTGGGTCCACATAGTATCGCACCGGCATAAGTCCAGTACCGCACGATACCAGACAAAATGTTGTGCGACCCTAGGTGAAGTATCACACATCAAGATACTATCACATTGCTATAGGAAGAAGTATCGTACGATACTTTATCAAAAAAATAGTATCGCCCAGTTGAAAATTTGACATGTTTTAGTGTTTTTGAGCAAAAAATGACATGGGTCCTGACAATGTTTGCTTTTTAAGATACGTTGTACTGATTTTATACATCCATCATGATATGTTCTAACATTTGGGTTTGAATTGGTGATTTGCAAGAGTTCCTTCCGGCATTGTTGATCAGAGCGTCGAAGGTTATGGGGCTACAATATGTCCGAGATCTGGATGATCTAGGTCGGGCAGACTTGAGGGTGATGGGCTTTGGCTATTTGTTGAAGTTGCCCTATATTAGAGTTGATCATGGGTTGTTGACTACACTTGCCAAGAGATGGCATAGCGAGCACAACACCTTCCATCTACCTACTGGAGAGGCATCAATCACCCTGGAGGATGTGTATTGGATACTCCGAGTACCTAGCCATGGTGATCCTGTAAGTATAATCATGTTTATAGATAGTCATAGATGTAAAGTTTTCATATGATAGAAACTAACATGATTGTTTGTTGGCACAGGTATATTATGACCAAGATCCTATCGAGGGATGGTAGGCCATCCAGGCCATGTTCCAGGATGTTACGATTATTGATAGACACATCACCTGGGATTGATTGATGAGTGACTTTGGCAGGGACTTCCCAGTGTCATGTATTGTTGCTTCCCTTATTGCATAGGCCCTTATCACTGACAGGAGTCATAAGGGTTTTTCACTGGGATGGGGCAGATTGTTAGTGGATCTGGTAGCACATCCACGATGGATGGCATGGGGCCCGATGATCCTAGCAGATATGTATCATGAGCTGCATGAGATCGTCTATCGTGATAGCTGGACATGGGCGTGTGGTGCTATTCTAGCACAGGTGTGGGCATGGGAGCACATCACTGTGGTGTGCCCCCGAGTATAGCCGAGGGAGAGGAGACATCCCTTCATCTATAGGTATGCAAGATTCTTATCACAACCTCATAACGGGGATGTGATATATTATAGGAGGATACTAGATGAGATGACTTCATTCCACTGGAGGCCATACAGGGTTGTGGAGGTATGGGGTGATGTAGAGGATGAGCTGAGTTACATGCTATGCAGTCAGCCACTAGTATGGTGGCAGTTCAGGCAGCAGCAACGAGTATCCACTAAGATGACTACATACACCTGGGCTAGGGATGAGGAGGGTCAGGGTTGGTTGTTGATTACCAGTAGGCAGTGTAGGATACAACTGTGATCCGGAGAGAGCTCTGGGACTACCTCCTAGACATGGAAAATGTAGGGGTTGATGTAGTCTATAGAGTAGAGTGGTGGAGGGTTCCATTCACTTAATTCACAGTTCTTGATGCACATCCAGCAGCTCAAGGGGATGATGATGATGATGGTGGGGATGGAAGAGATGGTGGGGGGGGAGGGAGAGTTAGAGAGATCAGACAGAGCTCTCGAGGAGGTGGCTAAAAACATCCATGGGGATAGATTTTAGCAAATGCAGAGGAGGAAGTGGTGAGGGCAGCTTGCTAGGTTAGGCAAGATCAGCCTGTAGGAGGAGACGATCTAAGGGCTAGGATCCAGGCACTAGAGGTAGAGATGTAGCAGCTAAGGATCATGATAGCTATCAAAGAGCAGCAGCTGACAGATCTCAGGGTAGAGATAGAGAGATGAGACAGAGCCATACAAGTGGCCACCACAGAGAGTCGAAGAGAGGCAGCATGAGCTGCATACTATCATGGGATCTACATTCAGGCCATACCAGAGGGTCATAGGGCTCCACCATACTCCGTGATAGCTAGAAGATCAGATATGATGCTAGATGCAGCACCACCTCCTCCTCCACCAACCCCACATGATGGTGCCAGCTAGAGCTAGGATTAGGATCTAGGCTTAGGTTTTTAGATGTTTGACACATATCATGAGACTTTGATCTAGATTTTGGGATCTCATTTTGTATATTGTACTATGACATTCATATATATATGAGATTACTGTATTTGTGATGTATCAGTGTTATTGTCTCACTTGTGATGGATGTTTTAGTTTTGATATTGTCTTGTCATATTGCTCAAAATGTATATTTATATGTTCATGTATGATCTCTCTCATAGATGTATGTTTAATTCTCATGTGTATGATATAGACTCATGTTTCTGAAAATGATCTCTTTAGGATATAGATATGATGATAAAATTAACCCCTTGTGATGATAGGAATAGGATGTGATGTGAAAGACAAGGAGTGAAAGACATGATTGAGAAAAGAAAAGGTGAGTGCAATTGACCAACAGGTCTGTGAAAGATAAAAGGAGAGCTCTCTCCATATGCAAGGTGCAAAACTAAACTATCATGAACTTACAAATGCAAGCTACTATGAAAGTGGTTGACTTGCAAGGTCACAACGTCAATAGACATCTAATAATCATCATCGAGCTTTATTGGTAGCGTCGTAAGATCATACAATACACACTAGTATAACTATGGGTATATGAATATGATCTATATCAGATGAAATGTGGGAATCCCACCTAGGCACCAAAGACATGTAGGTCAAGATGACTAGTGCAGTGAGATTACCTAAGTTTAATATAGCAAGATTATACTCGCATCAAGACACAAGAAAGAAAAGATGACTACAAGTATGCACTTGCACAAACAATTAAGGATAATACCTTGTAGATCCTATTGTCAAGTGAAACAAGCATGAATGCTAATGACAATTAAGACCAACAAAATATACCCACAAGTAGAAAAAGCAATAAAACATGTCCTCATGCCCTCAGTCTTCTAGCAATGCATCATCGAAAACTTCTTAGAGAGAGAACACTCATCAAAGAAATCATCATAGACAACACACAAAGAAATAAAGTCAAACAAGTCTCAGCGAGTTGAGTGTTTAAGTGCATGTGTGTAGGTCATAAAGTCAAACTTTGAGTATCACATCTGCCAGTGGGAATACTAAACTATATGGTAGGATATCTAATAAGTGTTGAGAAACACTGGACTCTAAGGTAGTGTTGAAAAACACTGCTTGGGTGGTGTTAAAAAAAAACACCGCTTGCAAGATGTCCTAAAGACCAACGCATCCTAGAGATCGAAGCTAGCACAGTTATGCCCCCTAGACAAAGACAAAGACCAATTCCAAAGCAAGGCAACAAGGTCGAGGCGTGCTAGAGAAAGACTAAGTGTCGAGGATGCATGCTAAGAGATAAGGGTGCAAAGGCCTCAAGTAGTGCCTGTTTCCAAGTTTTCACCACTTGGAGATTTTTTTTATTTTTCAATTTTTTTGTATTTTTGCTACCAAGGCGCCTGTTTCTAGGTTTTCACCAAGGCACTTTTTCTATTTTTTTGAATTTTTATTTTTTTTTATTTTTTTGTATTTTTTTAGGACTTTTTATGCTTTTTAGGATTTTTTCAGCATCATATATGAATTTTTTTTAGAATTTTTTCAGGATCAATAAATATGTACAAAGGATGCCCCCAGACAGAATGGGCATCATGGATAGAACTTCTTTAGGTGCAACACATTGATAGGATTAGGGAGCTGCTCTCCCTTTTCATTAGATAGTAAGTAAGCACTTGTACCAAAAGCAACAATAATAATGTATGGTCCAAGCCAATTAGGTTCAAACTTCCCTTTTTGTTCTCTATTTTGTTGGTTCTTAGGGTTTTCTCGCAAGACAAGATCCCCCACTTGAAATTCTCTAGGGTGAACCTTCTTGTTGAACGCTTTGGACATACGCTTTTGGTAGACTCTCATGTGATCAAAAGATGCTTTACGCTTTTCATCTAGAAGTTCTAGTTCTTGAAGTCTCATGGCGCGGTAGTCTTCATTTGTCACTAAACCTTTGAGAGAGACTCTAAGTGAAGGGATCTCTACCTCTAAGGGTAACACTACTTCAGCACCATAAGTGAGGGAAAAAGGTGTAGCCCCTATTGGAGTATGAATACTCATTCTGTAGGCCCACAAGGCCAGATTTATCTGTAGGTGCCAATCTCTACCATTCTTGTGAACTGTTCTATGAAGAATCTTTAGAATGGTCTTATTTGAAGCTTATGCTTGTCCATTTCCTTGTGGGAAGTAAATGGAGGACCAATGTTGTTTTATCTTGAATTTCTTGCAGAGATGTTTAAGGTCCTTGTTTTTAAACTGACCCCCATTATCTGTGATTATCTCAGAAGGCACTCCATATCGACAGATGATATGATTCAAAATAAATAAAGAAACGGTCTTGCCTGAGGCAACAGAAAGTGGGACAGCTTCTACCCATTTGGTAAAGTAATCAGTAGTAGTGATAATGAATTTGTGTCCACCTGATGAGTTGGGATGAATCTACCCAACAAGGTCAAAGGCCCAGCGCTAAAATGGCCAATGAGAAATAGAAGGAATAAGCTCCCTACCTAGAGCATGAATCAGGTTTCCATGTTTCTAACACTTTTCACAGGATTTAGCAAAAGCTACTGCATCTATCTACATGGTAGGCTAATAGTACCCCACCCTAAGCAACCTTCAGGCCATGGCAAGACCATTAGAATGTCCTCCACAAATGCCCCCATGAATGTCAACTAACGCTTGATTGGACTCATCCTTTTCTAAACACCTAAGAAGTGTCCCATCTAAACCCCTCCTATACAGATCACCAAAGATAAGGGTGTGGCAAGAGGCTTTTCAAATTAGGTTTCTTTATTTAGAATGATTCAAGGTTTCGAGAATAATACCATCATGGAGATATGAATAAATGGCACCATAGCAAGATGATTCATGGCCAATAAGGGTGCAAACAACTTGGCTTTCTTGGGAGTCATAGATAGGGTAACGTAGCTCTTCCACCAGGAATTCAAATCTGGACTCATGTTGTTCTAATTAAAGAAGTGAAGCTAATGTAGCCATGGCATCAGCTGCTTTATTCTCTGCTCTAGAGATTTGTTGAAATGTAACAAAGGTGAAGTATCGTCACAATGAATCAACCATTTTCTTATAGGGTGCCATTTTTTCATCTTTGGTTTGGTATTCTTCGTTAACTTGGTTGATAATCAATTGCAAATCCCCATAGATATGCAACTCTATGATTCCCCATTCTATAACCATTTTTAGTCCATTTGTTAAGGCCTCATACTCAGCAATGTTATTTGTGCATGGGAAGAATAGTTTGTAGGACTTAGGAATTGTGTACCCATGAGGTGAAACAAACAACACTCTTGCGCCTGAACCATTTTGCATAAAAGAGCCATCAAAGAACATCTTCCATGTTCTTGCAGTCATGTATATTATGTTCTCATCTAGAAATTCAACTTGAATTGGTGCCTTATCTCTAATTGGAAAATCAGCCAATTGGTCTGCAATGGCTTGTCCTTTTATAGCCTTACGCTCAACATATTCTATGTCAAATTCTGAAAGAATCATCATCCATTTAGCAAGTCTACCCATGAGAGTAGCCTTACCAAGCAAGTATTTTAGAGGATCAATTTTTGCAATGAGGTGTATTGTATATGCTAGCATGTAATGTCGCAACTTTTGGGAAGCAAACACCACCGCTAGGCAAGATTTTTCAATACTAGTGTAGTTGACCTCATATGACACAAGAGTACGGCTGATATAATATATGGCTCTTTCTTTTCTAGTATCATCAAGTTGAGCCAATAATTCCCCCAGGGAAGATTTTGTTGCTAAGACATATAATATAAGTGGTTTTCCTGGGATATGAGGCATTAAGATTGAAGGATTAGCCAAGTACTGTTTGATTTGATCCATGCTTTGCTGACATTCCTCATTCCAGACACATTTAACCCCTTTATGCAAAGTCTTATTAAAGGGTTGAGCTCTATCAACCAGTTGTGAAATAAACCTCCTTATAGACTAAAGGTGTCCTTGAAGACTCCTCATTTGACTGATGTTTGTGGGAGGCGGCATATCCATTATTGCTTGAACTTTTTCTGGGTCCACCTCTATTCCTTAGCTGATATGATAAATCCTAAGAGTTTGCTAGAGGTAACTCCAAATGCACACTTTTTGGGATTTAATCTGAGTTGAAACTGTTCCATACGATCTAGAATTACTTCCAAATTGGCAAGGTGTGTATCCCTTTTCTTGGATTTCGCCAAGGTGTCATCCACATAGTCTTCCATATTCTTATGCATCATGTCATGGAAGATAGTACTCATAGCTCTTTGATATGTAGCTCTGACATTTTTTAATCTAAATGGCATGACATTCCAGCAATAGGTAAGTGAATGCAATTTTCTCTTGGTCTTCAGGAGCTATTTTGATTTAATTATACCCAAAAAAGCCATCCATCAAAGAATAGATCTCATAGCCCACGGTCATGTCCACTATCATGTCTATGTTTGGAAGTGGAAAATCATCATTTGGGCATGCTTTATTAAGATCTCTAAAGTCTGTGCAAACATGAATGGACTTGTCATGTTTTGAAACTGATACAATATTGGATATCCATTCGGCATAATCAATGGCTCTTATAAATCTTGCACTGAGGAGCTTCTCTATTTCAGCTTTGACAAGAAGACCTATGTGGGGGTGCATTTTCCTCAATTTCTATTTTACTGGTTTGATACCTAGAGCTATGGACAAGTGATGCATAATGAGACTAGTGTCCAATCCTAGCATGTTTGAATAAGTCCAAGAAAAATTGATCTTCTTGGTCTGTAGGAACTTGGTATATGCCTCTTTTTCTTGTGTTGATAGAGACTGAGCTAAATGCACAATTTGTGGAGCCTCTAGTGTATTCAGATTAACTGGCTATGTAGGCTCAGCAAGTACTGAAGACCTGTCCTTAAAATAGCTTGGAAGATGATCAAGTACCTCATCCTTAAGTTCCTTAGAGAGGTTTTCACCTTCAGATACATCCTTTATTTTTACTTTTTTAGGTTCTGACACTGCCACATAGTGGTTTTCGCCATTAGAACTATTATTCTTTTTTTCTTTTCTTTTCATTTTGTGACTAAGGTACTTGATAGCTGATTCTATCATACTCGTAGTTGGTTCGCTAGTGGAAGAGACTACAGGCTCAAGGGCATTTAAGTAGCATGCTATCTCATAGTCATTTTGAAAAGTTAGGAGCTGAGGCTCTTGATAGCACTGAGACCAATCAATTAAGTGAGGATTGGCAAGGGGTAGGTCAATGACTGGTTCAATATTGTGTATGCGAATGGTATCATCTCTGGTGATCGTAGAGTTAGGATCCGTCAAGTATCCCTCTAAGGTACCCAAATCAGGACTTACCCTACCAAGCAAAGCATCATCCTCTAAAGCAACTTGTGGATTCCAATCTTCTAATCCTACACTAGACTCATTAGCTACCTCAGATTGGGAACTATATGTATGGACAACAACAATGTCCATGTCAACTATAGAACAATCGGAAAGAGTCTTCCACTCATACTCACATGAGTCCATATCTGAATCTTGGCTGGGATGCTTACACCAACCATATTTTTTAGGCCTTGAGGTAGAAGTGTTGATGTCTCCAAGGGTAACACCTTCTTGAATGCCATTTGTGTATTGAATAGGATCCTCAACATGATCTTCAATAGTGGATTGTTCTTGTTCTAGTTCTAAAATTGTTGGGTTGATAACTGGAGCATCTAAATCTCCCCAAAGGAGATTGGTGGAAGGGACCCAATCTTCACACCTATCTTGCTGATTTTGTAAATTGGGTATGTATTCATCATCACTATCCATCGCAGCTAGGATAGGGGTAACTTTCTTATTCTGACTTCCAAAACCTAGGCCAACTGTTGTCTTAGATTTGTGGCCAAAGAGAGCATGATTGAGTGGTTCAGCCTTAGCATCTAATCTATGACTGAGAGGACCATGACCTGGGTAGCCCATATTTTTTACCAAAGTATATCCTCTCCCATAAGCCTTAGGAGATGGAGAGAAATTTTCATTGTGCTTGTATTTTTCCTCTTTGTAAATCCAATCTCTAACAGCTACCTCCTCTTTCTCATCCTATATGGGCACTGAGGACTCTACAAATGTATCAAATAGAGTCATTGCTAAAGAGGAGGGATGCATCTCTTGTGAAGGTTTACCATAGGACCTAGGTGAGACTGGCAGCTTTGTGAAGGAATTAATGTGATAACCCCCCATACCAAGGTCTATGGTTTTGAACTTATTCTGACATTGTGCCAAAGTTGCATCAAAAGTTTTTGCTTCCTGATTAAGAGGAACATGGGTCCCTGCTGAGATTGCATTGACAAATAATGTGCTATCCCCGAGAATACAAACTTCTACTCCATTATAGGGGAACTTGACACATTGGTGGTAGGTAGACGGCATCACTTGCATGTCATGGATCCACAGTCTACCAAGCATAATATTATAAGCTAAAGGACCAGCATCAACAATTTGGAAAAAAATGTCCTTTTCAATGGGGCCAATCCTGACAGGAAGGACGACCAAGCCTTTGGAGCTTCTTTCTACCTCATCATAGGCTTTGATGGTTATTTTCTTGTGAGTATCAATAACTTTCTCTGAGTAACCCAGTATTTTCAACAAACTCAAGGAACAAATATTGAGCCCAGCACCCCCATCAATCAACACACACCTGACATGGGTTTTTTGGATCATGACTTCAATATGAAGGGCAAGATTATGCGGATGGCTCAAGGCTTTGTCATCTTCTTCTGAGAATGTGAGGTAGTGTGGGCTGGCAAGGTGGTTAACCATGTTTTGGAATTGGTCAACATCTATGTTGTTGGGGACATTGGTTGTACGCAAGGCATCTTCAAGGACACGCTTATGTCTTGGAGACAATTCTAGGAGCTCAAAAATTGAGATTTGAGTTGGTGTTCTTTGTAATTGGTCAACAAGATTGTAGCTCATTTCTATATTGACTACTGACTTGGTAGTGACATTCTTGGATGTCACTTGCTTTGGTTTGCTAGACTGGTTGGAATTAGGACCTCTAATGATCACAGGACCTTGACCTTGGCTTCTGGTGATAGCATTAAGAGCTTGGGATGACCTTTGAAAGTGAGGACCTCTAAGCACCACCATGGGTTCTTCATCAAACATAGGAGGAGAGTCCACATCATGACTATAAGAATCTTTGTTTCGTATCATGTTGACATTTTCATCCACAACTTCAAGCATATTGATAACATTCTTTGCAGACGTATAGGTGTAGTTGATTGTAGCTTTGCCATCTTTGGGTTTAGAGGTTTCCCCCTTATCATATTTAGGCAAAGGTTCCTTAAATGCTTTGTGATCTGCATTGGTTTTCAATCCATCAATCTCAAGTTTTCCATTTTCAATAAGATCTTGAATGAGATGTTTAAGTTTCTAGCAGTGTTCTATGTCATGGCCAATGCCATTATGAAATATGCAGTATGTTTTCTCATTCCACCAATATGGCTTAATGTCAGGTATGCAAAATTTTGTTGGATCTTGTGGTTGTGCAAGATTATTATCAATAAGCATTTTGAAAACATCCTCATAAGAGTCCCCAAGCTTAGAGAACTGTCGCTTTTCCTTTTTGGATTTGTCTTGATATCTTTGTTTATGCTCTTGTTGGTTAGAGGATGTGTTAAGCTTCATAGCTTGAACCGCACTGGACAAATGAAGGACACCTTGATCCTTTAGTTGGGAAGAGTCAACAACTCCGTCATTGATTGCTTGCTTATTTTTATTCCAGTGTGAGTTCTTGCTTTTGTCCTTATGTGGGTTGTTATTATTTTGACTATTGTTGTTATTATTTTGTTTAGTCAAAATACCTTGCTCTTTTAAGACATCCTTTATTCTACATGCGGTTTCGACCATGGTGTCAAATGAATCAAAGACCATCTTTCAAACCTCATACCGCATCTCAGGTACTAAATTGCTCACAATGATATCAATTCTCTCATGTTCAGGAATTGTCCTAGAATACCAAGAGCACAATTGTCTCCACCTTTGTAAAAATGTAACAAAGGATTCCCCTTGATTCTGTTTCAAATTACACAAATCGAGCATGGTGACTGATCTTGATAAGTTGTAGGCAAAATGTTGCACAAATCTATGGACCAATTCTTTAAAATTTTTGACAGGAGGGGTTATGTTGGTAAACCACTCCATAGCTTGACCTTTTAGACTCCTTGGGAATAATCTCATCAGATAGGAATCTTCATGGTGAAATTCAAAACTCATGGTATAAAACTGACACACATGATCATGTGGGTCACCATTACTGTCATATTTGTCATATTGGGGAAATTCAATTTTCTTAGGAAAATCCTTCATGCTCACACTCCTATCAAAAGGATTAGGACAAATAGAGTCAAGGTTGAAGGAACTCTTGGGAGTCATCATTTTCTCCATCATTTTCTTGATTTGCTTAATTTCTTCTTCTTTTGAGGGGCTATGTTTCTTGATTCTCCTATCCACATCAAAATTATAAAGAACCCTCGCACCTTTGTTAATCAAGTTCTCTAGGAACTTATCCTTATTTTGATCAAGATATTTTTCCACATATTGTTGAAATAGTGGTTTTTGTTGCATTCTCATAAAATCTTGATCATCAAAACTTGTACTACTTCCTCCATGTTGAGATCCATGATGAGCTCGTTGGGAGGTTTGTCTTGAGTTCCTAGGAGGTGTTCTTCTCCTATGTTGTGAAATTCTTCTTCCTCTAGGACTAGGAGATCTTGAAGGAGTCCTCCATCACCTTCTACTTCTTGGGGTTCTTGAGGGAGTAGAGGGTGGAGAGTTGTTTCCACTATTGGTACCCCTATTGTTGAATTGGGCATTAATTTGTTGAGCTAGGAGCCTATCTTGTTCTTCTTGTGTGGCTCTTCTCTCTATGTCCAACAAGGCTCATTGTTCCTCCTCTGGGAGCCTAAATTTTTCTTCTTTTGCAGCTTGTTCATTCAAGAAGGCTTGTTTTTCTTGCTCAATTCTTTTTAGCCTCTCACTTGTATATCTTGAGGTTGTTTTTAGTGGAGAGCTTGGCCTTGAACGATTGAACAAGTTAGCTGCATTCACATGAGCATCATAAGATTGGTTGTTTTGGTCTTCATGTTGTGACCGTGCATCTTGGTGAGCTTGTGCATAATGTCTTTCATCTCGTTGATGAGCGTCTAGATATCTTGAGTTAATAGGGGGTGATTTAGGTTGATTTTCATCATCAAATGACATGTTACCCCTATGTCTTTGGAAAATGTCATCAAGAGTTTGATCCATTTCTTCTCTTTGTCTCCTAGTCAAAGTGTAACTCATGTCCATATTTGATTGAGAGGATGGTAAAGAAGTACTCAACTGACTAAGGCTTCTCTTAGGCTCAAACCAAACTTTTGAAGCACTCCTAGGAGATTGATCAAAGATAGGTTCCTTCCCCTTTTGCTTTTGACGGGTTTGGACTAAAGGTAATTGTTCAAAAACTACTTGACGTTATTTTCCTTGACCCACTTGGTATCTTGTTGTAACCGG
This sequence comes from Chamaecyparis obtusa, assembly GCA_027943335.1. Classification (NCBI taxonomy): domain Eukaryota; kingdom Viridiplantae; phylum Streptophyta; class Pinopsida; order Cupressales; family Cupressaceae; genus Chamaecyparis; species Chamaecyparis obtusa. Next base: position 309,546 of record BSBK01003876.1, read on the forward strand.
CATGAAAGAAAGGACCCTTAGGGAGAAGATAACCTTATGAATTGCTAATTGTCAAACTAGGATAGTGAAAATATTCAATTGTCCAAAAGAGAGATGATGAAATAGAAAGTTGACAAAAGGTATAAATCAACACTACCACAGTGGTGCATAACAAAAAGGATTCCAGTATCCTAGCACATATGGATCAGGAGGATGATTTAACCAAAATATATTGAAATTGAATTTATATGAAGATGGATTTGGACAAAAGAGTACTCAAACTCTCTAAGTGTGCAATCAAGAGATCTAAAGGTGAGCCTTGTCAACAAGGATGATTCCTAACTTATTAATGACAAGCAAAATCTTTGGTAAAATCAAAGGTTACTAACTCAAGATGTCTATAACTAAGAACTTGAGGTACAAACGAGCTTTCAGTTGTAGGGTACGAAACTTACTAAAATCTGGTCAACTAAGAGGGCTGAAAATTGCATAAATTAAGTAGATAGCAAAAGATTCTGGGTGATAGTTTCTAGGCTAACAGGGTGACAATTTCAGACCAGGTGATATTTCATGTTAAGCAGGGTGATATTGTTCCAGTGTCGTACGATTCTTGACCAGTGAGTGCTAAAAATCTCAGTTTTAAGGGCAACTTGGTCCAAATTTCAGTTTGAGGGTTGGTTTTTTCAATCTCAATCATAGTGACAGCAGTAAATTGACAGGTTTGCAAATAGTAGGTGATCAAACATGTCTTCAAACACTTGAAACAAGGAAAAAAGAAACCTTGCCAAGACAAGCAATTGTGATATCAAAATTGAAAAAAATCCTATAAACACTACCGTGATGTTGAATATGCAAGAACATTTACACGAGTATATCACAATGAGAACACTTCAAGCACTTTCTAGCCTAAAAAGAAAATGGCTCAATACTTAACAACTCGGCTCACACTTGATGCTCCATTGCCTCACACAAAGTGGTTGCCCACAATAGATATTGGCTTTGTCGTGGAAGTGCCAATGGCACAACCAAAGGAACATAGATGGTGAGTAATCTTGGGGTGATCCTTCTCTACTCACCTTTAGATATTTCCTCTCAAGTGGTTAAACTTCTTAATAAGAGACACAACTCTGATGCCAATTATTGGACTAAGTATGTAAAGATGAGTACTGAGAGGGGAGGGGTGAATCGGTACTGTAAAACAATTTAAAACTATCTTTAAAAATTTCCTTAACCATTTTCTGAATCCATAACTTTACATGCATCTCATAAAGCATATAAAGCATTAACATAACACATTCATTTTGGTATCACAAAAATCCTTGTTAGAGGATAAAAACTGTGGTGGGGATGACACCCACAAAACTTCACTACTACCGTAAAAAGTTTTTTTAGTTAGATCTACATTGTTAGCTATTTATGATAGCTTACTCTGTTAAGAGTATTAACTCAGTTAAGAGTCTTAAGACTAGTTAATTCTACCTTGCTAAATCATTTTACATTTCTAATCTAAGAACTATACCTGATTAAAGGATTTACAATATAAGACCAATTAGGATATGTTCGGTTAAGAGACTTTACAATTCTGATTAGTCTTTAATCAATAACAAAACCTTGTATGTTAAACTACCATCTACTTATGCTTTTCAGACTATATATGCTTAATAACTTATTACCTCATATTGTGCACCTCTCACAATAACAATTCAATGCTCAGTAGATTTAACTCTGAATCACAATTACTCTCTGCTCTTTATTTCTCTGTTACTTGGTAGCTTATCTACTCATCACCTTCTTTCTACAATTTCTTCTTTGCACATGCAATCTCCTCTTCTCATATGTGTATTAATCTTCTCACTTAGATCCATTATATACAATTCTAGAAGCGATGGAAATGTTCTAGAATCATCTCTTAAAGCTATGCTACCATTGGTTACTCCTCCAATGCATATATCATACTTAATTCTCATTCATGAATCTCACCTTGTAATCATGCATAATCATCATGTTTAAATCTTCAATGCTTTGTCATACAATCTCCTCAAGATTTGTAAACCATTTTTTGTTCGGTGTCCAGGTTCAATGTATCTAGAGATTTTTCTTGTTTCAGCCTGTCATGCTCAGTAATATGTTTTCCTCTTAGATCATTTGATTTTATAGCTTAGTACAACTCAGTGCTTAGTTTTTCCTTATTTGGTGACTAAACTTCCTTTTCCTTTATCGAAATTACTTGTTCCTTTATTTCCTTTTACCAAATAGCTTGGTGTGCTTTACCAACTTGTCTTTCCTTCACTACCGAATGACTTTGATAATCATTATGACTTCCTCATAACTAATGACAAAAAATAACTCTTAGGAGTATCAAGAAACTCCTTTGCTTAATCAGATCCTTTGTGATATCTGAATTCTAATGCACTATATTGCCTCTATCTTTGATTACAACACCCAAATTCATGATCACAACCCTAAACCAAATGATTTAGTCCACCTTTATACTAATGTTCTTAATTTGGCCAAGAGTTTAAAAATGTTTTACAAAATTGGCCCACCAAATTGACCAAACTCATAGAAAATTGTGCCAATCATACCTAACATGTCAGCCCAAAATATATTGACATGTTGGCCCACAAATCAACCACCTTGATTATCTGATCAATAAGAACCAATTGGTAGCACAACCAATTCACACTAAACACATCGCAAAAATGCTAACTCACCCAAAACATTGAGTTAATGGTTGCGGTTGTAGAATTGTACTTCTCTAACCTTGGTAAACCACCAGGAATGCTCACATCTCCAAAAGTGTCCTCTAACTCGATCTCTACTCAAAACATTTTTGGATATTGTCTTCCTATTCATTAGTTAAAACACTTAGCATAATCCACCTTTACCTATTCATCCTAACAATCAATATCATCAATTCTAATAGAGTTGATAGAGTTACAATCAATGAAAAACTCCAAAACATCAAACTCTAAAATCCAACATAATGTTAATAGTGGTCCCCATTCATAAGCATAGGTTTGAGAGAGGCCATAGATACTAGTGCCCATCCAACTATGGACCTCTAGTGAGTAGTGCAATCCTTTTTTGTTTTTGATTTTTTGATTTGGAGATAAAATTTTGGATTTTAGGCTTTAGTATTTCATGTTTTTGCCAAAATTTGCAAAATAGCATGTAGGAGTAGTTTAGTAGTGCATACACCTTTATTTTAGTGTGTCTACGTGGTCAAGTAAAGCATAGGATAGGTGAAATAACACATACAAATGAGTGCCCTTGAAATATTTTAGTGTGTCCAATAGGTATTTTAGCGTGTATGCATAGGTTAGCGCAAACAATATATTTAATAGCACGTACACCATTTGAAATGGAGTGTATGATTAGAAATTATGCATGCAATGTGTTTTAACATGTATTACAATTTTTGCAGTGTGTATAATAAATAGAATAGCGCTTGGACCTTTTAACGTGTACAATAGGATGAAATGGCATGTAGCTACTTTTTTAAAAAAAATTTACCTGGTTGATTATCATGTCTGATTCAATTGGTTTTTGCAATCAATTGATTGATAATGTATGTTATTCCTACAATGAAAACAAGTGTTGTGATGTCAATTTGATCAATTTTGATGAATGTTGATTGCCAACCCTGATAGATTAGTAGGATTGATTTGATGCTTTTATGTCCTCTTTGATTAGAGTTAGAAAAAATGATGTCATCTAGCCGAGCAATAGGATGATAGGAAATTTTTATTGACTTGTGATTATCCACCTGGAAGATGTTATTGATGTGATGTCACTTGAATCAATAGGTTCACACCTAGAAGTTATATTTATGAGGTTTGTATCTATGACGCTTAGAGAAGGTTGAGAAGCTGAGTGCTCAAGAGAGACAGCTTAATTAATTATTCCTAATATCTTTCAACAAAGTTGAGCAACCAATGAAAATTGAGGACAAAAAGACACAAATCACTCAAAAAGGATGAATCTCAATCACTCATTTGAAAGTTTCAATCTCAACCACTCAATTTGCTCCTTTTATCCAAAGCTTTGAGACAAACCTTTAAATTGTCCCCCCATTTATGAACAAAGAAAAGTATTTGACTCAACCAAAGGTAAATCATGATTAGTTCACTCCACCCCCTACCCTTGGGAATTTACTATAAATATGAAGCATTTTGAGAGCAATTGATAACTTGGAAATTTATTTGCAAAGCATTGTTACTATAGGCATTTGAAGAGCATTATAAGATCAATTAAGAGCATTTAGAGTAATTTGCATTATACTTTTGTCAATTTGAGCTAGAATCATCATCATAGAAGCATTGTAGAAGCATAGAACAACATACATTCTCATTTTAGAAGTGTCACTAGTGGAGATTTGAGCTGAGAGCTTCACTTACCACCTCTTTCTAGAGAGCCATGAGATGCTATAGATCTTAGTTTCATTTTTAAATAGATTTGCATTGTATTTACTTTAGAATTATGGCTAATTTGATCTTAATTTCATGAAGGTGATTATCATCATCACACAGAAATCTATCAACATCTAGGTCATTAGGAATGGTAGTCTCAACAAGAGCCTTTTCCAAATATTTCTTTGTGGGTTGGTGAAAGTTTTAACAACTCTAAAATTGATATCTGCACTGGTGTGTTGGAATGGAAAGATAAGGGACTGAGAGGGGAGGGGTGAATCAGTACCCTCAAAAAATTTAAAACTGAATACTCAATCTGCAAAGAGTAGTAACTAACTAAACAACTGAATCCATTATGTGCAACATTCATTAAAATGACTTTGTAAATGTGAAGTCCTAAAATCAAACAATAGATCAATCATAAAATGTGACACATAACACCAATATTTACCCTTGTAAGAAGGTAAAAACTACAGTGGGGATGACACCCACAAATTCTTCACTACTACAGATAATAAAGTATGTCAGTTAAGGATACAAATTTTGATCACTTATGGTGATCTTACCCTGTTAGGAGTAACAATCAGATAGACTAGATCTACCTTGTTAAAGGATTTAAACAACACTACTTGAGTGTGCACTCAGTTAAGAGATTTATAAATAGACTGTTAAGTCTACTTTGTTAAGAGATTTTACAAACTCTGTTACAATGATTAGAGAATAATAGAAAGTATCTGTAAATGACAACTATACTTTTTCTAAATCGGATCTATGATATACTGAATAAATATCACCTTTATGTGTAGTAATCTATCCTCTGTTCTTCTCGGTAGCTTTGATTGAATCTATGTTTCTGATAACTATTCTTTCATGCAAACCTTGTCTAAGTTCTGATGTCTTGAAAGTGGCTACTACTTCAAGTTCTCCTTCTTTATATATGCTCAATTCACTTTCTTGCCTTATGTCAAAATGACATCCATTACAACTATATAGAAAACTGTTGTGAATACCATGACCTAATTAGGTTTACAACATCTTATAAGACCTAAAATCTACGGTGTACAAAATTAACCTAGATCTAACTATTATATAGGAATCATCAGTACATTTAATGATTAAATCCATGATAAATAATCCTCGATCTTGGTAAAAAATTTTATGAATCCGTGTAACCGTTTGCATATATAGATGTGCCATTCTTGGATAACTCAGTAAATACAACCTTTTTTGTTCGGTGAATACACTGGTGCTTAGTGTGTATACTGCTCGGTGTTTATTGACGCTCGGTGCTCATTTAACTTTGATGCTCGGTAAACATGCTCTAGTGCCTGATTAAACTTGTTTCCTTTTAGCTCTCAGTTATGTCTTGTGAATACTTGGTATGAAGGCTTGTTTGTTTAACCGACTAGCATAATGTAGCTTGTTGTTCCTCCTTTTACCGACTGATCATCTTGGATAACCGACTGGACTAATTTGATACTAATGACAACATCTAATGCTCAAGTAGAGATAACAATCTCACCCTTTGGCATTAGTATCAAATTAACTTGTAATGTATACAAACCGATATATCTCAAACTATTCTTACACTTCATATATACATAACAAAACTGACTCTTTACAAAATTACATTACTCCCCCTCGGTGCATGCTCCCAGTATACATTTAGTACATTTAGAATATATTTATACAATTGGCATATACATTATATTTCCCCATTTTTGAGATTAATGCCAAAACAAAATTTGTACTTAAAATTTGTCAAAAATGTGCTGATGGGTTTTCTTGAGAGAATCTAAGAGGTTTTCCCAATCCTCTTTCAAGTTGGTGAGAGAAATGTGCTCAAGACCGACTTGTGCATGCATGTCAAAGATGTTTTCCAACACTAAAATCTCAGGTGTTTTAACTAAGTCTTGTGTCTTCACAATGTGTCACTCAATTATTTTTAGGTGGGCAAGCAGCTCTACTTGCAGCTCGGTGACTTGGTCACTTATCTTATCTTCCCGCTTCCTCATATCTAATCTCAACTGCCTGAGTTCTTGTAATTTTTTTATATGCTTATGAAAATCATATGGCTTAGTTAGAGACAAGTTTGCACTGGCTAGGATATCAGCATCTAGCTTTCTAATCTTCTCATTGACCTCGGTGGTGAAATTTCCACAATGCATAACTTAAATAGAATCTGAATTATTTTATGAGTAATAGATTGTAACTTGGTGATTACCTCAGAAATCTTTACTTTGTTTATTGCCACTTCTTGGCTGATCTTTTCTACTAACTTATCCTGAATTTTGGCTTCTACCCTTTCTTCAATTCTCTTTTCTACATCAATGTCTGGGGCATTTATTTGATTGGAAAGAGTAGCAAGTTGGTCCAATATGGGTGTATCTTCATTAATTTGGACATCAGGTACAACTTGCTGCAAGATGTATCTTACATCTTCAAGTATCTTCTTGCTTTTTATTTATTTTCTCAACTTCTCATGTGCTTCCTTTCTTGTGCATAACTCCCCATATTTCCTCAATTCCTTAGGGTCCAAAGTCCTTGGGTCACAATCAAAAATTTCAATGACTTCGTCAAGTGTGACTAGCCCTTTTCCATGCTTTTTCTTCTTCTTCTTGGAATCTTGGGGTGATGACTTCACAAAAGGAACTATATCCTTTACCTCAACACTCGGCTTTTCCTGCTCGATAGACAACGTGTCTTCCTTCTTTGGCTCCTCGATGACCTGTATCTCAATCGACTATGATGTAGTGTCTGTTTGGCTAGTCTCGGTAGGCTTGGGGTCTACTTGTTCCTGTGTATCTACCTCTTTTTCTTTAGGCATTTATGTCTCTAAAATTTTTATTGTGCTTGTTCCATGTTCCCCTGATGTATCCTTAGGTTGCTCAAGGATCGAGCCTTCGGGTGCATTTTGAGTTAAAATATCAACAACTTTCACCAAAACTGGAAGATTACCTGGTATAGTGCTAAATGTTGGCTCGGTATAACCTTGTTCTTCTAGTTGAGCTCCAGCAATTGTAACATCTTCATCATCTTTGATGTCATCAGGATCACCATTTTTTATGTCCTCAATGAGTACATCAAGTGCATCATTATTAATTCCTTTTATTTCTACTTGCTTAGGTGCATCCTGGATTACATTTATTTTATCAGTGGTATCAGGTACCTCGGTATCTAATAACTAAATTGTGTTCTTTGGTGCTAAGTCTGCATCATCAAAATGAATGCCTTTACCTTTTCTTTTGAGCTTCTTCTCGAGGATCATGGCCAAAACCATCTTTTCTGACTCTGCTCAGGCTTGTAGAATTGAAGTCTAGATGAGTTGACTATTCTCATCTATGTCTTACAAATTTTCATCAAGTATCTATAGTGCTTGACTTTTTACTAGAAATCTTTTTGAATATTTTTTCATCAATTCCTCAACTTCAAGAATTGTCAATGTAGGCATTCCAAAACTAGGGATTGTTCCCTCATTCTCTTCTTGGTGTTCACGGCATATATCCACCTCTATGAAATTATATTATATAATTCCTTAGGTACATACTTGGAAAATTCAATGGGTACCTTCCTGAGCTTTATCATCATCTGAATGATAGCTTCTTCAATCTTATTCTGGTCTTCAGTTGATAATTTCTCAAACCGACCGATTTCAAGATCACTTAATTATCCATTTTCTATTATCTCTTCAACTAATTCAGCAATAGAACAATTTTTATTTACAACTTTAAATTTCTCATTGTCATCTTCATCATCATCTATATCATCTTTCCCTCTAATTAATTTTCTTTTTTTCTTAGGGGCCTTGGTGGTAGTTTTTGTACCTCTCTTCTTGTAGGTCTTTGTCAGTGTTGCTGCAGTATGCCTTGTTATTTTTACAACTCCTTTCTTTGGTGGAGGTGAAGTTGTAGTTGCTGACCTTGTGTGTGCTCTTGTTTGCACTTCTGCCTACTTCTTCTTTGGAGTGGGGGAAGGTGAAACCGGTGTAGAATCTACATCTTTATTAGACCCGATTTCTTCACTATCATGTGGTTTGTCAGAAAGAAGTAATTGACCTTTGGTTGCTACCTCAACCGGTATACTTTTAGATGATCCAACATCACCTCCAAATTGATTAAACAAATTTTTCATCATTTTCTTGGATTTCTTAGTTATTTTACCAATGACTAGGCCTGTTTTTATCCTTGTCTTGGCCTCTTCATAAGTGCCAAACCTTTCAGCTTCAAGTTCCTTAGGTTCAGCCAATAAAGCCTTTATTGATTTAGAAGTGTAATCAATGTCTAAATCATAACCTATGGGGGCTAACCATTTTTTTCTTGGCTACACAACCTTAATCAAAGTATGATCGGTGTCAACTAGAAAACAAATTTCATGTTCATATTCTTCTACTAGTTGCCTTGGAATTCTGCTCATTGAATTCATTCTCTTTGAATTGTTCAAAATAACTATCTACTATACTGTTAAAATTATCTCCTAGACTGCTAATCAACTATGTGATCTGGAGTGTAACTCGCTTGCCGGTTGACCAAACTATATTACTGACCGAAGGGAAAAACTTTTGCACATAAAAGAATATGCAAAGTAGTAAGGAACCAAACTTATAGGTGTTGGACTTGGCCGACCGAATAGTCTTCATATTTTCCTTGACTTTCTTCAGTAGAAGCTTAGAAAGGTCCAACTGAAATCCCTTCTTAACAATTTTGTAGGCTATGTCAACAGCTCCACATGGTAGACTATTCAGTCTGCTCGACTGGAATATCTTGTAACCGATGACATAAGCTCTAAATCTTATCTCAGGATCTTTGATTGTGCTTACTTTCAATGCTATGTCATCCCATTCAGCTCTAGTGTTCTTTTCCAGCTCGGCCCTCGGTGCACTCCTTACTGCCTTGGCCTTGTCAGTGGTTGGGAATCTGGTTACTGCATGTATGGTGTGCTTAGTGATCTTTATAGGATCATCCAACCATAATTTCTCATCATGATACCAACTTAGATCAATTCTTATCCATTCATTTTTTCAAACCTTCAGGAAATTTAGGGCATTAACCAAACCTTTGACTCTCAGCTGCTCATGATCAGATTTTGGCTTCCCGTCTTCACCACACAACTGCTAATAAGTTGAAAACATATTAAAGTCTCTGATTTCCCCTATCTGACAGTGAATGAATGAAAAAACATCCTCCACCAGTAAAACCATAGGTGGTATGCTTGAAAAATCTCCCATTTTATCAGTTTGTGATGCTACTTCAGGATGGAGTTTGTATTTTGGCTCATCACAAGTAGTAGAAACTATTAATTTTATTTCCTCTTCCTCTGCATTCTTGGATTTTCTCACATTAGATACGGACGCCATAGTTTCTTGTTTAGGGTTTCAGTAAGTAATGAATGAACAACTCAGTTGTAGTATTACTTACATGAAATGATGATGAGATCACTTGAAATACTTCAAATTTGTGCTCAAATGCTCTAGAAATCCATTTCTCAAAATCGCTCTAAAAACTCTCTGCTCTTCGTAATTGTTGTGTGAAAAAATGAGCTAAGTTCACCATGTATTTATAGATTTTTCAAATTCCCGCTCAAACCTTTTTGCAATAAATGCTCGACCTAATCACAGCTTGACAACAAGTGTCAAACTTGGTGTATACTGCAAAATACCATAAGCTCGGTTAACATGTAGATTCCCACTCGATAAATACTGACACTCAGTTAACCTTGCATAATAATCACTAACTAGCAACTTTGCACTCAGTCTAACATATACTGATTGTAAACACTTTAAAGCTCAAAACTTGTAAAACCATAATGCATCTTAATTCATGCTGATTTGGTGTGTGTATATCTAATATAAGGAACTATATGATAGATGTAACCAGTTTGAATTGTCAGTTCCATACATACCTTATTAACTTAGGTGGAGGTGTCCATGTCACCAATCCAATGGACGAGGTATCATCGACTGCATTACTTTACTCAGCATTATCATTTGATGCTTTTCTCCACATAGTGTTTCTTATCCTCATGATATCTTCAATTGTATTTCCATTTTAAAAAATGTGTAGTTCTGGTGCTTGGTCTGTGCAATCTTTACTTAGGTGATCGACCCTGTGACAATGTAAGCATGCCATACCAGTACTTGTCCAGCTACGAGATATGCAAGTCCATCTCTTCCTCATGCAATTAGTTTCAATATGTCCATACCTTCCACATGTTGTGTAGTTAACCCATGTGTTATAATCCCAAGTGTAAGCATTACCTTGTCTTCTCAGTTGATAGGTCTTATTCTATCCTTTCAATGTCCAGACTTGCTTCATCTTTGTTCTACATTCTTGTGAAGTATTTCCATGCATATTGCAAGTGTGAAAATGTTTCTCCATGTAGGGTTTGTTAGGTGTCCTATTCACCTTAGATATACATTCATATGCTTGATGTCCAAACTTGTTACAATTATAACAATGACCATTGAACTTAGGAGTGGTTTTAGGTTTACCTTGTGCTTTACTCCTGCAAAGATTTGAAGTGTGGACCGGTTTACCATAGTGATAGCATGACAGTGTCTTGGGTCTTTGACTCTTGTAGTTATTCATCTATTCATCTTGCTTAGAATATTCTCCTTGCTCATTGTAGCCTAATCTAGTAGTACTTCCAAGTCCTCTTTGACTAATCAGAAAATCATCAATCTTCTTGGAACTATCTTCAGCCTTTTTCATCATCTCATTATGTTGCTGCTGCATTTTCACTTCATTTCTCATTTTTTCATTTTCTTCCCTAAGTACACCAATGTCTTCAAGTTTTCTTGATAACTCATTATTTATTCGGTTGATCTCCTCGCTTACAACAACCATCTAATTGGATATCTCAAAGTGATGTTCGGTAAGTCTCAGTATCTCAAATTCCTTCACTTGTAACTATTCAGTCATTTGTTTCTATCTTCAATAGCCAAATTTATCTCTTGTTCAGCGTGTCTAGCATTGTTCATCACATCAATCATTCTTACCATTTGTGTTTCTTGACCGATCTGCAGGGCTTTCACTTGTTCAGTCAAATGAAGATTTTTCTCAGATAAATTAGAAATTGCACTCTTAGATATGTCAAATATACTGCCTGAACTGGATCTAATATTCTCAAATAGATCATCAATTTCTTCTTCATGATAATCAGTCTCACATTGCCTAATAGCCATATCTTTTCTCTAAACCAATAACATTTTCAACTCGTCCTTAGCTTGCTTGTATTGCTCAATGAAGATTTGCATCTGAATCTTTTGATTCTCAATTGTCTTAGCCAACTTATATATTTCCATGTTTAGATCTTTCCTCTTCAGTGGTTAAACTTCCAAATAAGGAACTAAGCTCTGACACCAATTGTTGGAATGGAAAGATAAGGGACTGAGAGGGGAGGGGTGTATCAATACCCTCAAAAACTTTAACTGAATACTCAATCTGCAAATATTAGTAACTAACTAAACAACTAAATCCATTGTGTGCAACATTCATTCAAATGACTTTGTAAATGTAAAGTGCATGAAATCAAACAATAGATCAATCATGAAATGTGACACATAACACCAATATTTTGGTTATGTAGAAACCCTTGTAAGAAGGTAAAAACTGCGGTTGGGATGACACCCACAAATTCTTCACTACTACAAATAATAAAGTATGTCAGTTAAGGATACAAATTTTGATCACTTCTGGTGATCTTACCCTGTTAGGAGCAACAATCAGATTGACTAGATCTACCTTTTTAAAGGATTTAAACAACACTACTTGAGTGTGCACTCGATTAAGAGATTTATAAACAGACTGTTAAGTCTACTCTGTTAAGAGATTTTACAAACTCTGTTACAATGATTAGAGAATAACATAAAGTATCTGTAAATGACAACTATACTTTATCTAAATCAGATCTATGATATGCTGAATAAATATCACCTTTATGTGTAGTAATCTATCCTCTGTTCTTCTTGGTAGCCTTGATTGAATCTCTATTTCTGATAACTGTTCTTTCATGCAAACCTTGTCTAAGTTCTGATGTCTTGAAAGCGGCTACTGCTTCAAGATCTCCTTCTTTATATATGCTCAATTCACTTTCTTGCCTTATGTCAAAATGACATCAATTACAACTATATAGAAAATTGCTATGAATGCCATCACCTAATTAGGTTTACAACATCTTAGAAGACCTAAGATCTACGATGTACAAAATTAACCTAGATCTAACTATTACATAGGAATCATTACTTTTTTTAATGATTACATCCATAATAAATAATCCTTGATCTTGGTAAAATGTTTTATGAATTTGTGTAACGGTTTGCATAGATAGATGTGTCATTCCTGAATACTATGTCATTTTCTGGATAACTCGGTAAATACAACCTTTTCTATTTGGTGAATACACTGGTGCTCGTTGTGTATACTGCTTGGTGTTTACTGACGCTCGGTGCTTGGTTTACTCTAATGCTCGGTAAACATGATCTGGTGCCCGGTTAAACCTGTTTCCTTTTAGCTCTTGGTTCTATCTTGTGAATACTTGGTATGAAGGCTTGTTTGTTTAACCGACTAGCATAATGTAGCTTGTTGTTCCTCCTTTTACCGACTAATTAGCTTGGATAACCGACTGGATTAATTTGATACTAATGAAAACATCTAATGCTCAAGTAGAGATAATATGGTGTCCTTTGGAGTTGGTCCACAAGATTGTATTTTTTTTTAAGATGATGATGTTTTATTTGGCAAACTGATTTTAGGGTTAGTCCCTTGCAAGGTAATCTTTAATGCTTTCCCCCTAGTCACAAATTAGATTTTTCCTTTTGTTGTTTTTCTTTCACCACTATGATATTAATGGAATTTTCATACTCTGATAAAGAGTTAATAGTATTGTCATAAGTATTTGCAAAATTTACTTTATCATTTCCTCTTTTGTTTCTTTGATTCAAATTGGATGATTCACCTTCCTCGTGATTCAAGAAAGGGGTATTGAAAGCCATATGATCTTCATTATTTTGGGGCCCATCCACTTTGATTATACCATCATATATCAAGTCCTGAACCACATGTTTGAGTCACATGCACTAATTTTTCTTATGCCCTTTGTTTCTATGATATTCACAATGATGAGCATCATTACACCATGATGGTTTGACTTGTGGTTCATAGGGTCTTGATTCTAGTAAGACGATGATTTTTTTAGCAATGAGGGTTCTTAGTCCAATCTCCAAAGGCTATCCCAAGAGTTTAAACTTCCTTATTGTGTTGTGTTGAAGAAAGTCCTTGATTTATTGTTTCCTTGATTTTTTAATGAGCTAGTGTTATTGTTGTTAAAATGAGTCTTTGTCATTCGGATGACATTGTTGGTTTGATTAGGCCCACTTGATAAATTAAAAGGAGTATCCTTAAGGTTGTTGGCCTCCACAACCTCATCATTCAAAAGGTTCTTGTTAGTATTATTTAGCCAAAACTGAGGCTTTCATTGTAGTTATTACTGCCCTTATTGTTGTTGAAATTATTATTAGTGTTAGAGAAACCTTTATTTTATTTGAATAACTTTATTTCTCATTTTCTTACTAATACTTCTTCAATTTTGATCTCATTTTCAATAATCATATCAAAGGTAGGTGGACATGCGAGTTGTAATCGATAGTTCATTTCCATATTTAGATTATTCATGAGAATTTCCATCTTTTCTATCTCAAATATACTTCTTGGATAACTGACAAAAATCATTCTCCATATTTGAAGGAAGCTTAGAAAGGTTCACCATCTTTTTGTTTGGTATCACACAAATTCAACATGGTTATCTCATGTTCAATATTGTATAAATAATGGGTTACAAATTTGGAGGCTAATTCATCAACTGTTTTTATACCCGAGGGTAATTTTGAAAACCACTCCATTACTTTCCTTCCAAGGATTCTTTGGGATAATCTAATTAAATATTTTTTTTCATGTATGAATCAATACTTAAGGCAAAAAATTCTCTCAAATGGTCTTGTAGGTTTGATTTACCCATGTATTTATCATATCTTAGAAAGACCGCATTTGGAGGAAAAAGTACGATGAACAAGTTTTTGTCAAAAGGAAAGGGGCATATGTCCTCAATTGAAAATGGTTTAGCTATTGTTGTCATCTTCATGCTATCAGTTTGGGCTTGAAATAATTTGAGTTGGTTTTTCATAGCCCTAGTGGATTTTCTTCTTCCTCATCTTTCTTCAAGGTTGATGTGTCATAGTCATGAGCAAGCTTAACTCCTAATCAAGCTAAGTTTAGAAAGTGTCTTTCTTTATCCCTTTCTAAAATTTTATCAATAAATTTTAGGAACAATGGAGCTTGGGTTGCCTCATTAACCCTTTCTTGAGTTGCTTCTTCTTCTCCTCCATTTCTACGACGATTGTCCTCTTGATTTGCATAGTTTCAATTTGGTCTTGATCGTGAGTATTTTTATCTTCATCCATAGGATTGATTCTTTCTTCAAATAGATTGGGAATTATATCCTCTCTTTTTTGTTCATCATCAAATGGAGATTGGAAAGTTTTATCTTCATACGAGATCTCTTATCTAAGGCACGTTCTGTCTTCTTGCAAGGTTAATTCAACATGACATGATCTAGTGAAAACCAATATTAACAAGAGTTTGGTCTATTGAATTTATTCCTCCTTGATGATCAATTTTTTGAATAAGGAAAATTTATAGGTTATCATATTTGAATAGATGTTTCCTTCTTGTAAACATGTATCATCAACCACAAAAAGCTCAAAATAATTGTCTCTTACCCCTAAACTCTAAACATAAAAGTCTATGTTTGAGAATGTTGACATGGGTCTTTCAAAATAATACACTTCATGCAATCTACCTAAGGTCAAATTTGGTGTTTAACATGGTTATAAAGGTAGGAATTTCTAGATCAAATAGGTATTTTAGTTCGGGTTACAAATAAAAATATCAAATGAATCATACAAGGAACATGTATTTGTGCACACGCAATTGAGGCATATAGCCCTACAAGTCCATGCATTTGATATTTTAACCCTCTAATGTTTTCAACTTAACCGAGGTCTTTATTTATAGTAGGTGGAATAGGTTGGCTTCACCTTGTTCCCACTTTGAGTCGTCCCTCTTACCGACCTCGTTAAGGCATGTTCTTGGGAGGTAGGCCCACTAAAGCTCTAACATGTTCATATGAAAGAAATGAAATGAAATGAGTAAATAGGTCTAAGAGTTTGATTCACCAAAAGGTGAAGAGCATATCCCTACTACTTGCTCACTTTCAAAAACAATTAATAATTTTTTTCCCCAAGTCTTTTAATCTAACGAAATTCAAGCATGTTTGGCATTTTGATTCACTATAAAAGTAATACTTTCCTTAACAAACAAGGAATCTTATTTTATGTGTTTGTTCGTTCTTTAGATTATTATCCTCTCAAATTTGACATGTTTGGGAGTTTGGTTCACCAAAAAAAGAAGGTGAAGAGCATATCCCTAATGTCTCACTTAAGATTCACATTTGCTTCTAATTAGGCTATATTTTGGATTGATTGCATCAATTTAAGAAATTACGTAGGGTTTTAAAATTACCTCATTCATAGCTAGCAAAGGCTAGGCACATTTTTGAGGTTTTTTTCAAATTTTTTAATTTTTTATCTTTTTACTTACCTAAGAAAATTGCTCCAGTTCCTAAGCATCCCCTTTCACAAATGTTAGTTCAAAAAAACCAATGCAAAGTGAGGAAAATTCACCAATTCAAATATCTTTGCAAATTTATTTTCCAAAATGATTAAAATTTTCACTCAAGGAGAAAATATCCAATTCAATGACACATATTTAGAATTATAAGCATTAACAATTATATCATATCTATCATATGCTTCTAAATTCTTATTCATATCATTAAGAAAATTGACAAAATGGATTTTCTTTTTCAATTTAGATAACATCCTTTCCTCATTTTTCTTGAAGTAATCCATTGATCTGCAAATAGATTTATGCACCTTCCTATGCCTTGTCATCTGCAAAATAGAAATTTATTATCATTAGATTTACAGAATTTAAATTTTGAAAAATATAGAACTATGTGCTACATAAAGATTCATACGGGCTACTATGTTTTATTCCACGCGTCACAGAAAGTTTTAAAAGTGTTATTTCACTACTGACGCATGCTATGTAAATGATAGACAGTTACGTGCTAAAACAGAGTGTAAATGCATCACAAAGTCTATCTATATGCACTAAAAGAAATATATATAGGAGATAGAAGAAATATTGCATGCATCAAATCTATGTAAATGCATCAAACTTTATCGTGAACATGTTATTTCTTCTGTCAAATGCATTGTTGTACCTACAAATTTAAAATCTATAACACAAATTCACCAAAAATTCATACAAATCATAAAAGCGTGTTAGTATGAGGCAAGATCCCCACAGTGGGTGTCATTTTGTGTATGTAAAATGCCTTCATAGGATTATTTTATCAAAATATCAACTCAATTATGGAAAACACAATAATTTAAAATAAATTAATTGAAATAAAGATAAGAAGCATCCTATGGATCTTTAACTAGAAAAGCTAAAGAAATGCTTTCAAATTATCATTCATTAGAGACAACTCTAGAATGAAAATTAATCTATGTTAGATGCAATTTAACCAATATAACTCATTTATGCTCAATTATGCTTAGAATTCAAATCTAAATGCCCATTTTGTGTATGTGAAATACCTTCATAGGATTAGTTTATCAATTATGGAAAATACAACAATTTAAAGCAATTGAATTGAAACAAAGATAAGAAGCATCCTATGGATCCATAACTAGAAAAGATAAAGAAATGCTCTCAAATTAGCATTCATTAGAGACAACTCTAGAATGAGAATTAAGCTATGTTATATGCAATTTAATCAATCTAACTCAATTATGCTAGTAATTCAAATCTAAATTCCTATAATATGGATGCAATTGAAAGTGGATGTTAATGAATGAATTACTCTTAGAATTATCACTATTTATATATTTTCCCAAGGATAGGGGGTAGAGTGAAGTTAACCCTGATCAAATTTGAGTCAAGTTGATGGTTTCAAATGACAAGACAAAGTAAATATTTTGTTCTCAAAGGTTGGACCAAATAGACAAACTAAAGGGTCAAGATGCATCTCCAAGATGAGTGGTGGAGAATCGATTTGTCCTTGATCCATGTGAGCTCATTCCTTCATTCTCATTGGTTCATTTTAATTTTTTCCCCATGTGGTTGGTGAGAAAGAAAATAATTAATAATTAATTTAATTGATTTATCTTAGCCATGTGTACCCTTGAATGGGTTGGATTTAATTTGATTTCAACAATACAATTAATTGATTAAAATCAATTGCACAATTATTTGAACATCTTGATTTAATTAATCCAATAACTTTGATTTCAATTAATTCATGTTTTTGTCCTTGATTTCTTACTTTGATTCTACTTGACCATTTTTAGATGTATACACTTATGATATCATTTTGTCTCTCAAGTGCTATTCATTGGGCTTCTATATATTGGCATATTTCCTTAGACAAATTCTTGCATTGCATCAAAGCAATTATTACATGGTATTAGATTTATTGGAGCATCCTTGATTAGTCTACTTGGAGATATTTTGGTGTTTTGGAAGGATACAAATTTGAATATATGAAGACCAACAATCTTTAGGTGTGTCCACTAGTACAAAAACAACGATATGTGACTAAATAAACTACTAAAAATTGAATATAAATGACTAAACTTAGTCACATGACTATTAATAGTTTATTTGCAGTCATTTATAATGCAACTAAATCTATGACTAAACTATTTTAGTCATTTATTTAGTCACTTGATTTAGTCATTAATTGGTTATCAATCTAGTCATCAATTTGGTCATTGATTTAGTCATGGTAGTGATTTATTTAGTCATATATTTAGGCATATATTTAGTGGTTAATTTAGGCATATATTTAGTGGTTAATTTAGTCATATATTTAGTCCTTAATTTAGTCATTGATTTAGTCATATTAGGGCACGATGGAATCAAACCACCATCCTCTTGTTTGTAAAGCAGGTGCTCCTTCATTGAGCTAGTACCCTTTAATGAACAATCATACCATGTATACTAGTACTTTCTATTAAACATGATTTAATATCTATGTATCTCGAGGTGCCTATTTTCATTAGCTTGAGATGGAATTTCTATACTAGTTTATGGGGTTTATAAATTTTCAAGCTTGTTATATAGTATATCTAAATATAACACTATCACCACCCACAATTTAGTGTTTACGCTGTTTATAAAATTCCAAGCTTATTATACCTATACATATCAATTTATTGTAATTGAAGTTTACAATTTACACCTCTCCACATAAAAGATATTATAATAACAGTTTACTCAAAAGAAGCAAATTACCAAAATACTTTATCTCATAATCCTTGGTCCATACTAAAAAATGCACCAATCAAATATTGAATTTATATTAGCCAACAAAGTATCCAAAGAAAAACACAGAGCTTACATGTTGAGTTAATCCATGTGCTTTCAATAAAATTCCAAGGTTGTTGTGAGCATCAACTTGTATAGCATACCATAAAAGTTACAACTAAATAATTCAAGAAAGTATTAAGTACATACAAATCATACAATATCAAAGAGAGAGGCTTACGAGATGAGGACTCAGATGAAGAGATTGACAACTGTCACATATTTTTCTCCTCTAGGTCAAAACATCTACCACAAGGTCCTAAGTTTGTCAAAAACCTTTGTGTCTTTCAAAGTTTCATTATAAAGATTTCTAAAAAGGGGGGAAATTATTCTTAAATTCAAGTATTAAAGTAAAATCCTTCTTCATGCTTTGTTGTGTAGAAATATCCCAAAAGGGGATGCTTTTAAATGGTTCCCCACTTTACATAAGTTTAAAAAACTACCTTTTTTATTTGGAGGGAAAGCAATGATACTCTTAAGAGTTATTTTGTTGTCATTAGTTATGAGGAAGTCATAATGATTGCCAAATTCATTCGGTACTGAAGGAAAGACAAGTCGGTAAAGCACACAAGCGATTCAGTAAAAGGAAATAAAGGAACATGTAATTTTGGTAAAGGAAAAGGAAGTTTAGTCACCGAGCAAGGAAGAACCAAGCACCAAGTTGTACCAAGCTACAACATCAACTGAACTGAGAGATGAGACTGTTATCGAGCAAGAGGAAAAAGTATTACTGAGCATGAAAGGATGACATAAGAAGAATCTCTAGATACATTGAACCTAAACACCAAACAGGAAATGGTTTACAAATCTTGAGGAGATTGTATGACAAAGCATTGGAGATTTAAACATGATGATTATGCATGATTACAAGGTGAGATTCACGAATGAGAATTAAGTTTGATATATGCATTAGAGGAGTAACTAATGCTAGCACCACTTGAAGAGATGATTCTAGAATATTTCTACCACTTCTAGAATTGTATAGAATGAATCTAAGTGAGAAGATTAGTATGCATATGAGAAGAGGAGATTGCATGTGTGAAGAAGAGATTGTAGAAAGAAAGTGATGAGCAGAGAAGTCACCGAGTAACATAACAGTAAAGAGCAGAGTAATTATGATTCAGAGTTGAATCTACCGAGTACTGAATTCTTATTGTGAGAGGTGCACAGTATAAGGTAATAAGTTATTGAGCATATAGAGTCTGAAAATCATAAGTAGATGAAAGTTTACCAGACAAGTTTTTGTTACTGATTAAAGAGTAATCAAAATTGTAAAGTCTCTTAACCGACCAGATCCTAACAAATATTACATTATAAATCCTTTAATCAGGTACAATTCTTAAATTAGAATTGTAAAATCCTTTATCAAGGTAGACTTAACTAGTCTTAATACTCTTAACCAAGTTAATACTCTTAACAAGATAAGCTATCATAAATAGCTAATAGTGTAACTCTAACCGAGAAATTTTTTTATTGCAATAGTGAAGTTTTGTCTTAGGAATAAGGTGTCTCAACCTTGGATAATTCCTATTCTTATTATTTGTTTTGTAAAATGTATTTCTTGTAAATAATGTAATTAAGTGTGAGTGTACATGTCTAGTTGGCATGTTGATGTGTCACTCCACTTGATGTGTTGGCATCTTGAATTGTGTGTAAGGATATCATGGCTAAAATGGTTATGACAGATTCCTATGACACGTAAGAGCTATGTCTAGAAGATTCAATGACGGGTGAAGACATGTGGCAATTGATAAAGTTGAGTACTGTACACTCTTCCCCAATCATGGGAATTTGCCCTAAAAAGGGAAGCGCATGATATAAGTGTTTTTTAGGGTTGTGAAGAGAGGTGAAGTTTGTGTATTGTTGGAACATTTTCATGCTGCCACAATTTATCTTTAAGAGTTGGAAATCTTCTGAAAGAGCTTGCATTGCAAGTGTATTGTAAACTGTAATAGTTTTGATTAATACATTGTGTAGGTTTTGGAGTGCTGGGGTTTTTACCGAAAGGTTTCCCCAGGGTAAATCATTGTGTCATTCTCTATTTTCTATATGCATGGTATATGGCTGCAATATCATTGTTAAAGTAGTTAATGAATCTGAAATTGTAAGGATTTAAAAGAATTTGCACAATAGTTTCTGCACCTGAGTTTCCTTACAAGTGGTATCAGAGCCTGATCAACTTTTGATCCTAGTTGTTGGGTAGGGTTTTTTGAGCTAATCTCAAGTTGAGTGGGAGTTTTTTGCAGAGCATTCTGAATCTTATTTGTAGATTGAGATGGCAAGTTCCTCATACAGTAGAATGGAGGTGGAGAAATTTAATGGCACTAATTTCAAGTTGTGGAAACTCAAGATGGAAGACATGCTTGAAGACCATGATCTATGGGAGGCTACTTCACTTGATGTGAAACCTAGAGTGATATCTCAAGTAGATTGGGAGATCAAGGATCAGAAGGCTAAGGGTCTCATCAGACTCTATCTAGTAGATGCTTTCTTCTTAATGTTCTTGATGAGACTACTGCAAATTCTTTGTGGAAATGGCTTGGGTCTATGTATCAGGCAAAATCTTTGGTGAATAAGTTTTTCCTAAGAAAGAAGTTGTATTCTTTAAGAATGGAGGAAGGTGAATCCATAATTGATCATCTCAACACATTCAATTTATTGATTGCATAGTTGGCATCATCTGGTGCCAAGATCGAGGAGGAGGATCATTGTATGACCCTGCTTTGTTCCTTGCCAGATTCGTGGGACCATCTTATGATGGCTCTTGGAAGTACTATAGTCACATTCTGTATGGATGATGTGGTGTCTTTGCTGCTATCTAAGGAGATGTGAAGAAGGACTTCGGATTCATCTAAGGAAGCCCTTGCTGTTCGCAGGAGATCCAATGACAAAGGAAAGTAGAATGACAACAAGCCAAAGAAGGGCAGATCCAAATCCTATGGGAGT
This sequence comes from Chamaecyparis obtusa, assembly GCA_027943335.1. NCBI lineage: Eukaryota > Viridiplantae > Streptophyta > Pinopsida > Cupressales > Cupressaceae > Chamaecyparis > Chamaecyparis obtusa. The sequence continues at coordinate 331,372 of BSBK01003876.1, forward strand.
TCTAAGACTCTTGGAAATTCCAAGGTGAAATGTTGGAACTGTGATAAAACTGGGCACTTTCAGAGGGACTGCAAAGAACCGAAGAAGAAGAAGAAGAAAGGCTCGGATTCAACTTCTAAAAAATCTCAAGAAGATGGAGATTCTTTTATTGCAGCTTTGGCAGCCCATGCATCTGATGATGTGTGGTTGGTAGACTCAGGTGCTTCTTTTCACATGACCTCTCATCGAAACTAGTTCTCAAAATATGAAGAGTTCGATGGTGGAAAGGTGTACTTGGGTGATGATTCTCACCTAAAGATAGTTGGACGTGGAAGGGTCACTATCAGATTTCTTGATGGATGAGTAAAGGGAATCAACAAAGTTATGCACATTCTGGGTTTAGCACGAAACCTATTAGCTATAAGTATGTTGAATGATGTAGGTGTGCAAGTTGTCTTTTCGAAAGATGGATGCAAGATGATGAGAGGTTCTATGGTACTCACTAGAGGTACTAGGAGAGGTACTTTGTTTCAACTTGATGCATGCATTGCTCAATGCAATAGCTCTTTTGTTTCAAAGAAGAGAGCATCTATCACTTCATCCCCACCATCTAAACAAGCAGTAAAGAAGACTGTGGCAATGGGTTTCGATGGCAGTGCAATAAGTGTACCTAAGGGTGCAAACACTTTGGAAGGTAAGCTTCCTACAGAAAAGACAATGTTGTGGCATACAAGATTTGGCCACATTGGTGAGAAGGGTCTTAGGACCTTGAAAACTAAAAATCCTGTCGAGGGGCTAAATGATTGTAATCTCGAGTTTGATTTCTGTGAACACTATGTTTATGGTAAGCAAAATCATGTTCAGTTCTACTCCAGTTCTCACAAGTCTTCTGGACTTTTGGATCTTATTCATTCTAATGTTTTTGGTCCTGTAAAAGTTCCTTCTATCTCTAGTTCTATATATTTTGTATCTTTTATAGATGATTACAGCATAAGGACTTGGATATATTTCCTAAAAAGTAAGACATAGGTTTTCAATCAGTTCAAGGAATTTAAGGCTCTCATGGAGAATCAGACTGGTAAAAGAATCAAGTGTGTGAGAACTGATAATGGTGGTGAGTTTTGTTCCACAGAGTTTGAACAGTTCTGTAAAGAATGAGGTATCGAGAGGCATAAGACAACTCCTTATAACCCGCAACAAAATGGAGTTGCAGAGAGAATGAACATGACACTGATGGAGAAGGCTAGGAGTATGCTTAGTGGAGCTGGTTTAGAACAAAGGTTTTGGGCTGAAGCTATGGCCACTACTTGCTATCTGGTTAATAGATCTCCTACATTAGCTCTTGTTGGTAAGACACCCATGGAGATGTGGTCTAGTAAGAAGCCTTCAATTAGACATCTTCATGTTTTTGGTTGTGAAGCCTATGCACATGTTCCAAAGGAGAAAAGATCTAAGTTGGAAAACAAAGTTGTCAAATGTATTTTCATTGGATATAGTGCTGGTGTGAAAGGATACAAGCTTTGGAATCCTATGACTAGTAAGGTGTTGCATAGTAGAAATGTTATTTTCAAAGAGCTAACACCTTCTCCTATTGTGCTACAACAGATGAAAAAGAAAAGGAAAAAGATGTTGTTCAATTTCCTCCTACCCCTGAGAAGACTGAACAGAGAGACCATGTTGGGACTAATGATGAGGAGAGCTCTGATAGTTTAGAAGAAGAGGAAGAACAACCTCAACCTCAGCCCTTGAGGAGATCCATGAGAGAAAGAAAGAAACTAGAAAGGTTTGGTTATTCTATGTTAGATTCCAGTTGTGATTTTGCTTTGATTACTAACACTGATGAGCCTAGATTTGTGAAAGAGGCTTTGGGCATGGAAGATGTAGGTTCTTGGATTGAGGCTATGGATGATGAGATGGCTTCATTAGAGAAAAACAAGACTTGGGACCTTGTACCTTTACCTAAAGGGAGAAAATTTGTTGGCTGTAAATGGGTGTTCAAGAATAAATTCTATGCAGATGGTAGTGTTGAAAGGTACAAAGCTAGATTGGTTGCAAAGGGGTATTCACAAGTAGAAGGAATAGATTATGGTGAAATATTCTCTCCTGTTGCAAAGTTGACATCCATTAGATTTATGTTATCTCTTGCTACATCATATGATTTAGAGATAGAACAGATGGATGTGAAGATAGCTTTCCTTCATGGTGATTTGGAGGAAGAGATTTATATGTCACAGCCTGAACACTACATTGTTAAAGGTAAATAATCCTTAGTTTGTAGATTAAAGAAATCTCTATATGGTTTGAAGCAATCTCCTAGGATGTGGTACCTTAAGTTTGATGCCTTTGTGTTGTCAATTAGATTTGTAAGATCAAAATTAGATCATTGTGTTTATTTTAGAGTTGAAAATGATCGCCTTCTTATTGTTGCATTATATGTTGATGATATGTTGCTGTTTGGGAAGGGTAAGGTTATGATTTCTGATTTTAAATCTCAATTGTCAACATAGTTTGAGATGAAAGATCTTGGGGAAACAAGGTACATCTTGGGTATGGAAATCAATAGAGATAGGTATAATAGAAAACTTTGGTTGAGTCAGAGTAAGTATGTGAAGTCTGTGTTGGACAGGTTCAGCATGGCAGATTGTAGACCACTATGTGTTCCTATTTCTATGGGAACAAATTTATCTGTAGATGATTGTCCAAAATCTCCTAGTGAGGTGGAGGACATGAGTAGAGTACCTTATGCTAGTGCAGTTGGTAGTCTTATGTATGCTATGGTCTGTACTAGACCAGACATTGCCCAAGTAGTGGGAGTCCTGAGTCAGTTTATGGCTAACCCTGGACGGGTACATTGGGATGTAGTTAAGTGAGTATTCATATATTTGAGGGGTACATCAGATTACTCCATATGTTACCATGGTAACTCTTCTGGGTCTCCACATTTAGTTTGTATTCGTGGGTTTGTGGATTCAGATTGGGCAGGTGATATTGACAGTAGGAGATCCACCAGTGCTTATGTGTTCACTATGTTTGGTGGTGCTATTAGTTGGATGAGTAAGTGACAACCTATGGTTTCTTTGTCCACTACAGAAGCTGAGTACATGGCTGCTACTCATGCTTGTAAGGAAGCCATTTGGCTGAGGAGATTGTGTTCTGATGTTGGTGTTGATGAAGAACATATTACTATTTGGTGTGACAGTCAAAGCACTATTTGCCTTGCGAAGAATCCAACTTTTCATGCCAGAACGAAGCACATTGATGTGCAGTTTCACTTTGTGAGAGATATGGTGGAAGATGGAAAGGTAAATTTGGAGAAGGTAGATACTATGAAGAATGTTGCAGATGCATTAATGAAACTAGTGGGCACTGAGAAGTTCAGATGGTGTTCGGAGTCTATGGGCCTTTTGGCCTATAGCGATTAGTTCTTGTTATGTTCTTGTGGCTCTTACAAGGTGTTCGACAAGTGGGAGAATGTTAGGAATAAGGTGTCTCAACCTTGGATAATTCCTATTCTTATTATTTGTTTTGTAAAATGTATTTCTTGCAAATAATGTAATTAAGTGTGAGTGTACATGTCTAGTTGGCATGTTGATGTGTCACTCCACTTGATGTGTTGGCATCTTGAATTATGTGTAAGGAGATCATGGCTAAAATGGTTATGACGGATTCCTATGACACGTAAGAGCTATGTCTGGAAGATTCAATGATGAGTGAAGACATGTGGCAACAGATAAAGTTGAGTACTATACACTCTTCCCCAATTGTGGGAAGTTGCCTTAAAAAGGGAAGCGCATGATATAAGCATTTTTTAGGGTTGCGAAGAGAGGTGAAGTTTGTGTATTGTTGGAACATTTTTATGCTACCACGATTTGTCTTCAAGAGTTGGAAATCTTCTGAAAGAGCTTGCATTGCAAGTGTATTGTAAACTATAATAGTTTTGATTAATACATTGTGCAGGTTTTGTAGTGTTGGGGTTTTTACCGAAAGGTTTCCCCAGGGTAAATCATTGTGTCATTCTCTATTTTCTATATGCATGGTATATGGCTGCAATATCATTGTTAAATTAGTTAACGAATTTGAAATTGTAAGGATTTAAAAGAATTTGCACAATACTTTCCTTTAGAGATTAGTGTAGGAAGTTGTTTCCGCACCTGAGTTTCCTTACATTTTGTGGGTGTAATCCTCACTGCAATTTTTATCCTCTAACAAGGATTTCTTTGATACCAAAACAAATGTGTTATGATTTATGAGTTATGTTAATGTTTTATATGTTTTATGAGATGCATGCAAAGTTATGGATTCAATAAATGGTTAAAGAAGAAAGTTTAGATAGTTTAAAAGTGTTTTATAGTATTGATTCACCCCTCCCCTCTCAGTACTCACTTTTACATACTTAGTCCAACAATTGGTATCAAATTTGTGTCTCTTATTAAGAATTTTTACACTTGAGAGGAAAGATTTGAAGGAATGGAAAGTTATAGGTATGAAAGGGTGATTGATAAAATGGAAATAGAACTGAGGATGGCTAATGAGAAGATTGATAAATTAAGGAGAAAACTAAAGCATTCAATCAACAAGAGAAAAGAGCTAGCACATCAATTGAAGGACACCCAAGATCATGTTGAATAACGTGAAGAATAATCAGAGGGAAGCATGTCTGATGAATCTGATGCTATAATATTAGAACTGACTGAAAAGAACAAAAACATAGTTGATCAGGTAAAGCACTGAAAAGAGAACAAGAAGCCCAATCAGTAAGGATGTGTGAAATCCTAGAAAAAAAAGGAAAATTTGAAGATGAGAGGAGAAATGAATAAAAAACTGAATGAGAAAGATGGGGAAATATTGAGGTTGACACAAATTCACTACAACTTGATAGACCAACTAGTCAGTGCAAATCAGGAAGTTGCAAGGAAAGCTGGAGAGATTGTTGAATTGAGATTTGAGAATGAAAATTTGAAGACTGTACTAAAATCAGAAAAAGATGCTAATAAAGTATTGAAAAGAAATGAAGAATCACTTAATATATTAGATGAACAACTAAAAATGTTAGAGACAGCTGAGAGATACTACTAGACTTGGATATAATTAAAATAATACTACCAAGAAGGGTGAGTCTTCTAAAGAAGTAGCCAACTGATATAATGTTGCTATACCAAAAAAGATTAAAAAAAAATCCTACTTGTTATCACTATGGGAAACCAAGACATACAACTAATGTCTGTAGGAGTAAAAGAGGTAATCCACTGAGTACTCCTAAATTTAATGTTCATTGTTACAATTGCAATAAGTATGGCCACAAGGCATTTGAATGTAGATCAAGAGTTGCTAACAATCTAAGGAAGTCAAGCTTCAATGGTTACTATAACAACTGCAATAGATATGGTCACAAGTATAAAGAATGTAGGTCAAAAAGAAATAATGAGAAGTAGATCTCTAACTGACTGATTAATGTTGCAAACAACCGGCAAGGATCAAAAATACCACGAGACTACAATCCAAGAATTACTTGTGATGCATGTGGGAGATTTGGTCATATTGCTGCAAATTATTTTAGGATGCATGGTATGAATAATAGAAGATCAAAGAGAAACTTTGGAATGGATTTTTTCACTGTCACAAGGTTGCTCACCTAGCCAAATACTACAGGTATCAAGGTAAATCCCCAACCAAGGAATAATTGAATGAAAAAGTCCAAGTTAATATTGATGAGATAAGAGATTAGATGAATAATAATTGGAGAAGGAAGTCTCAAGATGATGGAACTGAACTTGGAACAACTGATGGCACCACATCCTCTGGATCAGGTGTACCTATCTTTACTTAGTCGGTCAAAGGTATGTGTAGGAGTTGATAACCTAAATTTTATCTTAAATCAGTTCCTAGAATTTGAGAAAAGATCCATATTAGCATACTAAGATGCATTTGGATATAAGTTGTGATGTTGACATTTCATATTTTGATTGGTAAAGTGTATAAGTTATTTTGTTCCATTCAGTGTAAGAAACTATATTTTGGTTATCGATGAAATGAAGTCAGTAAATAGAATTTAATACAAATAATATAGTTGTTGGAAACCCTAATCGAGGAAAAAACTATAAGTAGAGGCTGAGCTATTTCATTTTCACCTTACACTTTCACGAGTATTTGACAAAGAAGAGACTATCGAGTAAATTCAAGCGATCATTCGAACAAACCTAAGCAGTATAAAGTGAATTCAAGGTATTTTTGGCATCTCTCGAGCTATGTTCACAAATTCAAGTTACTATTCAAGTGAAACCCTATTTGTTTGAAGATTATTTCTAAGATCCCAATGGCACCAAAAGTTCAGAAGCCCGTTGTTGAGAAGATTGACCCTGTTAATCCAAAATACAAGTTGCCTCTCGTCATTTTTATTGAAGTTGATGAATCTAGAGCTCTATCATTGATTCCACCGAGGGTTATACTCATTGAAGATGTTTGCACCTTCATACATTGAAAATTGAAGACATCTTCCAAGCTAAAATTGACACATCATACAGGAATTTGTGCGATACTAGGAAAATGAAAGATTACCACACACATTTGGAAACCAAGGGTTTGGTCCATGCTATGCATGTACCAATAGTTTTAAAACAAGAATGGATGATAATGGTTCTTAGCTGAGTACATGATTAGTTCATGTGACTTGATGCACCAATAAAGATCACCAAGGATGTATTGCACATTATCATAGGATTTCTGGTTGGTGATAGACTGAGGGCATTAAGAAAACCATAAAGAATAATCTATGTGAGCTTACTCAAGCCAAATGGGATGGTAGAAGTTTGAATTTGTCTAATATTGATGACCCTAAGTTAATATTCACAAGAAACATTATATCTTATAGAATCTTTCAGTCATCTCGGATAGATAGTGTACCTTATGGAGCAGTTGATATTGCCTATAAGATTATTAAGAAAGACATGAAGATAGACCTATGTGAAATATTGTTGAAGCAATTGAATGACAACATGAGTACTATCAAGAAAGTGAAGTCCAATACATTGAAGTTCAGGCCATTAATGGTATGAATTTTCTTTTATTTTCAGAACTTCTTTCCTACAATCAGTGAAGTAGTATGGAAAGCAGATAAACTGATTATCTATCAAATCATTGAATATATTCAAAGCATAGGAGAAAATTTTGATATGGTCATGAATGATTGCTTTACTAAGTTTCAAACCAAGATGCATAAAAGATTTAGCATTCCACCCCAGCTTATGGAATAGTACTTTAAAGATGAGATATGTTTTGAAGTAGAAACAGATACATGTATAATAAGAGCAGTGGAGCCAAGAACCCTGTGGCTACCACCCATGGGATATTATGAGATGGATGTTGATGCTGCATCAATACAGATTGTAGGAATTTTAGAGAAACTAGTTGACAGAAGGGCTTGACTTGGTATGGTACTTATGAAGAAGTTAAAGAGAATCAAATTAGGTATCTTGATACCTAAGGCCATAAGAAAAACTAGCAGGATGATCAGTAACTTGTCAAAGAATTTGGGTATTCCTATTGAAGAATTTGTTGAACCATCAGAAGTAAAGGGGAATAAGATAAGAATGAAGAAAGAGACCCGCAATTGAATTGGTGTTAGACCTTCAACAAGGTCTTCCTCCACACTGAGAGAAAAGAAGAAAGCAGAGATAGAACCACCGAAGACTAAAACATACATAAGAGAGACAAAGGCTACTAAAAGGCCTAGGAGAAAATTAAAGCTACAAGAAGAAAGTGAAATTGAATTGGAGGATGTTTCACAATTCAAGGTTGTACAAATCCAACATCAAAATTGAAAATCCTTGATGATTCTCTTACAATACTAAAGAAATATGGAGGTTATTCAGGTCTGAAGAAACTAAAATATGAGAAAAGGAGTGATTAAGAGAAAGATAAAATTGAAGAGGCTATTGTATTTACCTTACACAAATTCAGAACTACACTAGTTGAAGTAGCACCAAATATGGTTGATGAGTTATATTAGAAGATTGATGCTAGATTTAAATATGCTCTGGCATTTGAGAAGAAAATAAGGGAGAGATCTCTGGCCATCACAATACCGGACCTAACTAAAAGATGAATCAAAGACACACTGCAAGAATATTCAAAGAGATTCTAAGTGAAAAGAAGAGCACTAAGTATTATGGTCGGTAAGTTAGAAGAAATACAGAATGAGACTGATGATCTTTGGACAAAAATATTTTCTCTTGATCAACCGATTGATGAAGAGGTAAAAGAAAAAATAGGCAAGTCAGATCCAATTGATTTGACAAAAAATAAAGATGAAGTTGTCAATGGGGATATTACAGATCAGGACCCTGCTGAGGAAATAAAAGTTGATGAAGATATCATGGAAATCAAGGCCAAAGAAACTGAAGAAATGGATATAGATGATTCTGCAAAGGAAAGATTGATGGAAGAAGATCCTATTATTGAATAGGTATTAAAGTTTCCTGAGATTGAAGAAGTAATCTTAGAAGTAACAAGAGATGTTCCAACTGATACAATTGCCCCCACTGAACCACAAAAGGAAACCATTGAGTCGGTAACTCCTACCGAGACCATAGAACAAGAGAAGGAACCAGAAAAGAGAAATTAAAGGACACAAATGAAGAGAAGAAAGAAAAGAAATAGGAGAAGGAAGAAAATAAACAAGAAGAGAAAATTGATGACATCACCACTGCATAATCTAATGCAAAGAAGGCATCTATAGAGAAGGGAAAATAAAAAAAGAGGAACCATGAAAAAGAGGTTGATTTGAGCCAACCTATTATTATTCCTAAGGTTGATATTTCAACCATGAGCCCCAAGAAACTATCTGAGTTCAAAGACTTATTGAAAAGAAAGGTTGCACAAGACAAACTGATTGCAAATAAGCAGAAGACTTATGTTTTGGAGAAAGTCAAAGACATATTGAATGAAATGGTACCAAAGGCCAACATTAATGAAAAAGGAGATATATACAAGAATTGGTGAACCAAATTAACCAACCTGGTACTGATACTATAGAATATATGATGCAAGTGCATAAGAAGAAGATGGAGACTAAAGTGATTGAAGAACTTCTTCAATCAGTTGCACTGGATAAGGTAACTCTATCTGAGTTAGTTGCTGAATTGGAGAATGAGATACAAAACATTCTTTTTTATTTCAATATATTTGTTTGATTTCCAATTTTACCAAGGATATCAAGGAAAATGATGAAAATGTGCTAAAGGAGCTAACCGAATAGTTAGTGAAAGTTTCAACCAAGCCTACTTCTTTCAAAGAATATTATGAAAGGCTGAATCACTTAATGGGAGTGCAATATGAGCTGAGAAAAGAGGAGAATCAGATCATAATGGATCTTATGGAACTCTAAACATTTTTTATACCCTACATTGAATCAATGCAGAAGCAAGTACATAAGGCAAAAGATTTAGTCAACACACCGGATGTTAGTGCCATGGACAACATGGTCAGTTTGACAGCAGACATTAGTGAGAAAATAATAGTATTGCAGACACTAAAAGATTCATGGATGGCATCACTAAAAGATGCACACGACAAGTGTAAATTTATTTTTGACAAGATCCCTTTGCTAGAAAAATAGTGAGTTATTATTATTTTTGGCATTTTTATTAAAAAAGGAGGAAATATAGTATATGAAAAAAGGGGAAATAGAGTGTAAAAGGGAAAATATATTATATGTAAATATGTATGTGAGAGATTAAAAGAGATGATATATATAGAATATGGATGGATATGTGTATAAGAAGTATTACTTCAAGGGGAGTAATAATTTTACCGAGGAATGGATACATGGACAATTTTGCTAAGAATAAAATTTTGAATTTTTATGACTTTGAAGGTTTTTAACAAAGATACCAAACTAATTCCAAAGGGTAGATTGATACTGCTAAGAGTTATTTTATTGTCATTAGTTATGAATAAGTCATAATGATTGTCAAAGTCAATCGGTAGTGAAGGAAAGACAAGTCGGTAAAGCACACAAGTGATTCGGTAAAAGGAAATAAAGGAACAGGTAATTTCAGTAAAGGTAAAGGAAGTTTAATCACCGAGCAAGGTGAAACCAAGTACCGAGTTGTATTGTGTAGTACCCCGCCCCTAGTCTAATTTTATAAATGTTATGATTAATTTACGATGATAAATTATATGTTAGAAAATCATTGATGCATGATTTTACTGACCCCATACTTGCATGTGTATGGTTGATGTGTTTGTTTTATACTTCTATTTGGCATGCCTGATGTGGTTGAGGGACGGAGTCGTAGTTACTTGCTTGCAAGATCCATATGATCGGTCGATCCCTGTCATTGTCTATTATATATTTAGATATGTATGTACATGCAGGTTTGCAAGTACAGGGCATCATCTTTCCTGAATTGGCAGGAGTGAGCGTGCCCTATCACAATATCTCAAATGGTAAGAGAGGGGAGTTAACACGGATCCAAAACCCTAACCCAAACCCATTTATCCTAAGTATTGGATAAGTATCTGTTGACTACCCTATCTAAATTTGTCAGGTTGGCAAAGTTCATGGATCCCTTCCTTGTGCTTGTGTGCTTTATTTGATGATCTTGATTTATTGCTTTTTGAGTATGTGATTTTTTATAGTCATGGAAATTAATATTATAGTTGGAAAATAATATTATATTTAATTCCTATGTTTTTGTATGATTATTAATTAATTAAAAATCAAATATTAGGATATTTGGGTTTTAATTAATTAATTATGTGAAAATAGGATTAATATTGTCCATTAAATATTAAATTATTAAATTGCATGATTTAATGGTGTCTGGAATATTAAATTATTTAATGAGGGATTATAATAATAACATGTGCTTGATTAAGTTTGAATGTGATTTGTTTCAAAAAGGTGACAACTTGTCTTTAGGAGTCTAAGTTGAGTTGTGCACAATTAAAAGATATTTTTAATTATTAATTAGTAATTTATTTCAATTTAAGAGTGTGAGTTTGATTAGGAGTTGTATTGTGAGTCATCTAGGGTTTGCATGAATGGTGGAGTTGAATCCCTAATAGGGGGAATTTGCATTCATTTGAATGGAATCAGGTTGTTGGAGATTTATGGAGAGAGCTTTTGGAGAATTTTAGACATTTTTGTGATTCTTGAGCTTTGTGTGTGTGCTTGAGTGTTTCTGGGTGAAGATTGCTTGCATTTGGAATTGGGCTTTACATACACTGTGATTCAAATCTGCAGGATTGAGTTCTTTTGTTGACAAATTTGGGAGTTTTAACATTCTACAAGCATTCTATTACAGTTTCTAGCATTGGAATTGAGGTAGGGTTTGAAGAAAGCTTCTTGTAATTTTATCTATAGAATTTTCAATATTTTCATATGCTTGATTTGATTTATTGTTATAGATCTGTTTTCAATTTTGCTTTCAATTTGGGTGTTAATAAACCCTTAGATTCATAGCTTTCAGTTTATTTTATGACTTGGCACAATAGGGTTATGTTGTCAAAATTTCATGAGAAAATTCACTATAGAACCCTTAGAAAATGAAAAATTAAACTGGCTATAGTTCAAACTATTGAATAGAGGAAATAAATAAATGGATTGTTGAGAAAAATCAATTTTGGCATGAAAAAAATGCAATCTGGGTAAAAAACCCAATCTCTGTTAAAAAAAAATGAAGTCAAAATAAAATGACCACAGTAGAATATTTATTTGCTTACAAAAGACAAAATTACATTAGTAAATTGGAAATGTATTCACAAATAAATAAAGAAAAGATAGTTTAAGGAAAAAGACAAAAATTGCTATGAGACTTTGAAAATTAGTCATATTTCCTTTTCTAGAAAAAAAGTACATAGGTCTGTTATTTCCATTTTTCAAAATATTAAGTTTGTTTAAATAAAATAAACTAAGCCTATTGACAAAATGAATATATTCCTTTATAGTTCATGGTTGTTTTTAAAAAAATTGCAATATTAAAAAGTGTTTTGAAATTTATAGTAAATTGGGCTTTGGGAAAAAAAAAATTTAAAAAAATACAAAATTATATTATAAAATTTCATTGGCTCTTAAAAATTATAAAAAATATATATATATATAAGTTGAGGGAGGCGAGGCCACCAACCCCCAACCTCCCTTCCTCTGCGCGCTTCGTGCAAGCACGGGCTGCAGAGCCGTGCGGTGCACAGACTGTAGTCACCTTGCATGGCACAGTCTGCAGTGTCGTGCAACGCATGGCCACTGCAGCGCGGCACTGCAGTCGGGGACTATCAGCGTCGTGGGGAGGTGTGTCACGAGCCCCCCACACGCCTTTTAAGGCGTAAGATATTGCTTTTAAAAAAATTTATTCAATGTTATTAAATATTGTTATTTTATTAATAATTATTTTATATTAACAATTTTTATTAATAGTTCAGTTTATTAATATTTAATAATTATTATTTTAATAATATTTTTTATTAATAAATTTTATTAAGAGTTAGTATTTTCTTTTAGTGATTATTATTTAGTATTAATATTAATTATTATTGATTGTTTTTTTTCATTTAATATTGGAAAACTTAATTAATTATAATTATTAATAATTTTTATTCAATATTGGATAGATGGAAATATTGTACAGATTATTAGGTCTATTGGTAAAATTGGTTTGTTGTTTTTGTTAATGGTTTAGTAGACTTTGTTCACGAAATGTTTTAGTAAACTATTAATTTAATAAGTTAATTAAGTCTGATTGGCAAATGGATTAGGTTTAGATTAATTGATTGAATTTGAAATACTCATTTAAATCTAACCTAGGTATGAAGTGTAAAGTGGGTTTGCAACTTGTGTTCAAATTGGTCATTTAATTAATTTTGAAATGTTTGAATTTTCTTATATCTGTACATGCACATTTTTATGCTGAAATTGGGTGTTTTTGCTCTACTGAATTTATGGAACGTTGTTGGTGTAATTAAATATTTACTAATTACACTTTACTTAAGTTTACTTAGGATAATACATTTGCATATTAGTTGTCATTGTGACACTTAGGAGTTTGCATTTCATTTTAGCACATGGTTAGGAGAATCTCCACTTTAGGTGTGATAGTTGTCATCACATACCTCTTTGTGTGTGAGATCCACCTTTAGTGCTCTTATCACATTATCATTCTCTCATTGTTGCACATGCTTCACATACTTTCATGTACAATGGAGGATGATCCACCTTTGGTGGACATGTGATTCCACCTAGTGTGGGTGATATCTTATCATGTAGTCTTATTGCATTGCCTATATATTTAGGCACTCCTACTTTGTATTCAATTCAATTGGCTATAATCAATTATTTAATCATTTTGCCTATCTCTCTTGTGCTATCTCTTGAGCTTCTAGATCTTTGCATTTATTCTTTGCCTTAAGCAAATTCTTACATGGTATTAGAGCCATAGAAGTTTCATTGTATAGCCTATTTTGAGAGAATTTTTATTGCAGGTCAAAATTGGAGCTTGCTGGTGCAAATCAGAGGTTGGCATCACATTGAGGAGGTCCAAATACCCCTAAATCAAATTTTGTTTCATCCAAATCAGACATCTGAAGCCAAATCTAGAGCCATTTGAATTTTCAAGGTTCGGCGGCGGCGATTCAAAAAAAAAAATTTTAGAGGCGATTTTCAAACAGCGATATCTCAGTCATCCGGAGTCTTTTTTTGGAGCAAGTCTTTTTGTTTTGGGGTAGAATTTCACAATCTACACAATGGTACAGGTGATTTCTGATCTCTGTTTCTGATATTTTTGGAAAATCAAAAATCCTGATTTTTACAACTTAGAGGCTTCGTTTGGGCTCATATGGACACATTTTTAGGTGCTATTTTTTTTTAAAAGTTCATGATTTTTTGTCTACTTTCTAGATCTGGTATCAATTTGGAAAAATTCTAGGTAGACATAGTACTTTCAGAATTTGGTCTATTTTGGCCTATTTTGCACTTGTAATTGATTAGATCTTTGAGAGATCTTATGTCTTATTTTTTTGAGTCTACTATAGCTTCATATTTTCTATTGTAATTATCAAAATTAGAAGTCCACTTTGGTTCATTTTGGCAAGTGGCAATTGTACACGCACTATATATAAAGTGTCAAAATCATCTATTTTGGGGGGTTCTTTGGTTCATTGCATTTTGGGGGGTGCATTGATTTTTTGGTCTCATTGTTTCATGTGAGAATTGCATCATGGATGGTTTAATTAAGTTGACAAGAGGAAATTATAATCAATGGAGTGAATTGGTTCTTTCTCATCTTAGTGAGCATAACCTATTGCCCTATTTGTATGAGTATAGACCTAAAAGTCCTTCTTACAATTGTGACTCTTACTCAAAAGTTGTTAAGGTTATCTATTTGAATATGGATATGGATGTTATGGATTCCCTTGATGACTATGAAGATGAGACAGAAAATATTCCTGTTCTTTGGGCTGTTCTTTGGGAAATGTATGGAGATCCACATATTCCTCCACTTCCAAAATGTTCAGAACCTCCAGTTGCAGCTCCTTCTCCTCCTATTGAGATCACATCTCTTGATGATGCATGTCTTCCTATAGCCACTCACTCTTGTGATTCAACGAAGCAAGATATTCCTTGTCTTCCAATTATAGTTCCATGGGATGCCTACTTGATAGACATTGCAAGTTTGTTTGTGGAGTCCTACATTTCAGATTTGGGAGACTTTATTGATGGCATTCATCTTCTCTTTGTTGAGGATGATCCTTCTTCAATTGTTGCGAGGGAGCATGTTGACCCTCATCTTCACTCTCCACTTGATCCTTATTTCAAGATTGACATGATTGTGGATCCTTTGATACAAAATTTGGAGGAGGTCTCTTTAACTTCAGAGAAGACATTTGACTCTTTGGAGATTGGTTTTCATGAGTCTCAAACTTCACTTGAGATGTCACATTGCATAGTTAAGGCTGATCATACTCATGTGTTAGAGATTCCTATTCAGTTTCCTGAGACATCATACATTTTAAGGATTCTTCCTTTAGATTGGGGAGGATTCATTGATCCACCTATGGACTTGTTTCTTCCTAAGGGGAGGGACATCATTCAATTTTCTTGGTGCAGTTTCTACATTGATCGAGGTGCATGTATCATGGGTGTACATTCTACATTGAGGGGGGGCTTTCTTTCTTCTCTTCCTACTTCATTTGAGGAGGCATATTTGTCTTTAGAGTTTGATCCAAATTCTTACATGGATCAGTTATCATTGGTTCCTTGTTTGTTACCTTCTATTGGGATTTTTCCTGATCGATTCATGGCATCTTCATCAACCAAGGACATGGTGACACATGGGCATACTTCAGAGATATCATACTTCATTTGGATTCTTCTTCCTACTTCCTATCCCCAATGGGAATATTTCTTACATCTATACTTGGTGTATCTTCTTCCTAAGGGGAGAAACGTTGTTTTTAGGCATTAGACTATGTTTTGTCTTCGAGCACTTACCATCCTTGGAGGAGATTACTCATCATGGGGGGGATATCATGTCTTCCCTATTTCCTTCTTTTGGGGGGATTCTTTATTGTATATGCATGATGTATGTCATATTGGGGGGTCTTGATTACTCCATCCATGCATGCATCTTGTATTCATCTCTCTCTTTGTGGGAGGGTTTTTCCCATGAGGTTTTCCCTCTTTCTCCACTTTATGAGAGATTGCATTGTTCTTGTATTTTGTACATAAGTACCTAACATGGCCTAGTAGCTAGGACCCATCTTGCATTGTGAGCTTAAGTGCATTCCCCTAAGTTGCACTTAAGGGGGGGTGTTGGTGTAATTAAATATTTACTAATTACACTTTACTTAAGTTTACTTAGGATAATGCATTTGCATATTAGTTGTCATTGTGACACTTAGGAGTTTGCATTTCATTTTAACACATGGTTAGGAGAATTTCCACTTTAGGTGTGATAGTTGTCATCACATACCTTTTTGTGTGTGAGATCCACCTTTAGTGCTCTTATCACATTATCATTCTCTCATTGTTGCACATGCTTCACATACTTTCTTGTACAATGAAGGATGATCCACCTTTGGTGGACATGTGATTCCACCTAGTGTGGGTGATATCTTATCATGTAGCCTTATTGCATTGCCTATATATTTAGGCACTCCTACTTTGTATTCAATTCAATTGGCTATAATCAATTATTTGATCATTTTGCTTATCTCTCTTGTGCTATCTCTTGAGCTTCTAGATCTTGGCATTTATTCTTTGCCTTAGACAAATTCTTACATGGTCTCAGAGCGATATCAAAATTCTTACAAACGTAAATAGGGAATGCTCTTTTAATTATTGTATTATCTTAATGTTTATGATGAGTGTCTTATAGCAATTAATGTATTCCCATTTTTTAATTCAATTTTGATGAACACGAAGTGTAAATGATTATGGTTCAGTTTCAGATCTTTATGGCATGAGTGTTGTTTTCCTCATTCCTGTAGTGTCTTCATTTGCATTGTGGATTATCAGGTACTAGAAAACCTAGGGGGAAAATAGAGGCTTGGGTATGAGTTGGTTATGACACGGTTTCAGTATTATTTTTGATGTGTGTATGTATTCTGATTATCATCCCTGTCTTGACCATTTGGGCTCATGTTGTATTGAGTTTTACTTCATATTCTATAGAGGAGAATATGGTATTGACTTTTATGTCCGATCCATGGGATCATGGGTATATATTCTTTTGTGAACACTTTGAGAGTGTTTTATGACATTATGGTTATGTGAGAACCAGTGTGTTCCTATTATTTTGTGGACCAATCTTGAGGGACATTATCATCATCTTGTGATCTATTTGAGATATGTGAGCCTAGGGTAGTTTACCTAGATATGTAGTAGGGGGTGGCTTGCAATAAGCATCGGGGCCCACAAGTGGCTGCGAGGATCACTTATTGTTAAGTATCTTAATCAAGTGATAACTTAATATAACATTGAGAGATTTTAAAATGAGCCTAACAAGATAAGTTTCCTCGCCCTAGCTTAGTGCTAGTATAGACTAAGGTGGGAATGGAGAAGATGACTAGCCCCCTTTTATAAGGGATGAGTTGGCATAGTTGATGGCTTCATCTGTACAAGAGGTCATTGACATCGTGTATGGTCACTTGGGTGTTAGGATCCAGAGAGATTACCAGGAAAAAACTTAAGGGTTAGACGTACATGATGACACCTTCCTATGCATATTCTAGTTATCCTACATGTGTCGGTTGCCTCTAGAATAGTGAGTCTTTCATGGCATTATTACTTTTCACCTTGAGTTAGAGAGCTTTCAGGATCCTTTCCTTTGCTTGTTCTGTTTTGTTGTTATCCGAGTGGGATATGTTGTTATCTCCTCAACACGGTGGGAGTGGACCATTTAGGTTCATGAGGTCGGGTGGTAGTGATTATTTTACCATTTGAGATACTGACGTTCATGTACCAGTGCTGGATAATCCCTATTGCAGTTGTTCCTTCTTGTTCCTCATTGATGGAGTTGTATTATGCTCTTCTTCTTCTTCTTCTTTGTGATCTTGTACCTTGTATCAATTTCTCATAGATATCATGTGTACTTATTTTCAGTTATTGTATTACATACCCTGCGACATGTGTAGTGGATATAGATTTATGGATACCTTATGGTGCTAGTTGTTTTTATGTTATCTTTATGTGATGTTGCTTTTATCTTTCTTTGTTTATATGAGTTTTGTAATTGTACCTAATCTAATTAATTAATTTTATATTCACATAATCTTTGTCATGGAATCCTTGAGAGTTGTAACCTATGTGATTTTTTCATTTCATTGTATTGCTTCCACATTGTAAAACTTTGTTGTTCCTGTATGTTAACTTTAAAAAAAATTATTATGCAAACTTAGATGCATGTTTAGGTTAAGTTCTCCTGGGTTCCCTGGTGGGGCATTACATATTGAGATACAACATCAACCAAAATGAGAGATGATATATTTAATGAGCAAGAGGAAAACATATTACTAAGCATGACAGGCTGACATAAGAAGAATCTCTAAATACATTGAACTTGGAAACCAAACATAAAATAGTTTACAAATCTTGAGGAGATTGTATGACAGAGCATTGGAAATTTAAATATGATGATTATGCATGATTACAAGTTGAGATTCATGAATGATAATTAAGTATGATATATGCATTGGAGGAGTAACCAATGCTAGCACCACTTGAAGAGATGATTCTAGAACATTTTCATCGCTTCTAGAATTGTATATAATGAATCTAAGTGAGAAGATAAGTATGCATATGAGAAGAGGAGATTACATGTGTGAAGTAGATATTATAGAAAGAATGTGATGAGCAAAGAAGCCACCAAGTAATAGAATAATAAAGAGAGGAGTAATTTTGATTCAGAGTTGAATCTACCAAGTACTGAATTGTTAGTGTGAGAGGTGCACAGTATGAGGTAATAAGTTATTGAGCATATAAAGTCTGAAAATCATAAGTAGATGCAATTTTAACAGACAAGTTTGTGTTACTGATTAAAGAGTAATCATAATTGTAAAGTCTCTTAACCAAGCAAATCCTAACAAATCTTACATTGTAAATCCTTTAACTAGGTACAATTCTTAGATTAGAATTGTAAAATCCTTTAGCAAGGTAG